>JARHVA010000246.1:0-505000 GCA_037957365.1 Torreya grandis | reverse complement strand
GAGAATGATAATATTAATCTACCTAAATTAAAAAAGGGTGGTGGATTAGAACTAATGATAACACCTTTGCCAAATACCACCATTTCTAGTGATGATATCGTGTCTATGATGAGTGTTATTAGAGAGCTTCAAATACAAGTATATGTAATTTAAATGCAAATGACCCACCATCATGCTAATTTAAATATTACCTCATTCCATAATCAACTAATTTCACAATGTATACATGAAAATCCTTATCTGTAAGGTTTAAAATTACAATAATTACCACTTTTTTTAAATCATAATTATCCCTTTGATCACATGATTAAATATGTACATTCATTTGTCAATGGGATAAAGATGACAAACTATTGTTAAAAGCCTTTCATATGAGTATCATCAATGAAGCTCACAATTGGTTCTATAGCTTACCTAAAGGTTCATTAACCACTTTTTCATAATTAGAGGATGTCTTCCTTTTGGCTTTCAACATACACATTGTGCCTAGACTTACATTACAACATTTGCACAATTAAAAATAACGTGATGTTTAATCCCTTCAAGATTATGATATTCAATTTGAAAGCACATCATATGCCTTAGCATTTATACCCTTGGATTTGGAATTACAATTCATCTTTAGTAGAGGTCTTATTTCCCCATTAAGGGAAAGAGCATTACATGAACAATATGAATCATTTACCTACTTATACTTAGATGTTCATAAATATGCTTCATTCATACTCATGCATTCAAAAAAACTTAACATCTCTCCTTCCAAGTACAAAAGTTTTATTCCACATATAAATGAGGAAGATGAATTACCAAATGATCACTATGAACAAATTTGTGGTGTTCTTCACATTCATATGGGAGCTTTATAATCATTACTCAATACATGACCAATATAAGATACACATCCAAAATAAATGCCTCAAGTGGAAAAAATCAAAAAGCATCCACAATAACAAGATCTATCAATCACATTATTCCTAGGTGGTGCTTACTTTTGGCATAACCATGTTGATCCTACATAAGTACAAACCACTTTCAAAGTAAGATGTTTTCAACAACATGGATTTGATATAAAAGACTTACAACATAAATGAGGTTGGAAAGACTCCTTGGGAAACATGATAATCCAAATTGTTTATGGCCCTAAAGTGATTCAAACAAGAGTTTTGGTTACACCACAAAAATCTCAATATGCATTCACAGTGGGATCCCTTTTGTTATACTAGATGGAAGTAAAAATTGACCAAAATCAGCATGGTATCTCCTCTTTTCAGGAGGGTCGATTGATCCATATACCACATAATGGTAACCATTCTTCTACATCATAAATAAATCTTGAGGAATAACATACAATGCATCATTTTCACTAATCCATCCATGTTCCAAACAATGCAAAGGATCCAACCTAAGGTTGAAAACATAACATATACCAAAAAATAAAAATAAAAGAACAAATATTCCAAAAACATTCAAAAAAATTCAACATGTTCCTAGTTGTATTATTTCTTATACATATTTTATTTTATCCATTTTAGTATATTTCATACCATTATTTTCAATATACATGTGTTTCATGCTTCATTTAAGTGTGATACAAGCATACCCATATACATGATATATATACACATACATATGTTGGGATTTCCCTCTACTCACATCCTAGGTGCAATGAGGACATTTTCTTCTTTGATCAGGATACACCCAAGTTAAATTATTCTATGACCACTTTCCATTATCATTTTTGATCTTATATATACTTACACATGCTTATATTGACACTTATAACTTTCACAGTGTACTTGATATGCTATGTACTTAACATTTTGTAAACACATATGTTTGAGAACTAGTATGATATGTTTGTGTTGATTGCCTATTCTCTTTGATTTCTATTGTCTTTTAATATATTTCATATTTTTAGAATTTGAATATGCTACATTAATTATGACCCTTGTGCCTATGTTTGCCTATTTTTAAATTTGAATGAGTCATGGTTTGTTGTATGTGGGCATTTGAATATGCCATTCTATGCTTTGTGAACATTTGACTAAGTCATGTCCATTTGATTGTGAGACATTTGAACATGCCCCTTGTATGAGGTCATCTTAGACCATTTCCTTTGGATTTACTTTTGAGTGCCCTTGTGTGTGTTCTTGATTTCTTGCTGAGTTTGTGATATTACTCTCTAGACATTGCCATGATCCACATCATGCATCTTAGGATTTGATGTGATCACATATTAAATACCTCATTATTATATTTAACAAGACATGTTAATCATATATGTTACATGATCCATACACAACTTACAATTATTTTATCCTTTCAAGGTAAGGTAACTACCATATTTTACTTCCCCTTACCTCAAAAGGGGGGGCATATTAGTGTGTGCAAGTTAAGAGGCATGGCTTCCATATTTTCATAGTTTTAGATTACAGTGAGGGAATGTTATGGAAACATGTTCTCCACATTTTCACCAATTCTCAAATTCCCCAGATCTAATGGGGGCATATTATGAAAACATATTCTCCACACTTGCACCAATTTTAGATTTGTCAGATTTCATAGTATGTGATTAAAATACACATTTATGGTAGCATTTTATACATTGATATTGTTACTATACCCATATTTTAGCTTGAGAAATATATGAGGTGCATATTTCGTGCAAAGGATACCTAAAATTATAAAATCAAATCATTTTCTAGATTTTAAATACCTTTATGGACTGTTATTAAGCTAATCTACAGCATTAATTGGTTCGCTTTTGAAAGTTTGAGTTGATTAAATTGCTCACACTCACCAGGTCATGTACTTGCATGATTAATATGAAACAAGCTTAGTGGACATGTTGTAACTCACCCTTGCATCAAGGCTGGGGGTATGTGTCCTCCAATATAGACATACATACATACATACATATATATATATATGCACTTGCAGGTTCAAATTTGTCATAATCGTAGGTTTAATTCTTCATAATGATGCATCCTTTCAAATTAAATTTCCAAAAGGCAAGATAGTCTCATCAACACACAGGTCCATCACTAAAAAATCACTTAAGTTGGGTTCATGCAAAGACAAGGTGTGTTATACACACCCAGGAATGCATTTCTTTCCTTTAAACTAGCAATCTCATTACTAGATTATGGGGGAATGTAGATGCTAAAATCTAAATTATGTAGTAATCTTGTCTTTTACACTTGGCAAATATTCATCGTGGTTATACCTTTCAGTTATAGACTTGCCCACTTCTGAAAGGCTCGCATTCATTATATATTTGTGCCTAAATTTCTTATCTCTTATTCCAACCACTATTATTATACTGACCAGGCCTTATACATTATGTAAAAATATCAAAACCTTGTTATTATCCTTCACTACTAGTTTTGAAATTGTACCTATTTTCTAGCTTCTTGGACACTTGCATCCCAAGTGGACACCTACATTAACACAAGTGTCCAACTTTCCTTCTAAGTGTTTACTGCCCAAAAGTCATCCAATTTGCAAATGACACATATCCTAAAGGTCAACCTAAGTGATTTAGTATGAGATATTTATAAAAGGGATTGGTATATATAGATTATTAACCCTCACTCATTTCACACCTAGCAATCACCTACAAATCACATATAACTCACACATAGAGCTATTAAGGAACATTTAATCGAGCATTCAAGTGAGCAAATCTACCCTATTCGACCCTATATCTATATCAGTTATACGAGCAATATCTCCACATGTCTGAAGCATTCAAATAGTAATCCATTTGCCATATTTTCCAAGTTATAAGCAAGGTCATTATATGCCATTATTTATTGCATCTTTCATCTTAAGATAAACACAAGGTAAAATGTAGGGGAAAGCCACATAATTATGAGGCCCTCTTCAGACTATTGGATATCTAGGCAGTGCCCATTAATAGAGGGATCCTTGGAGAAGCTCGACATTATGAGCCTACTAACCCATTTTTCCCATAGTCACTCCATGGGTGAGGAAGATAGGTTTTGGTCATTTGAACAAGAGTGACATATTGCGCACATGAACTTCATACATCAAAATAAAGGTGACAAAAAATCCATAAGACTGTAGTTGGTCGCATCCATATCTAGTTAGTGTTCCAAGTCAGACACCTACATCACAATCAGACACCAGATCCGATGCAAACATCTAAGGATACAAAATAATATTCCCATAGTTTAACAATGGTTACAAGATCACCTCTCAATCCACTTTTAGCTTGTTCTAAATTAGACATGTATCAACACAATAAACCAACTATCAATTGTTCCCTTTTATTGTAATATCTATACATAGATGTAATTTACTATTTTTAGAAACTTAATTTGTATAACTTCATAATATTATTTATCTGAATTTCTATTAATTAGCATTTTCATTAGAATAGTTCATCATCATTTTGTAAAATATAATTTAATACCCCTTAACCCTAGATAATCCCTTTATCTAAATTTAGGATTAAACACATGAGAGTTAGAATAATGCATCTTTCCAACTTAATATCTTGATTAGTTATTCAAACTTTGGACTTGATCACTCTCAATTCACCCTTTGGTCCAAATTATCCAAGTTTTTCAATAAGAGGGCATGTTTATTCATTATCAATTATAGGTTATAGGTAATATTGGTTTCACTTGCATATTAATGTACTTTTTTGCTCTCTTTTCAATTTATCAATTTTAAAAGTTCAAGATTTTTCAAATTTCAAATGAAAAAAATGACTACCTCATGAGCTATTTTAGGGTTTGCTAAAATTGAGTGTCGTACACAATTGAAGCATTTGGTCAAAGATAAAGTGTGTTGTACACAATCAGGCTCAGCTCTTTCACCTTTACTCTAGTAATTAATCTTCTAGAATAATATGTGGGGGGGGAGAATGTAGAAACATAAATTTGGTCACAGACACTTGACAATGTTAATTCTTTACATATTCATAACCACATGACTTGCACAAAAATACATGACACTTATTTGGCATTCTTCTTAATCCATTTGTCTATATGCGAGTTAAACCTTTTTTTCCATTACTATCAAACAACAATCTAAATTTTAAATGCTCAAGTTCTCTAAAATCACCTTAAGATTGTCTCCAAAATAGGACATAAGTGTTTTACCCTCTTATACAACTCCGCTCTAAGTAGATAAGGGTGCAGTGCATCGTTGTCCACTTAGGTCGGTCACATCCTACAACAAATAATGACTAGTTTGCAAATTTAAAATCAATATTTTGGGTCTTCCTACACATTTCATTAGGTTATATAAATTAAAATTTTAATAGATTTTATTATAAATACATGTCAAGAATCACTCATTATAAGAGCTTGTTATTCACTTGGTACTAGCAATTACACTTCTGTACATTGAGTAAATTGACCCAAATTCTACATTTTTTTAAGGAATAGCCACAATCTAAGTCAAGAGCCTTCTAAAGTAAGAAAAGTGATGTAATTTTCAAGTATTAAATCCATCTTATATCTACATACACATAGTCAAAGGAACACAATTGTACATTATATCTAAGTGGTAGAACTACTGATGCAAGAGTATTCAAGGTGTACAAGTAATCTTGCATCAACAAAACTTAGTTGTGTGTGTCTGTGTGGTCTTATTGTTGAGTTTTCATTTTTTTCATGGTGAATATATTTCATGGGAAACACCCATACTCCTATAAAAAAAGATATCAAGTACATCATAAAATAATTAGTTTCAATAAGCTACATGGTTCCAAGTAAGTGGGTTGAGTTTCTCAACCATCAGTATAATCCATGAAGTGGTTACGTGCATTGAAGGGATAAAATGGATAAGTTATGGGATAAAGTAAATAAATGGCATCAATAAATTCCATAAAATTAAATCTGATTACACATTTGGATTCATATTGAATAGTTATACAATTTCAAAAAAACATCTCATTTCGAGTTCGTATACAAATGTTATGGCCTCCAAAAGTTGGTAGACTTTTCATTGTGAGAAAACTATTTATCTACATTGAGAGGAAATATTTAAAGCATCAATGGTAGTTTAATAGCTTCCCCAATGGTTTTTCAACCATTAATCTACATATAGGGGTGATTTTTCAATCATTGGACTACATAAAGGGGTAGTTTTGCCCATCTGAAAGTGAAAAAAAAAGTAACGGTCCATAATGGTGAATGGTCAAATATTGAGGATTTCTACAACCCAAAGGAAGGTGAAGAGTCACTATATAAATAAAATATTATTATATAACATCCAAATTTTTATGTTTAATGGCTAAGGATATTCATAGAGTAAAAGACAAGCTCCATTAAGTTGGTTAGACAGAGAGTTAGAGGAGCAAAGCTCTCAAAGAAGGGAATGAAGAGTTGTTTTGGTCCAAGAGGGAAGGCATGTGGGACTATGTCATCTCCATGTAATTTAATAATACCATCAAGCCATGTGTGATATCATGAGTGAGAGGGTGAATTAATTTCTTTATAACATTTTTTTTAGAATTCAATAAAGATATTATTTTGAAGTGCATCAAATATGAGCAAGGTGTTGAAATGTGTCCATTGGTGAATGTTAATCCAAATAACACATAGTCAAAGGTTGAAATTAATTGTTTCCAATATCTATGCATACACTAATTGGTATAAGATAAATGTCTTTCCTTATTGAGTTGAGTTTATAAGGGTCTTGTATGATTCAACCTTAGGTTGTGAAAGTCTACTTGAGTTAGTTACAAGTTGTGAAAAAGAAGCTTGCATAGGAGAGAGGATAAGCTTGTTTCAAGCGTGAGAGAAGTTATAAGATTTTAGAGGAAGTGAGAGCGGTTCTTTTTTAAGAGTATTTCATGTTGTGAGAGAGAAACTTATTTGTGGAGAAGATATGGCACACAAAATTATAAGAGCACTAGGAATAGAAGACTTAACATAGACGTTGGGGGAAATCTAAGTGAGATTGGATATGATGGAAGATGCATAAAGTGAATTTGTTGTAGATATGAGTAAATATGATGATGAATAATTGTTAAATATGTTGTTATACCTATAAAAAAAATTGGATGTCTTGGAGAGAGGACAAGCTAGAAATAAAAGAGACCAACAAAGTTCATAGTGAAGGAAAAAGGTAAGCCCACTAGCAATGTTATTTTTTTTGTGGTAAAGTGAGCCTAGATAATCTCATGAAATGGATAGTGGAACTATAAGTTATTTTTTAAAAGGATAATATTGAATACCCCATGAGGGTAAATGTTTCAAGTAAGAGACTATGTGGAGTTGGAGCAAAGTATTGGAGAGTTCCCCAAGAGAGAAGACATAAAAAATTAAACAAGAAGGCAAGGAATTGGGAACATATGGTTTCCAAGTTTATGGGTTATGTTGTGCACTCAAGAATTAAAGTATTTCTTTGAATAATCTTCACGTCTTGAGGCTTGAGAGATAATATAAGAAGAATATTTCCATGAAATGAAATATGAGAGGGAAGTTTCTATGTGAGCAGCTCAAATCTATTTTTATAAGTATAAAGGAGAAGGATATGAGTGAGAATAATAAGGTTACCTTGAAATACAATAAGAGAGTGAGGTTTCCATCTAATAATCCCAAATCTAATTTCAAAAATAATGAGGAAGAAAGATGTGAGCAACCCATAGGGGAATGAATCTTCAACAGAGGATATGGATGTGATAGTTGTTCAAATGGAAGAAGGAGACCCATTATTTGATGATGGGAAAGAGTTTCTGGTATCTCATAAGTGGGAAAAGATAAAATCATCCTTTGTGAATGAAGGAAATACATTTGTTTTTTTCTCTTTTTAAGGGAATAAGGGTTGAGAACAATAAATAAAAGCTACATGTTTTCTTGAAGGAAACAATACATATGAATGAAGAGGTAGCTATGAAGATTTGCATATTTCCATGAATGAGAAAATAGAGGTGGTTAAAGTGAAATTCAATGCACAAAATGTGGGTATGGTTGAAGATGAACCATGTGAATGAGAAGAAAATATAAATAATAATGAGGATGGGACAGAAAAGAGGTTGTTTAGAATGGGCATTTAAGAGTCCAAAATGTGAGTGGAAGCTAGTACAAACATGTAAGCAATGAAAAAGATTTGGATAACATGTCTATGAGTCATGATGAATAGGTTGAAGAAGTATTTATGGGAACTATTTATTCCCTTAACGTGTTTGTTCAATATACAGGTCCAATAATATAGAAGATGGAAAATAAGAAGACAAAGTGTGGTTCAATCCAACATGCTCATATTTATGAGAATCAAATTGAATAAGTGTAACAAGAGGATAAAATGGTAGTGGTGGTTTAAGAGTTGGTTGATAAGGATATAACACCAATAAAATATCATATTCAAGTCATCACATAGACAAAAGAGAGTGCGAAAGTGTGGGTACAAGAATGTTCTCAAGCTCATATACAAGAAGGAGGTCATTTGTAGTAGCTAGATTTTACAGATAATACTCTCACAAAAATGAGTGAAAGAGATTGGAAAGAAGAGTAAGACCTTTTAAATAGGATAACAATGGATAGAGAAGAACATGCATCAAAACTCCATCTTGAGAGAAAGATGGACAGTGTAATGGTAGATGGAAAATTTAATAACCTAGTGATATAGGTTGATGCAACTAATCATTTAGACAAGGAGTGATGAAGAATGCCACTTGTGGCATGGAGGCAAGTAAGGATATAGAGATGGTGGTCATGATTCAACTAAGAGGAATAAAGGATGAAATTGGTGTTGCACATATGGGAGCATCCCACATAGGTATTGAAGATGATTCTCTTATGATTCAAGGTATTTAATGTTCTCATATGTACAACGAGAGTTAAAGGTTATTTTCACATGCCATGGTTATGGTGAAAGAAGGAGAATATAATCAACATAACACTAATGTAAAAAGTGTTAAATGAAAGAAGACAAGGATGAGATAGAGAAACTTAGTTTGTTATCAGTCCGAACATTTGATGAAGAATATGATGTTGTTGGTGTAGATATGGAGAGAAAGGAAACATTAAAATAGGCCTTTCAAAGTAAAGAGAGTTAATCACTTGATTTCACATGTTTTGAAGAAGTAGAGGAAGAATAATAATCTTTTAAGACTCTTATAAATTAAGAATCCAAAAGAAATATGATGGTGGAAAAAGAAGAGAAGGCACCCATGAGAAAGGAAAATTGAAAATAAATAAGATTAAAATGTGGAAGGATCCAAAAATAGGTTTTATAATAAATGAATAAATTCAAGAATACTCTTAGTTGAGGTCAATGGATGAGGTAATGGGTACAAACCCACAATAGAAAGTAACATTCAAGAAGAAGCATCTTGATGGACATAGTCAGATGAAGGTGGGTTTCAAACCACATGATGATGGAGAGAGAATAAGATAAGCCTCTAGTAGAGGACTAAACATGGTGGATATAACCCCACAAAAGTGGAAAGAGTAAGCATATATAAGATGAAGAAGACATATTCGAAGCCAACAAGAGGAAGTTAGAAATGGAATAAAAAGTGTGATAATTGGCTAAAGTATTTGGTGTGTTGGAAGGGGACACCATATCCATCAAGATTCATGATAAAAAGATTGGTTTTACCACTTAATCTATCCATGTGAGTAATATATCACATTTTAAATACCTCGAATATCCGATGCAAGAACATCCAAGGTGTACATGCAATCTTGTATCGACCAAAAATAGGTGTTGTGTGTGTTCATGTGGTCCTATTGGTGTGTTATTATTTTAGCATGGTGAAGATGATCCATGGGAAGTACCAATACTCCTAAAAAAATAATGTCAATCACATCATAAAATAATCAGTTTTAAGAAGTTACATTATTCCAAGCAAGTTGGTTGAGTTTCTCAACCATCAGTACAATAAAGGAAGTGGTTGTATGCATTGGAAGGTTAAAATAGATAGGTTGAGTGACAAAGGAAAAAATTTAATAAATAACTATACTAAACATAAATATGATTACACATTTGTAATATTTTTGAAAATTGTGCAATTTTTAAAAACTTCATCTCATTTCTAGTTTGTACGCAAAAGTTATGGCATCTAGAAGTTGGTAGAATTTTCATTACAATGAAACCACCATTTTGCACTGAGATGTGGTTTCATAAGTGTTAGTGTAAGTTTTGAAACTACCATGGTATTTTTTGACTTCTGCGATGGTTTTACAATTGTTAAGGTATACAAAGCAATAATTTTTCCAGTATAAAAGTGAAAAATAAAAGCAACGTCCCAGAATGATGAATGATCGAGTCTTGAGTATTTATAATACCCAAAGGAAGGTGAAGAGACACTATAGAAGGAAAAAAATGTTAAATAAGACCTAATTTTAAAATTTAAAGTCTAAGGAAATATAAAATGTAAGACATAAGCTCCAAAAAGTTGGCAAGAGAGAGTTAGAGGAGCAGTGCTCTCCAAAGAATAGAAGTTAGAGGAGAAGAGCTCTCCCAAGAATAGAATGGAGAGTTGTTTTAGTCTAGGAGGGATTGTGTGCCAGACCAAGTGATTTAAATGTAATGTAATAACTCTATCAAGGCATGTCTAAAATTTTTAGTGAGATTGTCATTCAGTTCTTTGTATCATGTTTTTTTTTAATTTAATGAAGATATTGTTTTGAAGTGTGTCAAGTCTAATTAAGGTGTTGAAGTATGTCCATTTGTGAATGTTAATCCAAGCAACACAAAGTTAAAGGTTGACCTTAAATGGTTAACATATTTGTGTTTTCACCAACTACATGGTCTTTATTTCCCTCCTTGTATTATTGGATATGTAGGTAGTGATCAATTATCAAGGGGATGATTTAGGTCAACTCAACCCATTGCAATCCTTTTTTCTTGTACATTTTCAAGCTTTCAAATTGCCCTAAGGTTTTTAAATGCAAGAAAAGACACATTATTATTCATACATGCCTGAACCCTAAGTGTAATATCTCATATTTATCATCATATGTAGGTGTAATAAGTGTAGTGATTAGTTCAAACACACAATCAACCCAAAAAAGTTTGTGGTCAAGAGACTTGGGCACATTGCCTCTTTGAACATCTAATGTACTATTGTCTAGATTCATCTTCTACTTTTATCTTTGATTAATCATCTCCACTTTATGGATTCCTCTATGTTTTTCTTATCTATTATCAATCATAATTAATTAAGATGAGTCTGTAATCAATAGATTGAAGTGCACTCTGTTGTCGTACACTTGCAACAAACCTATCTTAATTCTATCTATGTTATTAATTCTGATAACAAGCCTAAATAGTCATCTATTTTTACAATTTTCACTGTTAAATAGTTATAGTATTTAGAAGAGATCAGTATGTGAGATAAGTATATTCCTTTATACTTTCCCAAAATAACAACTTTCCATAGTAAATTTTTAAAATCTAAATAGTTAATTATTGTACATATTTAGCATTCAAATATTTCTAGTTTTACACCTATATATGTAACAAACACTTCTTAATTTATTTAGTGTTTTATAAAAAATAGGGTAAAACACATATGCGCTAGAATATGTAACAATGTGTAAATATATGTCACATATATAAACTAATATGATATCTAAACCACTTTAAATTTATGAAATCTATACTATGTTCCTAAAATGTGACTTTTTGTTCATGGAAGGCTTTGTCTCTATGACAAACTCACTAATATAACCCCATTTTGAGGTGAGGGATACATCCTATAAGTCAATCACATAAAACAAAGAGTTAACCATATCATGTCATATATAAAGTTGTAATTATGTATAGCCATGTTAACTTGTGGAGAATATCATCATAGATATGTATAGGTCATCAAGGCATGTATGTAACATATGGAATTCAAGGAATACAAGTTTCATTTAAAGATAGATGTATCAATTAGGCATGCAGTATTAATAAGCACTATTATAATAATTCAATAAACATATGTAATAAAGAGGTGCATGATGTAAATCAAGGCACTACACATAAATGGAAGGTGCAAAATATATATCACAACACCTTAAAACTCAAAATTCTCAACAAGCTCAATAATATCAATAAGCCAAGTAGATAATCTTATATTAATCCACTCATAAGGACATAATGTCACACATAAGACAAGGGCCATAAACAAGGGAAATAAAAATATTATAAAAAATAACGCTGAGGGCCAGAATTAAGCGATATAGAGATGTCACAACAAACAAGGACAAGGGCCTATTGTCCCCTAAATTTCATCAACTTATAAAATTTAGGGTACCCCATTCAAATTTTCTGTAGAATCAAATGAAGAGAATAAAATTTGAAGGAAGAGTGTTGTCAAAGTCTTAACCATTTTCTTGCTTCATTGGAGTCAAGATTCTGAGGCTATAGTGCAGTGATCAGAATCTGATGATGACAATGCATCCATCAAACCTTGATAATTACAATGCAACCATCAAACTCTAACTACTACAATACAGGCGTCAAACCCCAATAATTATAATGTAGCCTTTGGGGCCTAATGATTACAATGCAGTTTTATTACCCCACCTTGACCATCATTAATGAGGGTTGAGTCCTACATGTGTGGGGGTATTCTTGACCCTCACTATTTTTTAAAATCATGCTTCTCACTTTGGATCATTTAGACATCATATTTGGAGATTTGCATTTTCCTTTATTCACTCCAGGGGTTTTTTTATCTTTCCTTGGCATTTGGGGATTATTTTTCTTAGGTTTTATTCTAACTTCTTCACAAATAATTCACTTAGGGTTTTGGAAGGTTTTTCTTGTAGGAGGTGTGTTTTCTTCCACTTGTTTCTTCACATTCACTTGATCTTTCCATTGATATCCTTTACCTTGCACTAAAGATTCATTAGAGTTATTGACTACATCACAACCCCAAAACTTGATGTTAGAGTTGTCTCCCCTTCTTGCATCAAAGTTTCTTGACTATGTCATAGCCCTGAAACCCCAACATTGGAGTTGTCCCCTCTTTATATTATATTTTCTTGATTGTATTGCAGTCGCCTACTTATGCCTCCCAAAAAATTGACATTGGAACTTTTTGTCTACTCTACAGTTCCTTGATTCCACCTCTCCTTCTTCCATTTTCTTATTTCCACTCACACCCTGCTTCTCATCTTCATCAACAAAAGTCCAAAACTCCAAACAAGAAAGGAAATGAAAAGCTTAGAGAAATGAAGTACTAATTTCAAAGGATTACTTCCCCCTCCAACATGCATGAAGTCACCGACATGGACTTGGGTCACATTGACATGGAGGAATTTTAGAAAAGGATAAATGATTTTTTTTTAAATGATTAGAAATAAAGTATTTACAATAATATCCTTCCTCAAGTTATTTTGTTTCCAATCTTTGTAAAATACCCAAAACTTATCATGACCATAGCAAGTTATTATGATAGAGATAAAAGGGAAGTTCATACTCCTAGGGAAGGGGTCATGTTATTATTTGAACCTAATTACATTGAATAAATGTTAAATATTCTAGATCATAAGGTCTTTGTAGAAATCACTCTAGAGACAACCCAACAATTTCATGAAGAAAATAAATATGATTATCTTAAGTCTTTGAATAAGCATTGGCTTGTTAAACCTAAACCCTTGGTGTCTAGGGTTCTTCAAGTGATTTCGAAATAGAAATTCAATCTTGAAATAAATGACATTATCACTCTCCTAAATAGGGTGGTAATCAATCCCACATCAAGGGATTACAATGAATGGATGTTTCAATATGTCTAGATTATTTATGGTAACAAGTAATATATCAACTAGGCTGAGTTAATCAATGATTCGATCCATAAGCAGTAGTGTGAGGTGATCACTTGCCATAAATTATATATGATGTCATACCTCATTTATGTCATTGCATAGAGAATATTCTATAGCAGGTTGACCACAATGGGGATAATGTCTACCTCTTGTATATATGAGTATTATGCCCAGTTTACGCTACAAGAGAGTGATAAACATTTCTACATATTTAATGACACTTTTCTTCATTTTGTCATTCAAATATTTGAGGCAGAGCCTTACAATAAAGGTTTCTCAATTCTTGATACCATAGATATTTCAAGATGGGGTGGCTAGTTTATATAGTTTCCCACCTTCTCCTACGTCAGGGTGTGTGGGTATCAGTCTACCCCATATATGCTTCCAAAGTTTGTTGATCACAGATAGGCACTCAGGGAACTAATATGACAAATGATGGATACACATAAGTTCTTAGTTTCAAAGCATAAGTCTGTTTGGATTCACTTACCCATGACTATTAGTAGGTACACCTGTGCCATATTGCGTAAAGCCAAATATGTTGAATCATATATGGCATGTGTCACACTCTAACCATTTCATAGCCATCCCTCATTTCATATAATATGAATGATAGTGGACACTTTGAGCACTTCATTTGAACATGTTCCTTGCTACATATATATATATATATATATATATATATATATATATATATATATATATATATATATATATATATATATACACATACATACATACATATATATATATATACATACATACATACATACATACATATATATATATATATATATATATATATAGTGCTGATGAAAGAGAGGTCAGGCTCCTTGATCATATCCACTTCATACTAGAACAAGTGACAAAGTATAATATTGTGGATATCCTTGAATATTTGGATATTGAAGATGATAGTGAAGTAGTGGATGAGAATTACTTTTCACAGAGTATCAAGACAACACCTTTCCCCAAAGTTGACTAGAGTCAAGTGGAGGTAACATCTTTAGAGAGTCAAACTCAAGGAGTCCGTAAAATAACTTTGTTATGGCTTATAATTAAAGGGGTAAATGTATAGTGCACTAGACTTCCTTCACCTTTGAAAGTTGTGGATATACCTCCTCCTAATCCAATGAAACAAAAGTAAATTTAATATCAAGTGACACCTTCTTGTCTTCCAGCAAATACTATTGTGATAAAGGAGATTGAAGAACCTTCGACTCAACTTGAAGATAGTCCTTTGAAGTTAAAAATTAAGAAATTAATTGGCGGGAATGGTACTCTTGGGGTACAATCTATATTGAGTGAGATATCTGAAGAGCTTGTTCATTTGCAAGGGTTAATCAAGAACACCACATTTCATTTTATGATCATATATCCTTCATTATTGGATCCTAAGGGATCTTCTTTAGCAATAATGGATCCTCTCCCTTATGTTGAATTATAAGAGACTTCTTCTCAGGCCATATCCAAAGATGTCATTGAACCTATTCCTAAAGAAGGAAAGTCTCTTTTAGAGATCATTAAACCTTCTTCTAAAGTGGTGAAACACTTACATGTTATTCAATAAGAGGAGCCAGACACTCAAAAAGCATTGGATATAGAAGTCACACCTCCTCCACATATATAAGGGAGAATGGAGCCTATAGTGGACCAGGATCTTGTTGTTCAAGGATAGACACAAATAAAATCACCATCATTTCAAGAGGAAATTGATAATGTAACACCACAATGGCTGAGTAGAGTGGAAAAAAAGAGGAAAAATATGGTCCGACCATTGGAAATTGACTTTAATACCATTATTCCACCACATGCTTGAGCTGGAAAGAAATTGAAAAAGGTTTATCATATTGTTATAAACAAGAAGGGTGAGAGGTATGTTGAAGTTATCGTTCATCCTCTAGAAAAGTTGAAAGATATAAGCATAGTTATAGATTACTGCATTTCATGTGTCCACCTTGGTAAAGCTACTAATGAAGGTTTGAAATAAGATATGCATAGTTATTTGATCTAGAGATTTGATCATGATAAGACAATGAAAGATCAATTTAAGGATAAAGTGGACTAGTTTACATCATTAATACATACACTGGTCAACCCAACTCAACATCAACTTTAGTACTATACTCTAGATACTAGAGCTCTCCAAACAATTGATAAAATAGGAAACATGGGGAGAGCCATTGAAGAATGGTCAAAAGAGCTTCTTGAATAAGGGAATACAACCATATCCTCAATTGTTGAAGTCTACTCCATGATTGAAGAAGAAAAACAATATGCTTATAGGAAAGATGCTAAATACAAAGAAGAGTTGGGTAAATTGGAAAATTAGCTACCTCAGTTGTAAACCCTAGCAGGGTCAGATGAGGATACTTTTGTTGATGAAGAAGAGTTGAGTGAGGACTTATGAGAGTAAGTTGAGTTTCTAAAACTGAAAAGATACCGGATCAAAACTATAGAACAATATTTACATAAGTTTAAGGAATCAAGAATCTTGGTAGCTGACCCTACTTGCGATATCTATGAGGTAGTTGAAAAAATCCCATGTTCATTCTTGGGAAATTAAGGGAAAGTAATTCCCATGGGTGATATACAAGGAGCATTCAAATAATTTATTGATCAGGAAACCAACCCTGCTTCACATTAAGTTACAAATCAATTCAAAATTTTATGTATTTTAAGAATTCATTTGACATGCTAGATAAAGATTTGATATTTTTCAAAAGAATTCCCTAACAAATGATAAATCTATAAGTAGAGGTTGAGATTCCTTAACAACACTCTGAAGGTCTAGAACATGACAAGGTGGAGAATATATTGCAGAAGTTCAAGGAGTATGAAGAGAAATGACAATGGGCCATGTAGTCAAAAATCCTCATGGTCGATGATGAAGAAGGAGATGAAGAGCAGGCACCAAAAGAGACATGCTAACTTATAGCTTAAAAGTGCTTTCTATCATGACCTAATTTGCAAGTTGAGGGCTATATTTTGATTTAAAGGATTTTGTAGTTTTATTTTCAATTTGAACAGATCAACATGTACCTTGAAATGTGCAACCAATTCTATTTTTAGAATTTGTTCCCTAGGTTTTAAGGATAGGATTTTCCTACAAATAGGAGGCTTGCATGCCTTTCAAAGGGTTTTAAATTTTTTTAATTTTTAGAAATAAGGTAACTTTTAGAAAGAAGAGAAGAGGATAATAACTTTGTGATTTTCTAATAAATCAATAAAGTTAAGTTGTTGTAGGACTTTGTGCTTGGCCTTAGTTATAGATTAATGTTCTTATGTTTGTTTAATCATATTATTACTATTTTTACTCTCTTACTAACAAAATTAATAGTTGTTAGTACCTTTATTTTGGGTTAATGGATGTAATATATAAGTGAAATTTGCATTTGTTGACTTATTTGCATTCTTTCTTCTCCTCTCTCATAGTTAATCTTTTATATTCTCTTGAATTCACTCTCCTCCTCATACTTCATTTCCCATATATATGAAATATACCAAAATAATTTATTATGTATATTTGTGAATATGTTAGGTTTGTGTTTTTATTTTCTTTCGAATAAAGGTAGCTTTGCCTATAAATAGAAGAGGCACTTCATCCCATTACACTGTTGACTGTGGCACATGCGTTGAAGTGTTATACACTTTTTTCAACCAACAGAGCCACAAAAAAGGGACATAAATATGTCAAAATAAACAAGGCCAAGGTTCACACACAATAAATAATAAATGACTAGCCTATCATGCAAAGGTAACAATATAAAAATATATATAATAGGTGAAAATTAATCTACACTATTTATGTATATCAATGTCACATCATAGTAAGGTAGCATATCCATGTAGCATTGTGTAAGATATGAGTAACTAACAATACATGTGTAAGCAATCTATGTAGCTCAACATGGTAAAAGGTCATACAAAGATACAACATGTGATAATGTGACATGTAGGATAAGATGCCTCTAGAATTGGCATGGCCACTATGTATAAAAGAATCAAACATTGGTGTGTCCATGTGTGATTTTTATGTCATTCATCACACTCATATACCATGAAATTCATGTGTGTATGAAAATGAATATGCCATATACCAAACACAAGATAAATAACACATGTAAATAGTGTAATCTAGCAATCATGTCATACTTAGGTCTTGATTTTTTTTCATATTCAAATGTTTTTGTATTTTATTGGATTTTATATATTTTTTTGTATTTGTTAATTGTATTAAAATTTGAAAGTGCCAACCAATGATCCCATAATCGGATAGTCACAGGGAGTGCCTATACTATGGTGTACAACGGTCACTTTTTGTGATAAAAAATTACTAGATTTAAGTGTATCAATATCTTAAAGGGATTCAAGTCTTGTAATGTAATTGTCATCATTACTCATAGGCTCACATGTATGATGGTAACTCTAGAGGGCCAAGGACCATGTGGGTTCTGTTGAAAATGTATCGACGGCTGTGTTCATTATGAAATATGTCAAACTTTATGTAGTACTAACTTATCATGGGATATAATAGATAATGCCATTTGTGAGTCTTAAATGACTCTATGATGTGATAATTGTTATAAAATTACTTACTTAATAAAGCCACCTACTCTCTTATGAGTTGCATGAATAAAAATATCTTGCTGATGCATATTAATTAAGTCACACAATACTCTTGAATATGTGTAGCAACCAACGATGGTTGGGGGGTGGAGGCGGATATACCATTGGCTGAAGAGGGTACTCATATTAAATGCATGAAATTATAATTACCTTATTTCAGTGTATATATTTGATACATCGATGCATTGTAGATGGTATTGCATGGAGATTTTGTATCCAAGGGAATACTAACATGTAGAAGACCTATGTGGTTGGAGAAATTATAAATAATGTATCAACTATAGTAGAGCAGAACTAAATAGTTAGCATAATGCACCCAAGAGTGTTATGTGTGCTTCCATTAAATCCCTTAAGATGTCATCTAGTATATTATAAATCTTCTTGTGTGCATCTAATTTTTTTGAGAAGTTTCATTGTGCACATGTTATATCTTGACTCATTGTCAACCATGAAATTATGTATGGGTTACTCATTGATGTAAGCTCATATGAATAGTAAATGGAGATACGAATCATCATCGATAATGTCACTATCATCAAATCTAATCATAGGGAATTAAGGTACGATGCATGTAAGTGTAATAATAATATATTTATTAGGTGATCGTATGTCATAGGAGGAGGATGAACATTTTATGCATGATATACTTTTAAATTATCTTTAGTATTTATTGCCTCATGCTTAGGAAATAGATATTTGAATATTTTTAATTTGTAATTTCCATTTTTGTGTGGTCTAAAATCCTTTGTAGGTGTGCTTAAATCAATAGTATTTTCATTGATAAGATCTTGTATCTTATACCTTACTTGAAAATTATATTTATAAAATGTCTGAGAGCTCTATTATAATCATGGTATACAATACTATCATAATTCATAGGTGTAGGTTTACTTGCATCAAAATCTTATGGCAGAGGAAGAGAGATATTGTTACACTCTAGTAACTTTTACAATATTAAATGTGGAAGTGATGGTAATCAAGAGAACTACCTCTTATGTGAGTAGCTAGTTGAATTTGATTTGTAGCCATTGGTATTAAATTAACTATCATTTTTGTCAATTTCTTGTTATCATTTGATTAAGTCTTGTAGTTTACCCTACTTTTAAGTTTGTTTGTTGAAGTACTTGGAGTATTAGGTGCATATTTTAATTTGTTCAAAGATATGAGTTTGACATCTTACTCTCTCATTCTATGACATAACTCATCGAACGACTTGAATTTATTGAATACTATTAACCCATGCAGTGACACAAAAAAACCTTACATGAATATGTCTTGTAATTCATTATTTACCATATGATTTTAAATTATAGAGAGCATGGTCTTACACTAAAAACATAATCATTGATTGGTTGATTAGACCCTTACTTGAGTTTGGAAATTTGCACATACGTTAGTTCTTCATCAATGTTGATGGAAAAATTTTCTAGGAACTGATCTGACAAAGGGTTGAATACTCTAATTGATCAGAAAGGGGTCATAAAGCCATTGTAAATAATAGTATTTGAGACTTCATGGGATTAACCTAGTCAATAATCTATCATTAGATGCATAATCCAAGCATGTTATGTGTAAGGATCGAATGTCTTGTCTAGGATCACTTTTACCATCATAGATTGGAAGCTTAGGAGCTATAAAGCCTACATGTGATAAATAAGTTTCTACTTTAGAGGATAATAATTTATGAAATAAAGCATAAAAATCAACTAAATGACAAGTTCTAGATGTACCTTGTTCTAGCTGAAACACCTTAGCCTACAGATTTAAAACAATCTGCTCAAGGGAACATGTAGTGGGTGAGGTTGATGATGTAATATGTATAACCATTGTAGAATAGGAATAGGTCATTTATGTAGGAAGAGGCATGCAAAATTATAGTAATCCTTGTGTTGCCTCCACACCTTGGGTGGAAATAGTACAAAAAGTAGATGTATGAACACCTATGGCTAGGTTGGTAGCTTGAAAGGATTGATTGAAAATAGTAAATGGGTTTTGTTGTTCCCTAGATGTACCAACTTGAGCTAACCTTTTTTTTCATCTCTCACTACATATAACATTCCATCAAACATTTATTGATTTATATCCATATACTCGATTACTTATCTTACATCAACCTCATTGAATTTATTCACAGTATTTATTTCTTGTTGTGAGTATTTGTAGATTCAAACTTCATGATAACTCAATTGATGGCATGTGTATTAACAATAAGAAATAATACAAACTAGATATCCCAAAAATATGTATTACATAAGGCTAAATATTATTCATTATTAATTTCATCCTCATTAGTGTGTAACAATTTTGCTTATTTGATTACACAATTATTGTATATTGTATATAGTAAAGGCAAAGAACATGCAATGATTACTGCAAAGTTCAGGTCGGTGGTATTCAATTTTAAATAAGCAAAGAATCTATTGAAAAGGCCTCAGGTATGCACTACGAGGGAAAAATATTAAAGAGACTCACCAAAGTCAAGGACCTAGAGGGGATGAAAATATTTTTTAGAGAAGGTGAGTCTCTAGTGAAACTATAAGGAGGTTCTGACAGGGAAAGTCCAGTTAATCCTTGGGATAAGGTATGTTTCACTATCATGAAGTATACCACCCTTGAAGGTCATTTTAAGTGTTTTTATCATTACAATTTAGCTCTTCTTAATCACTTTCATCATAAAATGCTTGTCAACTTTCCTTTCTTCCTTCTGTCATGCGTAGAGACCTCTGTCAAAACTGTTAAAAATGTTATTGATATCAACCCAACTGGCTCCGCCGTCCCACTCCACCAAGGTCTTATATTTAGGTTTTATCACTTTCACCTTATATTGTGTCCATCTAAACCTTTGAAGGCTCTTGTGATTGAAAAAACTTGTGAAAGTGACTCAGATAACCATATCCCCCTGAGAGTCAGATTTAGTTCCCTAGGACCCTTTGGTTCCATTCCTAAGTCTAAGGACTTTGTCACCCCTTCCCTGATCTCCCCCCTAAGAAATATTGCTTCTACCCTCTCCTGTTGGGTTCTATTTAACCGTCTCTTGAAATTACTAAATTCAGACCCCCTGATCCTTCTCAATCTTTAACTACAGAAGGGTTGTGTGAGTTGAAGACCAATCCTTCTATTTTTGGCAATAAGAAGAGGAAAGTTCTCCCTCAAGATGTTTCTACGAATAAAAATTTGGGCAAGAAAAAGACTAAAAAAGTGGTGGGTGAAGATCATCTGAATCTGGCTACAAATAAAGAGCACTTATAGGCCCAGGTGCAAGGGGATGTGGATGTGGATGAAGTGTCTAAAATTAAACCTTAGAGTTTCATGATTAGAAAGCTAGATATCAGGAAGTCCAGTAGACTAGTAGGGGTTAAAACACCTTCGGTGAAAATCATTGATTATCCCTCTACATCAAATCTAAGGGAGGAAATGAGTATTTTAAAATTCAAACCCAATTCATGATAACAAATTGATAAGGAGGGAACCAATCATTTTGAGGAGCTGAATAACTCCTTATATAACTTAGTTAAGGAGGAATCTGAGGACACATGTGACAATGGAAGTCAAATTAAAAGGGAGATGGAAAAAGTTGAAAATGGTTTCTGCTTGCTCCAGAATAAAATGAAAGTGTTGACAACTATCTACCTGAAGGTTGTACATCGAGCTACTTTTTCACTATTGATTCTGCAGGAGGCTCCAGACAAAGATAAGGATATTGAAAGAAAAACTACTGATAAGGAAGAGCTTCTCAGTTTCTTTAAAGATGACTGGAAAGACCTGATTAACAAGTAGTGCTTCTACCATGGTTGCCTTCTAAATTTTTTTTGGTTTGTTATTTGGTTGTCATTTGTTTGTTATTTGGCAATTGATAGTGGCCTTTGGCCTGTCCTGTTGTCCCTTGGGATTTTTGTACATAGTCTCTACACCCTTTTTGCAGACTTATTTTATCAAAAACATGCAATCATTACCATCATGACCTAAATAAAAAATAAAAGTTGTGTTCATTCATTAAAGACATATCTAATGTGTTTTAAAATAAAAAGTGGAAATTGGGTCTAAAAATGAAACCCTAAGTTAGAAGTTTGATAGCCCTAAAAAGAAGGGAGAAATCCTAAGTGATAATTAGGTGTTTGAAATATTTGAGTAATATTAAAGTTCACCAATATGTTTTACCCTACATTTATTATGTGAACCTTAATTAGAATAAAAATAAAGTACTTTTTAGATTATATAATATGACAGTTAAGAGTGACTCTGAATGTAAAACATTGAAAATGATTTGATAAGTGGCATGTGTTAAATATAGAAAGTACTGGGGAGATAAAAATACTTAAACATTTATGGTTCACTGACTAATTGTGACTAGTTTCTGATAGTGGAAAGGGATTGGAAGTAGTTTGTGATTCACTTGTATCTAGAATTAGTTATCTATATGCAAAGGGTTATTAACATCACCTTAGGGAAATAAAGTCAATAGTAGTGATTTCAGTTGACATTATTATCCTAGGTTTTTCTGGCTCTTTATGGTCATTTAATCAGTTATGTCTACTTATAATACATCTATGACTGCAATCTTGACACTTAACTATGTGTGCAACTCTATGAATTATTCTCATTCACTTCAAAACCCTAGGTCCACTTGTGAAGGGATGCAACCTATAAAAATATTGGGAAGTGTAATGGGATGTGCTGACCCCAATCACCCTCATTGATGATTGACCGTTACTTAAATATCCAATGTTCCAAAGAGGGAAGTCAATCCACATGTAGTTCTTCCCCTTAATTTGAATGTGCAATTGTGTTCCTTTGTTATATGATTGCACCTAGAAAATCACTTCTAACACTTGAAAATGTTCACTCTTGACTTGGCTTGGTGTGCTTCAAACATGGTTGATGACTGCTCCTAGTGACTAATTTCAAATCTGGTAAGAATAGGGCATATTTTCTCCATTTACAATAGTGTATACATGCTTAATAGATAAGTTCCAAGGGAGTAACATGTATGGGTTTGATTTGTATTTATACGAGTCCATTTGGGTAATTTATCATGCCATTGATGCCTTAGTAAAATGGGTAGACCCATATGAGTAATTTAGATTTGAAAAATAGTCATAGTTACGTGAGGGTCAGTAATATCACCCTCAAGAAAATTTTATTGATGAAATTGTTTGAGCCTGAAATTAGTGTCCAAAAGATATGAATGTAGATGTGATGATCTGGAGATGTTTGAGTAAGATACTTAGTTTGTTTTACACAATTTGAGACATCCATGTAAGTGGTTGACAATAAAATAGGGGGGTCAGACTCATAACAAGCATGTGGATGTGTGAGAATGGTGAATAAGAGGCATATACATGCACACAATTCATTTACAATGAAGTCAAAAGTGACACTGTCAAGTGTCTAATACTAGATTTTAGTATCTACAATAAAATTATGTGATAGATTACAAGAGTCAAATTGATAATAATGGTCACATTCCACAAATTGACACACATTATATGACATTATGACAAATTGATTATAACATTTCTATATTACCTTAAGGTACAGATGGATCAAATTTGGGGCATGATTGTTGTTGGTGCAAACACTTTTATATTTCTATGATGCTTATTTTGATGGGGAACAATGTGTTATGTACCTAAGGATATTATGTGATAATGTATATGCATTGATGGAGATGTTGACATGTGGCATAGAACCCCTTTAGTTAGTTGTATGGGTTAAACATATTGGTTCATGTGAGTGACTTGTTGAATTAGTTACATTGGGTAATGAGTTGGTCTACATTGGGAGTAGGTGTGAGCCCATCCACTAAAATTAATAAATATTTGTGTTGGGATTTAACACACCCCATTTTTTTCAAGCTAAAAATGGGGACCCTCTTTTGCTTGGGGGTCTAGTCTTGTACCTCTCAAGAGTTCATCGTGGTTATTTTCTTAAATTAGCCTTCTTGGCAATCTATTATATTATTAATTACAAGTGACTGAATGAGTTTACTTTGATGTCTTTACATTTCTTCAATTTAGTCTAGGTTTTATCTAAAAGTGAGTTAGTTTTATAACTTAAATTTACATTAATCTACTAAGTCTTAGTCTATTTGTTTGCTTGTGTTTTGAAACACATTTTATAGCTTCTTTTTAGACTATCTTGCCTTAGGTTTAAGCAAATTATCTAATTATTTTAGAGTTTTTTACAATTTTTCCTTAGTAATTTTCATCCATTTTGGTTTTGTTTGATCTAAACCAGCTATAAGTTTCCTTTGGTTCATCCTTTGCCTTAGTCAATTTCATTAAAATGGATAATATTTGTGTTAAAATAGATTTATTTCACTAAGTTTCCTTGCCTCTTTGTTAGATTTCAAAAGACTTAGTCATTTATTTTTAATTTCTTTAGCCATTTTCTTTTTCAACTCAAAGATCATTGACTCAACTTCATTTCCTTTTTCTTGTAAGTGCTTAAATCGATCCCATCACCACATGGTAACCTCTCAACAATCTTGGGCCTTGTATAAAAGACTTTTAACACTTGTTTGATTTCACAAAAGTTTATAAGGGGCACGCGACACCTTTTCGCTACTTCAAAGGACTTAGTCAATTTTTGAGATTTTTCTCGATAGGTCTCCATGTCATTAAACCTCCAAGCTATCAAGGAGCGAGATGATGCCATGTGTTATAATCTCATTACTTTGCTATCCCAAAGATGTATATACCAGTGTAAAGCCTCTAAGCCAACGAGTTGATGAGATGATGCCACATTGCATCATCTTGCTACCCCACTCCCTGAGATGTTTCTGTATAACCTGAAAATGATGTAAGAGCCATGAGCAAGCAAATGAGTGAGATCTCACCACATGGCACAATCCTACTACTTTGTTATCTTTGAGTGGTCCATCCAACTTTGAATCCTAACTGAGCTCTGTGCAAGAAGGATTGAGCCATGTGGCATGATCTCATTATATTATGATTGAAACAACTAACGCATTGTAAAGGCCCAAACTAAATAGTGGGAGAGTGAAATAGAATCATGTGCTAAAATTATTAAAATTGGCTAGTGGCCATGTAATGACAAAAGTAAGAAATAAAGCTAAACCCTATGGATGATGATAAGTTGCCAAGTGGAAAAATGGGACCCACATAAGCAAATCCAATTGCATGACAAAGATAAATAAAGGATAATCCATGTGGTAAGGACCCTATAAAAATAAAGGACATGCTAGTAGTGTATCCAATAAGGCATGAGCATAAAGTTGATGGCTCGTTTGGCCATCAAAACCATCATAGACTGCACATTCAATTTGATTTGTAGAATCAAATCATAGATCAACTAAATTGTGAATAAGATGGGAATAATTAGCAAGATGTGCATAGTGGGATTATATGAAGAGCATAAAATAAAAATATAGCCTTGAAGAGGCATAGCAATCGATTACACATAAACATGGGTGATCGGTAGTCTCGACACAATCCCAACTATATCCTAGTGCCTAGTAAATGAGCATTTATTTCGATTACTTCAAAGTCTAAGGTAGGAGGGTGATGCAAGTATTTTCATCATGATTATTCAATCCATTTAAGAACATGACAATTTTGTGGAGAAGCCAAGTGGCAAAGAAAGAAAGATATTGGCATTAGGAGTAATCAAATGACTATGTAGATCTTGACGAAGACAAGAGTTAGAGAAGACATTCAACTACAAATTGCTTCTATAAGAAGGAGAACATCATGTCTAAACTAATTGTGATAATGACAAGTTGATTTGATCAAATTTATAGTGAAGGGTAGCCTTGAAATTATAATTTCAAATTTGATTTTTCTAATTTCCTGAAGTTGAATGCAATTAACAACCTTGAGCTTGAATTAGTGTAGAAGGGTTTGAAATATTTTGCACTAAGACTCTGTCTAAATGCTACAAGGAATACACATACAATTGTGACTTTTTCTATGCATTATTTAGCTTCCATTATATGAATACAATTTTGATTGATGCTACAACTATTATTATTGTCTTAGACTACTACTGGAAATACAATTAAATTGAGCTCTGCTAGTTTAATTAAGTTCCCTATATTTATCAGTTCTCTCTACTCTAAAATATTATTAGCTATGGTGTGCACTTTTCTACTTGATAATTACATGTGTGCTAGATAAAACATTTTTTGATGAAGTGTTTCCTTTTTTTGTGCCCTCAAAAGCTTGCCTATTGTGTCATTATGTTTTGTGCATTAGATGGACTAGTGAAAGAGTGGTTTATTGTAGCCAAGTGAACCTTGATCAATTATTACCATTAACGAGTTTAGCATATTCACACATAACTTCTTCTCTAACCTACCCTATATTAATCCTTTTATGTTTTTTGATGAGTGATTATCTTGCCCTCTGTAAATATGTTTATACAATCTTAACCATACCTGTAACTCACTGAATATTCAGACAAAAAAATTACCTTTCGGGTGACTATGTCTAAATTGGATAAATATTATATGGATCTATAGGTTTTTATGCTTTTTGAATGCAACCATGAGGTCCATTTTGCACAGATATGAATCAATTTTTAGGTACCCACCGGATTTGGGCATGGTGCTTTTGGATCAAACCCTTGCCAATTTCACCTCCTATGCCCAATCTAGGCAAAATTGTAGATGATTTTGACTATCTCAAACACTCTAAACTCAATGGTGAGCTCAAAAATTTTCTAAAAAGCTCCAATTTGTGCCTGTATAAAAAATCAAAAAATTGATCATATATCTAGATATTTTTCTCTTGAATATTTAGCAATCTACATATTCAAGATAACTCTGATACCATGTTAAAATTAGCTACAAGATCTAATGAATCTAATAGTAAGCATAAAAAAGAGATAAAATAGTAATAGTAATAAACAATAATTATATATCTGAAATAATAACAAAAATACATAAATAACTCAAATATGATGAATAACTTTGATAATTCAATATTGATCTGATGTAGAATACATAAATAACCATTGCTTATATATAGAAAGGCATGCAAGGTAAAGATCAGAGAACTCACACAACACATATAGTTCAATTGATATCTAACTACAAGAATAGTGGAGTGTAACTCCACACTAACAAAATAGGTGTCCAACTTGTGTAAATGATCAACACAACTTGACTATTAGTTAAGCAATCTTATCATATCTTACCTTGAATAGTGGAGTGGAAATCCACCGTAACAAGATAGGTGTCTAAGTTGACTACTAGCTAAGCAAGCTTATCCTATTTGGTGTGAATTATTAATCAACGTAATAAAATAATTACAATAAGTGATTAGTGCATCAATCTAAATAATAAATATAAGTAAATGCAATAAAATAAATAAATGCACCAATACCCCCATAAACAAAGCTTAGGTAGGGATATGCAGATAAGAGTCTTGATAATGTGTAGCCATATTAGGTACTCTATACAAATATATGAGGAAAGAAAAAACCCAAAGGAAAAAAACTCCTCAAAATGAAGGTCTAGGAGACCCCCCTGAAGAACTGATGTCCCCTGAATAACTGATGTCCTGCACCCCCAAAAAAGATCACAAGTGAAGATACTTTCTCTTAGTGAAAGGTTTGGCCAAAATATATTAAATCTCTTCCTTTGTAGGATAATATTAAAGATCAATGATCTCTATGTGTTTGCTTATTTGATGATGAACTAGATTCTTTGAGATTTGGATAGTTATTTGGTTGTCACAGTAGATGAATAATGGTTTTTGAAATGGAATGCCAAGCTCAATGAGAATATTTTTGAAGCCAAAAAGCCTCAATAGTGGCATTAACAAGGCCATGATACTCAATCTCTATAAATGAAAGTGCAATAACATATTGTTTTTTGCTCTGCCAACAATGGGGCTAGATCCAAAGTGAAAGTTGTAACCAGAAGTGGACTTACGATCATCATAATCACCAACCCAATCAGAATCTATGTATCCCACTAAGTCAGAACATGTACTTTCTATATAGTGAATCATGTATCTGATAGTCCCCTGAATGTAGCTTAAAATGTGCTTGGCAGTTCTCTAATGAATCTCATGTAGTGTCTGCATAAAGCGTGAAACCATACCAACTGTATATGAAATATCAGGCCATGTATGAGTCAAATAGATGAGGCTACCTACAAGTTAGAGATACAATGTGGCATCAACCAAGGGAGTGAAATAATGAACCTCAAGTTTAACTCTAAATAAGAAGGGAGTTAGTGAAGGCCTACAATTAACCATATGAAATCAAGCTAACAAGTCCATGGCATACTTGGGCTGTGAAAGTGTAATCCCATAAGAATATTGTGATATATGAATCCCAAGAAAATAGTGCAATAGGACCATGTCTGACATAGAAAACCTATCATGAAGTGCAGTCTTAACACTATTGATGATAGATATTATGCTCCCTGTAACAATGAGATCATCAACATAAAGTACCAAGTACAATAGTGAATCCTCCTGCCATAGAATATAGACATTCAGATATGAGTGACATCTTGAGAATCCAACTAAAAGAAGAAATGTGTCCATCTTGGAATACCAAGCCTTGGGGGTTTGTTTCAGACCATACAAAGACTTCTACAAGTGACACACTAATGAATAATCTTGAATGAACCCATGTGGCTGCTCCATATATATCTCCTCATAAAGATCCCCATGAACAAATGTGCTCTTCACATCTATTTGATATACAACCCAACCATGAGCTACACTAATAACCAGTATCAATTGAATGGAATTCATCTTAGCAACAAGTGCAAAGGTTTTTGTATAGTCAATGCCTTCCACTTGGGGAAAACCTTTGGCCATTAAGTGTGTTATATATTTATCAATATTTCCATTTGTTGTAACCTTAGTCTGATATATCCACCTACATCATACTAATTTTATTCCCTTAGGAAGAGGAACAAGATCCCAAGTGTTGTTCCTAATCAATGAGTCATACTCTTCTTCCATCATTGAATCCCACTCAACTATTCCTATGGCTTCCCAAAAAGATTGTGGATCAAAAGTTGTGGCAATGTAGGAATGTGGAAGATCATGTTGTGACCATGTTCTCCTTCTATCTAATGGATCCCTAACAAGAGGGTCTGCATCCGCCAAAGTCTATCTAGCCCACAAAGGCATCAATGGGTGAGGAACTGAAGGAGGAAGAGGAACTAGAATATGACATACTAAACCCAGTTGGTGAGGTATTACCTCATCATCCCTACAGGTAGTTGAAGTGGGAGTATCATCATCACTATTATTTGATTCTTCTAAGGAAGAAGAATGAGAAATGTTAGAAGACAAGTATAAAGGACTTTCTTTAAAGTCAACACTTCTTGCTAAAATAAGCCCATGTGAATATGGATCAATGAGCCGATATCCCTTAACACCATTAGGATATCCCAAAAATATGCAAGTTCATCTTTGTTGTTTCAAAATGTGGCACTTATCTGAAGGTATGTGAGCCCATGTTGGACTGTCAAAGACTCTGAAATGATGCACTTCTAGCTTTCTGTTGCACCAAGATTCAAGAGGTGTTATTCCTTTTAAATATTTGTGAGGAACTCTATACTATATATATGCAACATAATTAATCGCTTCTGCCTAGTACTTAAGTACTAATGATTTTGCATGAATCATACAACTTCCCATCTCTTTTAAGGATCTATTCTTCCTTTCTACTAGACCTTTCTACTAAGGTGTGTATGCAACTAAATTTTGAAGATCAATTCCTTCAAGAGCATAGAATTATTCAAACTTGTTGTTCACATATTCCCTCCCATTATCTGTGTGAAGGATCTTGACTGACTTTCTAAATTATTTCTCTGCTAGCACTTTAAACTCTAGAAATCTATCAAACACTTCACTCTTGAGTTTCAAAAAATAAACCCAAGTGTATATGGAATAGTCATTAATGAATGTGAGAACATAGTGGGTTTTAATAAAAGACAAAGTAGGTAATGGACCCGCTAAGTCACTATGAACAAGTTCAAGGACTTATGTAGCCCTCCAAGCATTCCCTTTATCAAACCTATTCTTTGGATGATTGCCTAAGGACTAACCATGACATATACCCCCTAAAAATTGAATCTATAGAAGTCCTATTACAATCTCCTACTAACTAAGCTATTGTAAATAGCAGTAGTTTAGATGACCAAACTACTCATGCCATAGCTTGCTTGAGCAAAGTTGTAGAGGAAGACTGAGGTACAAAGTGTGAGAATGAATAAAGCTGAGTATTATTTTTTACTTTTCTCACTGAAACTAAGGCATTATCCTCACATTTTTTTATTGAAACATAATCGAATGTGAACTCAACTTCCCTACCAGTATCAAAGTGAGTGATTTGGTAGACAAAGAAAAGGTTAAGTGATAACTCTAGCACATAAAATACATCCTCAAATACACCACTATCAACATCAACTATACCTTTTCCTATGAAATATCCCTTAAAACCATCACCTATGAGAATATGGGGCAAGGAACTTGGTTCTAATCTAGAAAATTATTCTTGATCAGAACCCATTTGGTGCAAAGCACCTGAGTCAAGTACTCATGACTTTGGAGAATTTGCTAGTGCAACTAGTGCCATAGCTTTTCCTTTCTCTAAATTTGAAAGAGTGGAAGAATCCTTTGAAGAGGATTTATTGATGTTATTCTTCTTGAGAAGACCCTTAAGGTCATCAATCTCTTTCTTTTAGCAATCTTGTTCACTATGAAACCCCTTTTTACAATAAGGACAAGGAGTGCCAGTCATTTTTTATGAATCTTTTTTCTTACTAGTGGATTTATAATCTCCTTGTGAGGAAGATTGTTGCCCTTTATTCTTATCTTTATGTGACTTATTCTGATTATTTTGCTTCTTTTTACTTAAACATGTATTTGATGCTGATGTTGAAACTTGATTATGCTGAGGTTGACTTTCAACTAAAGCTCGAGATTTGGATGACTTGATTAGACCCATAGCTATTAACTTTCATTCCTCAGCCATTAAAATATCAGAGAATACCTCAAATGTGGGCATTTAATATGTTGTGCCCAATGTGAGCCTATGAGTCTGAAAGCTAAAGACAAAAAATGAATATTCGGGACCTAATTTGTGTAAACAACTAAAAATCAATTGAACATCCTTTATATCAATTTTATATTCAAAAAGTTATGCTCTAAGATCTATGACTTTAGTTATGTACTCTTGTATTAGAGCATAACTTTTAGGATCCAAACTAATGAGTTCATTGTCAATTTGGTAACCATGAACCTCATCTATTTTGCCAAATAATGATGTATTTATACATTGTTTAAGATGAAAATTCAAATCTAAAGACATGTAAGACCGAATGCATCCAATAACCTTAGTAGTTTCAAAGAGAAAGTGTTGTAACTATTTAGCATCAGTAGGTGGAGTAAGAAGATTTGTTAAATAAAACATATATCCTAACATAATTAATGCATTCCAAGCATTTCATTGCCATGTGTTGTAGTTTTATGTTGTTAATAGTGGGAACTTAGGATTCCCCAAGATGCTTTTGGAAATAAAATATCACAAACCAGAAATCAAGGTACAAAACACACCACAAAACCCCCATAAAATTTCTTAGTTTTATCCCACCTATCAAGTATTTGTTGGCACTTTATAATTGAGGGCGTTTACAAGGCTAAATTATAATTGTTCTAGTTTACAAAAAGCTTGATTTAGCCCGCTAGTCTAAAAGTACAAAAAATATGCACTTTATTACAAAAATTTATGTACCAATGTCTTGTGCTAAAAAAAATATTAATCTAAAAAAAAAGGGACCTTAATATGAGGTTTGTATGTGAAATTTATGAGCCTCAGAAGTTGTAAAAATGAGGATGGGCAAGAGCTGCTATTTAAAAACTTGATTTCTTGAAAAATTTGGATAAATTTAAAAACAAATAAAAATACAATAGCAAATAATGTAAAATTTTAAGCTATTTTAAAAAACATTTTACTTAAAAATACCTCCTAGTGTTTGTATGGTGAGCTTTCAAAGTTGGCCTATCAATTATGCCTACTGATCCATAAGGCCTACTCAAAAAAAAAAAAAAACCCAGCATAGTTCGTATGACTATACTTGGGAGCAAAAAAAAAATTAGTCTTCCGAGTGACTGTCAAAATTGGACAAATTTTATATGGATATGTAGGTTTTGACGCCTTTCGAACGTAATCCTAAGGTTTCCTTTACTCAAAAATGCTTCAATTTTTAGGTACCTCCCAGATTTTCGTGTAGTGCTTCTGGTTCAAACCCTTACCAATTTTACCTCATGTGCTCAATCTAGACAAAATCGTAGATGATTTTGGCTATCTCGGGCACTTTGAACTCAATGGCAAGCTCAAAAATTCTCTACAAAGCTCCAATTTGTGCCTGTATACAAAATAAAAAATTGATCCTATATTTGAATATTTAGCAATCTACACATTTAAGATGACTCTGAACCATGTTATAATTAGCTGCAAGATCTAATGAATCTAATAGAAAGCATAAACAAGAGATAAAATAGTAATAGTAATAAACAATAACTGTATATCTGAGACAATAACAAAAATGAATAAATAACTCAAATATGATGAATTACTCTGATAATTCAATATTGGTTTGATGTAGAATACACAAATAACCATTATTTATATAAAGCAAGTTGTGCAAGATAAAGATCAGAGAACTCACACAACACATGTAGTTCAACTGATATCTGACTATAAGAATAGTGGAGTGCAACTCCACACTAACAAGATAAGTGTCCAACTTTTATAAATGATCGACACAAGTTAACTACTAGTTAAGCAATTTTATCCTATCTTACCCTGAATAGTGGAGTGGAACTCCACTATAACAAGATAGGTGTCTAAGTTGACTAATAGGTAAGTAAGTTTATCCTATCTAGTGCAAATTATTAATCAACGTAATAAAATAATTACAATAAGTAATTAGTGCACCAATATAAATAATAAATACAAGTAAATGCAATAAAGCAAATAAATGCACCAACAGGATCCAAAAGGATATGTGGTTTGAGGTAAAGCCTATAATGATGTTCTCCATATTTTTACATATTTATTAGCAATAATGGTGATCATTTTTTATTTGTATGGATTAATTTTTTAAGACTTAATTTCCTGCACAATTGTCATGGATAAAAGAATGTGATCTATTGTATATTATTTAAAAAGACGATATTATGTAAAGTGTAGTTGATCATGTAATATTGAGATGTATAAGAAACAAAAATAATGTGTTTATGTATGTAAATCTTTAAAAGAAAAATTGTGATGTTACTACGGATTTAGATATTGCTTTGCAGTTATATATTTAAATGAAAGAGAATACTAATTAAATTATTATGCTTAGTCTCTTTATTGTGAATCTATAATCTAATTTTGTAAATGAATGTATACTTTGATTTTGTACTTGGATGTATTATAAAAGCATATAATGGAATTTTATATTAAAATGGAAGTGAATAAAAATTCTTAAATTTAGATTTGTTAACAAGAATGATTGGAATGGAAAATTGCTTCATGATTCCATACTCTAGACATGCTAATTTTATTATGTTATTTTTGTACGTGTTTTAGTAGTAGTTAAAAACCTTTTGTTAGGGTGACTTAGAATTGCACAAAATAGTTTTCATGAGCATTTTCTTGATATTTAACTAGAGGGGTTCTCATATTTTGGTATCAGAGCTCAACTTCAATGCTCGGGCCTAACATGCTTATTCACATTTTTGAGTACATGTTATGATCATATAAGGATACACTGAATTTCATGGCAATGGTAACAATTAGGTCTTTCAAAAGGGACTGTTGATTCAACTAGCTTTCCTTTAAGTTTTAGGTCAGGAATGTATTAAATATTGTTTACATGATCTTTTGATATGTGGATTATTGTGTCGAAGGAGGTGGACTCCCTAGACAAAAAGGGATAAATCATTATAGACCTTGGTGATTTGTGAATCACAAGTAACATGTAGTGATGAAGATGGATGGCTAATCTCTATTAAGTTACTTTAACGTAGACCCATATAAAAACAATGTTTCAAGTTTTGTAATAGGATCTTGGAAGTATCAACAAGATAACATTGTACATCTATATCTAGTAGGATATTTGAAAAGCCCTGTTAGACTTGTTGATTGAATATTGTGATTTTTTAAACCCATAAGTAATAGAATATATGGTTAAGTGAGAATATTGGTGTGAAGCATATCTTTAGACTATGTAAGTTATGGAAAAAAAACATTTACCCTGGAGGCAAAACCAGTTTTGACCTGCAATCAAGTTGGAAATATATGAACTTATTCTCAAATTAGTAAGAACCTTTTTATGTCCAAATTTTTTTCAACTAAAAAATTGCCCTAATTATTGCTCTTATCTGGCTATAAGTTTGTATTGATTATATTTTGTTTATGGATTGTTTCACAACTATATATCCAATGATTGATTGAGAAATCTTTATAGCACCAGGATTTGGGATTTGACTTGGTAGAAACCATTCAGTTTGTTGGTATTCATAAAGTTTTACTTGTGAAATCAAGAAAAATTTACCAGTATAGGCTCCAGTAAGACAAAGTCATTATACATAAATGTTAAAAGAGAGAATTTGATAGAAGTATTTAAGACTTTAAAAAGTGTCAACTATTTTAGATTTCGACTAGATGAGGAGTAATTAACATTAAAGGGCATGCAGAAACTATAAGAAGACTAAAAACCTAACTTCATTTAGGAATTACATAAAATATTTGATGGAGATGCTCTGCATGCAGAGCTAAGCTGCTTAATAAAAAAACAACATCTTGAGTAGCATGGAAGGAACATTTGTTAAGTGAAACTAATTATATCTAACTAAATGAGATTTTAGTAGAACTTTAGTATTGAAAACAAGTGTTTACATGAAGAAAATAAGTCTTCATGAAGGAAGTCTATTTGGGGAAATAGCCACTGACCTCCAATATAAGATGTATATATAGATGTATTGAAATAAAAGGAGGGACACACAAGAGAGTGCCAAGGAGGAGGATAAGAAAATAGGTGAAGGAACAAAGATTAAGGTTGATTCATTAAGAAAGAATAACTTGAAACACAAACGTAGAACACAACATGAAATACAAATATAGGGATTGTGTAGACCTAATTGTAGACACCTAAAATTGACACAAGTTATTCAAAATACATATTTTCACATAACTCTACTTATTTAGATTATTTTTGAAGAATGAATGGATCATTGGAGCATGGTGACTTAAGTCTCGTTGTCTTATCTCTTGTCATCTTCTTCAGGTCTCTTTATGTTACCATGTTATATTTTAACATTCTGTCTAGGGGATCCCCATTTTCTCTTTTATGTTTCTATATGTTCATTTTAGGTATTTTGGCCAATAATACACTACATGGACAATGATACAATATGGATCTATCTTGTAGCGCGATCTTGTCTTAATGTTACGTATGGAAAGTTTTTGAGGTTTATATATCAGTAATGAATCTTTTTAAGACTATTGGTCTTTTTTATTCAATATTTCCATGTTCCAATGGGTTCCTAAATTTGAACACAAAGGTCTATATAAAAATATGTCTTACAAAGGAAAACATAACTTGCTCACTGTGATTAAAAACTATACAAAAGTCTTGTATATGTTGAATAATTGATTAGTCTACATATTTAAAGTTGAATAAATTATTGCATGCTTGTGTTAAGGGTATTCATAGGTGAAAGAACATCTTGTCTTGCATCCACAATTTCACACACTCATCTAGGAGGGAGAACTACATTTCCCTGAGGCCCACTTGGGATATGTAGGTAGCGATCAATCACAAATGGGTTTAAGAGGCCAGATCAGCTATTCCCTTAACCCCACATCCCCCTTTTTATGTCTAATATCCAGTTGGTTATTGTGCAAGAATTAGAAATGTGTCATTACAGGTCATCTGCATATCTAATTAGACTGTGAATGAAGACAAATCACATACAGGGAGTTGCGAATCAATCTAGATCTTCAGATCCTGCACACTACTTAACAAGACAATGACACGCTGCTAGACAATAACACACTACATACATATTCATTACTATGCTCTTGTCCCTATTTACCTTGATTTTTTTGTTCTCAATAACATCATGTTCACAAAGTTTAATTATTCAACATTAGATCTCTAATCAAGTAGTCTATTCAGCACAACATTTAAATAAAGAGCTAAGTATCCTATGCAATTTATTATTTTAGCTTTCTTTTTTGCTTTTGTACTGCACTGTATTTTATTGTATATTGTTATACATCAATTTATATAGTTTTTCCTAGTTAATTGATTATTTATAATTAATTATAGGTTAAACATTTTGGTAAACCCTCATATTGTCAAACATTATCAAAACCATAGTTTCTCACTAGGGGTTTTCTATGATATTTCAGTAATTTCAAATTTATTTTCAAAACCCTTATAGGTTTTTATTTTTTATACACAAATCATAAAAAACCTATTTTCTATCATTATTTTTTTGTTTAAATTTCCCAAAAATTATAGTTTATTATTTTTAGTATGGGCTTACATAAGTTAAACCAGACAAATATATTTTGAAATTTAATTTTTAGGTTCTATAAATTTAATTTTTCCTACAAAAACCTATCTCAATTTTTAAAAATAATTCGTTGATTTTCTGTAAAAAAAAGATTTTCCATTATGCATATTCTAGAGTTTCTTTGTGATTAACCTATAATTATTGCACTTTGTTCAGCGCCTAACTTATTCAAAACAACTCAATTAAAAAATTTACTATAATTTTTTTCTATTTATAAATTCAAAACCTCTTTTTGTTTAGCACAATTTTACATAGATTACTCAGAAATTGCAACTTACTATTTTTAATAAGTTGTAGATTAAGTAATGAAAATTTGTTCTATTTGAAAATTAATTTATGGGTTTTGTAAATTTATTATTTTTCTATAATAACCTCTCTTAGTTTCATAAAATACTTCATATATCTCTTAAATTTTCTAGATATTTATTTTGAAATAGTACATTACCTGTTGTTTGTTGATTTTTGTGTGGTCTAAGTTTTCATTTAAAATTCTAACTTTATAAAATAAAAAATGTTTAATTCTTACACAAAAACATTTTGATTTATTTTATCTTTATTTTATATTGATTTTTGGTTGTTTTAGAAATTATGTTCTAACAATTTTAAAACTACTTGACTACTATCATGAAGGGTTACACGGTGTTTTATTTACAAACATCATGTCATGAGGGGTTTTACTTTAATTCAACCATAATATAGAGATAAACATGAACTTTTATTTCCACTTACCTTGTGATATATCAAAAATTCCTAGGATCCCTTGTTTCCACCAAAAAGAAGCCTTTTTATTTGTCTTATTTGTGGTGCACCTGAGAGGAACGTATCACCTTGGGAAGTTACAATCAACCTACTCTTTAAACCAGAGTTAGTGGGTTACATGTATGGTTCTACCTCAATAGTTAGTGATTTAAAACATTATGTTGACACTAATCAACGAATGAGAAAGTATGTATGAGAGCCTAAAAATCATTAAAGACCTCTTCCTAGATTACCCATTATACCTCAAATTTTTATTGCATTTTTTACTTAATCATTAGATTCTATATAAATGTTAGATTGATTCTTAATTTGTAGCATTATTATTATTGCATATTGTATCCTTCATTTCATTATGGGTAGTCAAAATAGATTATTTTCCATGCATGTTATCCCTTTTTCTTATGATCAAGTTGATTGGATAAATATAAATAAACAAAAACTTATGAAAGATGATTATATGGATGATTGCGACCTTTTTAGCTTGGATACATATAAACCATTTGAATCTAAATTATCTTGTTATGATTTTTTACCGATGGATGAGGAAACAACTCTTGAATCATTTATGGATTCCTCTTTTGAGTATCTTCTATATTCCCTTTCAAGTCCTCCAATGGGCTCTCCCATAGGCACACCTATTGATACTTCCTTAAACACATGTCTAGACTCCTCTTTAGCTCACCCCTTAGACACTATTGTGGATTTATCTTTAAATCCTTCCTTGGTCACAGCTATAATTTCATCTGCAACCACTCCTTCAGTCTCCACCTTAAATGTACACTTGAGCTCCACCCATGATCTTCCTTCATCTTCTCCCTTAGAATCTATCTTAGCACCCAAGATGGCTTATAACTCTGATTATTTACCATATCTTAGGTTACCACCCACTATCCAACCAGAAGAACCTTACCCTTGCACACCCAATTTCTATTTTGATTTTGCTAAAACCCTTCATTACATTAACTCGTATAAATCCAATTCTCACAATTCATGCCCTAAAAAAGGTGATGTTCTTACATATCCCTCTTTATATTCTCCTTTAGAGTCCTCCTTAGATACATCTCTAGATTCTTTTGTGTGCCTCCTTTAGACACTCTTTTGTATCTCCATTCTCATTATTCTTTGGTAAAATCAATGGTTTCATATATATCTTCTCATTTAGAAGATAACTTGGATTCCACTCACATTTTTTCTTACCCATATCCCTTATAAACTACATTACCAAGCCAAAAACCTCCTTGTTTTGATTATTTTCCTTCTCTTAGCATGTCACCTATTCCTAATGATGAGGTTTGTTATGAATAACCTTGTTCCCCTTCTTTCCATTAGATTAAATCAAATTTTATTAGTGATAAGACCATCATTCCTTTATTACCTCCCATAACTAGTGAGCCCATATGTCATAATTCTACTCTTCCCATATTGCCACTTATAATGGAAAGCAATAACATTCCTATTTCTATTCCTTGTGATCATCTAAACTATAGTGATTATGAAGAGGATTGGTATCATGATGATTATTTTTATAGTGTTGATGAACATATTACTTTCCTAAAGACTTTTCCACTACCCTCTCCTTATGATGAGAACATACACACATCTCATGATGAATTTCCTCTACCAAGAAACATATGTGAACAAGAGGATCTTGATACTTTTAATTTTACATTAACGCTTAATGATTTATCACAACCAACCATCTTTTAAGAAGAATATTTTCCTAATCATACTTCTCCCATTCATACTATTATCACAAGGGCTAATATTATTAACATACTTCAACACATAAATGAGCCTCTTAAAAATCTTAATATGCATTTGCAAGAGGTTATTTCCCTAATGCATGCTGTAGGTTCTTTATAAGCACAAGTACACCATTTATCCTTAAAAAGTAAAGTTTATCATGCTTGGACTGAATCTAAAGCTATTCTTGGTAATCCCATTGCGTGTAATATATTTTATTCTCCTCTACCTCTTAACTTCCAAATGCCAACATTTTCCATATTTGATGGAAGTGGTGACCCTTACTTACACCTTAAAGCTTTTCATGAGTCTATGAGTGGGTATAATGGTAGTCATTTATTGTTACAATTATCTCATAAAACCATAGAGGGATGTGCGCTTTCTTGGTTTGAATCCCTTCCTAACAAATATTTATCTACTTATCTTAAGTTAGAAGAAGCATTTCTAATTTAATATATTTCAAATAAGGGACCTATGGTTACTTATGAAAAAACACCCTCTTTGCAACAAGGCCAAAATAAATAAATTTATGATTACATCTTACAATTTAAAACTATTATCCATCGACTAATTTTCCAACTCACAGATTTAGAAGTATAATATATCTTTTGTCGAGGTCTTATTCATTCATTAAAAGAGAAGCAACTTTATAATACTTATGAATCATTTATAACTCTTTGTTATGAGGTCTTAGCACTAGGAAAAGAATCATGCCTTGTCACTATTTCATATCACATGAAAAAGGACATTGAATTATTTCAAGCAGATAAGACATTCCAAATAAACACAACTACATGTATTAAAGCACACCATCTTTTATCTACTAACAATACATGCACTAATCAATCAAATAATTCAATACTTCAGTACATAATGTTAAAACTAAATTTGAGCAAGTCAAATTCCTACATAAAGGAGAGCATTATACTCCCAAAGTTACTTATTATACACGGTCTTTTCCCATAAAGAGTGCACCATCACTGATATTTTTTGTGATGAACCTCCACATGATATGTTAACAAAATTATTAGATAAAAAGCTAATTACCTTACGCCATAATTATTATCATCCTTCATATCATTTGGATAAAATTAAAGGTAAACCATTTTATAATTACCATGGCATTAATGGGCATCATGATAATGATTGTTATGCGCTTCAAGAAAAGATACAAATAAATTGTTAATAAAAGATTTATTGCATTTCAAAAGAATCATTACATAAGTAATAAATCATTCAAACCTCCAAATATTCAATTCCATTCATTTAAATCTCCAAATCATATCAAACATAATAACATTTCTCAAATAAATATTTCAATGCAAAAAAAATTACTATAACTAATAAGGTATCCACTCAAATATGGATTCTGAAGTCAACGCCCCTACAAGTCAAACATGATAAATTACATACACATAATAACTCAAATAAAGCAATTATAACATTCAATCCAAATGATGCATTTTTATACCCATCTATTCAAAATAATTATAAAAGTTAAACAAGTGCAAAATATATGAACACACATCACATAAGATTAAATTCATATATAAACTATAATAATAGTTAATAACATACAATAAAGTGTTCATATATAATCATTAGTCTACAGTCGGCCCTTGGCCATGAATAGCCAAAATATAATCACCATCCCTGTCAATGACACCAACTAAATGTGCGTGATAATTAGATTCACCTGCTACATCACATGATCTAGACTAAGATCTCCCCTATGCCTCTGAAGTGTTAAATCTCTCCCTAACTTTAGCATACTTTGAAAACATGTTTTGACTAAACTCTGAATCTACAATGAGTGGAGGCATTCCCCACTACACCAACTGTTATTATAACAGATATTACTCGATAACCATGGCATCCCACTCTACCTAGAGCTCCTCTAATCTACTCATCACATGCACATATATAATAGTAGCAATGACCACTCTCTCAAGTAATAGAGCATGTGCTCTTGCAACTTTAACTCATTCAACAAGAACCTTGAGAATAACACTATTAGGAACATGTCTAGTCATCACATGAAGAGTAGCCTCTATCACAAGAATAAAATTTACCATATCTCTTACTCTACTATAAACCAAAACATATCACCAAACATATTAAAATTATACCTACTACCCACACCTACCACACCTAGATCTATGACTGGAGTAGCTGTGACAACCACTGTGAAGAAATGTGAACATCCATTTTGTATCTACCAACAAGTATACTAATCACTAAAACTAACATCATCCATATCTAAAATGACTATAGCCTCTTCTACCTCATCTATAGGTAAGGGAGCCAACTTTGTTGTAGATTATCGAGCTCACTCCGCTACTTATGTTGGGGATCTCATTGATTATGCCCATACAACTTATGTTGGGGCCACTTCTTGATCAATTGTAAACTTTCATGTCACATGATCAAAATAAAAATGCTCATATACACCATGAAAATGATCATGGATCCAACAACTAACACAAATCCACTGCAACTCCATAACATCTTCCTACCATCCCTCAAAACCTTGGTATGGTCTCTAAATAATATCAGTTGGTATAAACTGATATAGTATACAATGAAAATCCATCATACTCAACCATGTTACCTAAATCATACTAATCTAACATGAAACATATATATGGGGATGATCCCATCCAACTAGGGGCATCCCAATAGGTATGGTGACTTCTATAGGCTCACATGCCTGACAGTGCAATAATGTGGCTAAGCCCAAACCTCCACGATACTCCTCTTGAGTAAATTTATGTAAATCTATATATAAATAATCTATCATGGTTTAACCCCAAGAATAGAGGGTACCATGCTCCTTGATATTTCAAACAATATCAACCATCTTATAAGAAATTGGAACACCTCATCCATCAATAACCACAAAAGTAACAACTAAACCACAGAAATTTCTACACTTGTAGAACATCTAATACCACAATCTCTGACAATAGAATAATATACTCTCATGTTGTGTATACATCACCCCTCAAATGACCTATCAAATATCAGTGAGCATTACTAATACTAATTCTTATCTCTACCACTATGCGAACCCATGTTATGGATAGACACAAGATATAACATAGATCCTCTAAAGTCACAGTGATGTCTCTTATGGGTAACCAAAAAGTACATGTATCTAAGTCCCATTGCTCAACTAACATTGTCATTAAGTGCATATCATATGGCATGAGATATAGCCACCCAATATCACCCATCCTAGTTCTATCAATAATGGAAACCTTGACATTTGACATTGATAGACCATGAATAGTTTGCATAATATGGCCCTGATGAAACTCACATGCCCTAATATCACTCTAAAACACACAATAACAATCCAAATATTAGAATTTGAGCCATAAATCCATATAAAAACATACTACTAGCCTCAATTTACAAAAAATATAAGTTTCCATTACTATAAACAGTAGCATAGACATAAACACACATATCAAGACACTATTGTAGACAAGTCCACACTAGAAAACACAACAATGCAGTAAACCCAGGCATGACCATGTACATTTGGATATAATCATAGACAATAATATAACACAAAATTTGACAAAAAACAAAAAAACAAAATTCATCAAGGGTTTGTTACTTACTGCTCCTAACTTGGAATCGATCTCCATGGTGGTAGAGACTTGCTCAAATCAAGTGGGAGGCATGGATTTCCATTATGGAATTTTTACCCTCTCTCTCAAATTATTGAAAAATTTAAATATTTCAAACAAAATTAACTATTTTTTTTTTGAAACATATTTATACCCCACCCTATCCTAAGGTCACCCATGGTCCACATGGGTGCACAAATATCAATAATAAATTTGCCACATCTAACACGATATTTTTCCAAAGTGAATAGCATCAAATTCATTGGAATGCTGATAATGTATATTTTTGCATCATACCACCCATGATCCATTTACAAAACTTTTCAAAATCCTAATGTTGTCATTCCATAATACATGCTTCGCTAATTCATTCCTCTCACCCCTTTGCTCAAAAGGAGGAGCATCATATCAATAATTACATACTCCAAATAATATTTATCTTTATGCAAAAGATGATATTTCTAAATACAACATGTACAGAAAAAATAAAAATTCATTTGAACTTGGGGGCACATGGCTCCCCCCTCACAAATTACTCTATCTAAAAATCAAAAAACAATCAATACAAGATGTTGGGGGCATAAAGTTGGTTCATGTTTTCCCTCTCATTGTATCACCAAAAAAATTAATTTCAAGTACTACAATTTCAATAACTATTTTTGCAAAAAGATTGCAAACTGAATCTAGATCGATTTGCAATGGTGTGATTCATATTTTTACAATTGGACCATGTTTGAGCTTAATGACACTCCACATCTTGGTTGTACTTTAGTGAACCATATACTAGTTCCCATTTCTTTTTATCTTTTATCAAGTAGGCAACATTTGATCTTAGTGATGTTCCATGTCTTGCTCGCATTTAGTGAAACATATATTAGTTCCCATTCTTTCACTTTTCCTATTAGTGTTTAGTGACATTCAATGATTAGAATTTTTTCAACTTATTCTAGAGCACTCCTCAAAAGTGAAAGTATGTTTAGATTCAAACCAAAAGCTTCACTCATCAAGACTCTATAACTCTTGAAATCCACTTATCAAACTAGTATAATTATGGTTTAGTGACATCCAATAACCTATCAACTTGAACACTTACCACTTTCAAAATTGCTTATTTTACATGGTTAAGAAACAAAAAAAAATTAAAGAACCTTTTCTCTACTTGGTTCAGCTAGTCACCCAAGGCATCTAACACCACCTATGAAGATAAAGTGTGTTTCCACAGTCAGTTTTTTTTCCCTTTATTATAGTAGCTTCACTTCATTACTTTACTAGAAAAAATGGGGGGAAATGTAGACACCCAAATTTGGCACAAGTTATTCAAATTACATATTTTCACATAACTTTGCTTATTTAGATTATTATTGATGAATAAATGGATCGTTGACATGTGGTGACTCAAGTATTGACATCTTCTCTTGTCATCTTTTCTTTTATTGTCAACTTTCTTGTCATCTTCTTAAAGTCTCTTTATGTTACTATGATATATTCTCATATTTTGTTTAGGCGATCCCTAATTTGTCTTCTAAATTTCTATATGTTCATTTTAGGACTTTTGGACAAGACCACACAATATGAACAAGGATGCACTACAAACCTGCCCTATAGTGTGGTCTTATCCTAATGTAACTTATAGAAAGTTTTTGAGCTTATATGTTGGTAATAACTCTTTTAATGATTGTCAGTATTTTTTATTCAGTTCTTCTACATGCCAATGGGTCCCTAAATTCAAACACAAAGGTCTATATAAATAGATGAATTGTAAAGGAAAAGTTAACTTGTTCTCAATGATCAAAAGCTATATAAATGTCTTATATATGCTTAATAATTGATCAGTCTACAGATTCTAAGCTGAATACATTATTGCATGCTTGTACTAAGGGTATTTATAGGTGAAAAAACATCTAGTATTTCATCCACGATTGCACACACACATCTAGTATGGAAAACTACATCGACTTAAGGCCCATTTGGGCTATGTAAGCAACACTCAATCACAAAAGGGTTTATGAAGCTAACTAGCTATTCCATTAACCATGCATCCCCCTTTTTAGTTTAATGTCCATTTGGTTATTATGTAGGAATTAGGTGTGTTATTATAGGTAATTTGCATATCCAATTAGGCTGTGAAAAAAGACAAATCACATACAAGTATGAGAGAATTAGTCTATATCTTCAGATCCTACACACTACTTAACAAGACAAATACACACTATTATACATGAGCACATTGCATCCTTATCCACTATTTTGCTCTTGTCCCTATTTACCTTGATTCTCTATTCTCAATAACATTGCATTCATAAAGTTTAATTATTCGACATCAGATCTCAAATCAACTGATGCATTCAAAAAAATAGTTAGATTGAGAGCTAGGTATCCATTTATCCTTTGTAATTTATTATTTTAGCTTATGTACTATATTTTATTATATATTGGTGTACATGAGTTTTTATAGTTTATTCCTAATTAATTGATTAATTACTATTAATTATAGGGTAAACATTAGCACTAATGAGAGGTAGAACCACATCCACAATATAGTTATCTAAATAAATAATTTTCACAAATGTCTTGTGCATGAATTGTTTGCAGTGGAATATTTTCTTAGAAAAAATTGTTTGAGTTATACTTTACAATTTAAATGAATGAAAACTATTATTGATTTGATTGTTCTCTTCCTTTCTCTTGATTCAGGTCTAAACTCTGTTAGTGATTATTCTGAGTTGTGTTGAAATAATATCTAACACAAAAACCACATAAGAATTACATGTTTATGGAAACTTGCTTGTAGTTATTTTAATTTATTTTAAATCATAAAAAGGGAAACTTATTGTCGATATCTATTATCATAGCACTTTGTCATATAGAAACATCATGAGAAATTTAGATGCATTTTCCTAGAAGTACTTACCAATGTTAGTCAAAATAAAAAATGGAAAAGCTAACTTGGATTAACATCATTTACTATCAATCAATATAATATTCCATCATGGTCTGCATCATATAGGCAAACAATCCCATGCATGACAATTAATAAATGGCAATAGTGAATGAAATTCTTCCTTTACCACCATAATGGTGATAATCATTGGTTTTCTACTTGATTATAATCTTAGATGATCTATAACAACTATGATATGGAAAATGTACTTGGGTTGACATCATGCCACAATCATCTGTAAGTAATGACCATCAACATTGAGTGTCTTGGGGAAGTATTAGCGAAAATTTTCCTTGATATCATATGTAGAGAAAACATGAAACGCTATTATGTTTTAAGTAAATAAATTTAAGACAATAGTGTCTATAAGTGGATGTAATTCATTTTGGATCCTAATCATCAATGGTGGTTTGATATTCATTAATATTAATAATTGCCACTAGTCAATAATAAGCCACACCTTGACATTCATCTTGAAATGATGTTGTCCGTAAAAGGCAAGTAAATGTTGGATGCCATAGGTTGTACCATTTAGGATTGAAATAATGTCTTATGTGCTAAATCACCTTGGTGGTTTGATAAGATATATTTCTAAGATTCTTATTGTAACTATGAAATATGAGTAAGGAATTGAAATAATACAAAGTACGAATTAATAAAATGATGTCAGCGATTTAGTATGAACTTATGAATGATAATGAAGTGTTGAGAGAGTTGCTTTGGATAATAATGAAGATATGTATAACATGGTAATTGTGTTAATAGAAATTAAGGAATGATACATTGAAAACTACGTGGAGATATGAGGTTATGATTGAACATGTGAATATGAAATATGAAAGAAACATGACTTAAAAACATTGGAAATACGAGGCCATGAGATTAAGGTTTTCCCCAATCTATCCCCTAAAATGTTTTCAAGCCAAATTGAGAAAATACAAAAACAAATCCTTGGAGAAGTCGATCCTTGCAAAAATGCGATTAGTACCATTTTTTATTGTAACTTAAAAAATGTAAATCTAGGAACAGTCTACTTAATGATTATTATGAAACCCTCTAATACATATGTCTGTGGAAAATAGCCTTGAGTGTGACTTATATTGAGATTATTGTTTGTCTTTCCAATAAAATTTTACTTTAAGTCTCATTTAAGCTTATTACCAACGCTCAATGAAAGCAGTGGATGATGATGTTTCATGCATGTGGAATGGGATGCTTGTGTGATGCGTTATCATTCACATGCTTCTTAGATTTTGATTATGTGTTGTTTTTCCTATGTGGATTATTAAAAATCATTGGCAAAGTAAGGATTATGATGTTTTGTGTAGGTGGTATGAGATACCAATGCATTGTATTATACTTTGTAGAGATTGCTTTCATGTTGATTCATGATTTTTTATATAGATATCTCTGCATAATAGAGTACTATTAATATGGGTTCAGGTATTGTTGTGGACTCAGGAATGTCAACACTATGTGGATTATGGAAATCCCTAGTTTTACCTTGACTTTGTAATCGAGAACAAATTACTGAGTTTGGATGAAACAAGGTGGATTTATTGACTCCCAAGTATTATGTCTATAAGCATATATACTTGACATGTATTAGGAATGATTTATTTCATGTTCTGGTTCATTATTGAGGCTTGCATTGTATTGCATCAAAATAGCTATAATATTGTCTTATATACACCTTATCCTTGTTCCTAATTATTGGTTCCATATATACCTTTCTCATGAAGGGTAAGGCCACTCTCGATAGATGAGAGGTTTACAGGGGATTCAAAATACTTTACTGTTGGAGGTAAAACCTTTGATGATGTTATCCCTCTTCTTACATAGTTCTCAATAGTAGTGGTGATCTTCAATGTTTGTGTGGATTTCATTTTGAAGTTTTAATTTCTTTCATGACTATCATGGTTAGGAGAATGTGATCTATTGTATATTGTTTGAAAAGATGAAATCATGTAAAGTGTAACTGATGTTACACTATTGACATGTATTAGAAATTAAAATAAATTGTTTATATATGTAAATCTTGAAAAATATTATTATAATGTTATAATACAATTTGTACAAATTTGGATATTGCTTTTCAATTGTACTTTTAAATGAAAGAATAATACTAATTCTGTTATTTTGCTTACTCACTTTATTTTGAATGTATACTCTAGTTTTGTAAATGAATCTATATTTTGATTTTGTACTTGGATGTATTATGAAAGCACACAATGGAATTATATAGTAAAATGGAAAATAGGAAAATTTGTTGACTTTAAATATGTTAAAAAGAATAATTCATAATGGAAAATTATTTTATGATTCTATACTTTATACATGTTAATTGTATTAGTTAATATTTGTACGCGTTTTAAGAGTAGTTAAAAAACCCTTTGGGAAGATGACTTGGAATTGCACAAAAAAAAATGGAAGTGTTTTTTTTTGTTATCTGACCAAAGAGGTACAAAATGATATATTATTGAATAAGGTCTTTCCTCTAATTCTCAAGGATTATGTATTGGATTGGTTTTATGCCTTCCATCAGGCTTTGTGCATTATTTCAATTCTTTGGCTGATAGTTTCTTAGCTCATATTTCAATCAACAATAGCCAAAAGGTCATGTTTTCATAGCTTACATAACTTAAACAAGGACCTGATGAGTCTATAAATGAGTATATACTAAGATTATAAATAATGCTTATGAAGATGTCTCATTAATTACTTAATATAAAATTAAAAACTATATTATCTCAATGGTTACTTCAACCTATTAAAGACAGTGATGTTTAACACATCAATCTTTCAATGAAGTTTGTCTTGCAATTAGAAACTATGATATCAAACTTTAAGAGGCTAACATACTTAAGTATGGGTCTAGTGTCCCTACATCTAGTGGAGCTAAATATCAAGGTAAATCAACATTAAAGGTCAAGCTAATGATAATTTTATTTTTTAAGCCAAGAATAAGACCAAGAATTTAGTTAAATATTGTAGTATCTCAACCACCTAATAGGAGTTTCTTTCCATCTTAGTAGCATAGAAAATTGAAAATTTTAGCTGCAAGTCCTCTATAAGTGCTTAAATGATTGCTTGAATGTAATATGATATTTTTACCTCTACAATGTGAGTTTGACTCATCTCGATATTTATGCAATAATTATGATGCTGTTTAATGTTATTTTTTATTTAAAAATGAAATTCTAAGAACAAATAAACTATTAAAAATTTATTCAAGTATACAAAAATATACATATCTGAATGTAAAATACAAAATTAATAAACTAAAAGTTAATTATAAATAGTAAATTGACACAAGATATGCAAACCTAACTTGGATCCGATTTATTGTTGACCATACAGGCTGACTAAGAATATAAATTACCTCAAAAGCCCTATGATTTGGGTCATGACCAAAAGGAGAAATTCAGTGTTGGGACAAGGCCACACTTGGAGGATAGGGCCACACTACAATCTTATTTACTAATTATGGTCGCATCGTAGTTAATTGTGTGACTAATTTTTTGATTTGGGTGTGTGCGCCTATCTGCGAGGGTTTACTATTTTGTTGTATGTCCTAATTTTCCATTTAGAAGACCTGTAAAAGATAAACCCTAGATCCTACAAGGTAAACACAATGGAAATCAAATACAAAGGGGGGAATTTGGTAAGGGAAATAACTGAGTTATCCTTAGAAAATCATGCATAATCTAAGTGCTTCTATGTATCCCAAAAGGTCCTCGAGCTAATGTAGTCCTCCCTCCTAAAGCGAGTGTGTGAATTTTGATCTTGTTATATGAATGTAGTTAGATAGTTTGGTTTGAATGATTGAAAATGAGTACCTTTGAACTGCAATAAAATATATTCAGACTTAGCCTATGATTATTGAATTCTTTCAAATTATAGTTGGAATAAATAGTGCTCTTTTGATAAATGTGTAGTAGAATTTCCAAGAGTTTGTTATATGTGTTTGGAGAAGCCTTATATGCTTATATAGGGGAATATTTTTAATATTTATACTAACCAACCTTACTAAAAGTGAAATGTATTGAATTTAAAAATTTATTGTTGGAACACGGGGATAAAGTCGACCTAGTGTGGTTATTTCCCAAAAGGACAAAGACTACTAGATTTGGTCTGACAGGAGTATTTAAGAAAAAAAGGGATGTCTAAATGATTATTTGAGTGCTTTCAAGATAGTTTTTAGAATAATGAATACTCTTGTATAGATTACAAGTTAGAAAAATGATGAATAGATCAAGCGAAGTAAAGATGTAAAGATTAAACAATGTCAAACACTTGAGAATTAAATTTGAGTGTCTACATATGTAAATGCATATTGTGATTATCATAAAGCTTCAGGTCATAATACTAATATGTGTTTTTAATTTATAGATAAGACTCAAGACTTAATTGATAGTAATTCCTTTAAAGTGGAAAGACACAATAATACATTCAATGATTCAAACTCTCCACCAAATCAACACTAGAAAGTTTTTACCAATCCACCTCTAAATTGTGATACTAAAAAACAAGATAATGCTCACATGGTATCACCTAAACAACAACCAAGGGTTTTAAATTATCACATATTAGATGGTTTCATAGGTGTGGTCGTAGATGCATTTAAAGAGGTTTCTTCTATTAGATTATATGATCATGAGATTCCAACATATGATTATAACAATGAACCATTTTTCATGCAAACTTTTATTAATTCACATTCAAAGTTAACTAAATGCATAATGGTTTATATTTTTTCAAGTTTAAACATATGCACAATGTGATATACTTATAAATAGAGGATACACTCAAAAAATATTTAAAGGGTAAAACCATTGTTCTTAAAGGTTATTGATACATGAGCATTTGGGTTCATGAAAAATCTGGTATCAACCAAAATATTTATTAGTTTAGGAATTTGTCCAAGTGTTGTGTTTGCGTAAGTTTTCTTTATGTGCATATGTCTAGTTATAAGTTTGTGCACATTTTTGTGTTATGTAGACCATCTTTGTGTTGTTTTGCATTGTCTTTGGTACATATGTGTTTAGTAAAGTTCGATGTTGCATGTGAGCACACTTGTCTCTGTAATGTTCTGCATATTATTTTTTATGTGCATTCATAACCATTTTTTTGTCTAAATAAGCATGTGAATTTATACGCAAGATGTTGGGGTAATATTATCTTACCACATTATCATGCAAATACTCTTTGAATGTTTCTGTCAGCCTATGATATTACTTGAGCATTAGGATATTTTGCAGAGTTGTTATTCACTGCAATAATGAAAGAGTAAGACAGACCTTTGGAGATGATTTGATATTAATTATGCAACCTATGAGTTGAAATGCTGATCATTTGGAAAGCCTAAGATAAATCATGACATCATTCTTGAAATTTTGTAAGGATCACAAGTGAAAAGGTTTTCATGGGAATTGGCGACTGTAGAGTCCTGTGAATCTCGTGTGAATTTATTTGTATTTGTGATGTTATAGAAGGAGCCATTACTGATCATTTGATATTTAAACCCAAAAGACATGGAAGGTGATAAAGATTTATTTAATAATGTTTGTAATTTGTCTTGTGAGATGTGTTTTGTTATAACATGTCCTTGTTCCTTGGAAATGTTGAGACATTTAATATTTGTGGAACACTAAGGTGTGTTAATGCTACTAGTGGGGTAAAAGCACTTAAGGTAAGTAAGTAGGTCTTGCATCTATATAAGCATGCTCGTAAATCTATGCTAGAGAGATAGTAATAGTTATGAGTTTGGATAATAGAGGACTTAAGAGAGTTTTATTGCAAAGATTGTGAGTTAGCAAAAATAGAGATATATGGATCTGACGTTGTAACACTTCTCATTGGGATATTTTGATATCATTGTGTCATTATGCCCATTATATTTCCTTTAATTGAAATTGAATAAAGATATGAATTATTTTTGTTGTTTTTTGTGGTGTTTTATTACAAGTTCTACTAAGTATTTTGAGGGTTGTATGGTTTAAGGCATCTTTTCATTGAGACACCTAATCGAGACTGCATCAGTTATGATTGTCTTTTTTGGACACCTCTCAAGGTATCACATTGCCTATCACTATAGTTCCTAATACCTTTATAATATGGCATCATGTTGGGCAACAAGACATGTGATTTATTATTTGAATACCCTTGGCATAATCAAATGAGATAAATCTCATCCATATTACATTAATGTCTAAACTTTATGCATTATAACAAGTGATTGCTATTTTAGGCACTTATTACAAGTCACTCGTATAATATCAACATGAGGTCTTACTCAAAGTGATAATTAAACAATAAATCATATAACCTAAAGTGAAAATAACTAGAGTTCAAATACCTAATCATCTATGCATTAAGGTAGTATTATTACGATCTCTTGCGTTTGTTCAAGCTAGAGCACTTAGTAATATTTTAACTAAAAAATATGTACAAAATGCTTTTTTTCAAGAGGATTTAAAATAACTATTGTATTTAATTGACATGATAATGATTAAAATATTAGTGATGTTGATTTAGATTACTATAGAATTCATTATTACATTTATGATACTACTAGTGACACATATGACTCCTTAGCTTCATGGTCATTATTATTCTCATATCTTGATCATGAAGATGAGTAGGAACTTATTATACATACGATGAAAATTTAGAAAAAAACATCAATTAGCATTGCTAGCCTATCTCACATTCTTAAATGGAGAAATAAATTGTACATTGCTTCTTTTTCTATTTTTATTCTATATGTTAGGTATCTTTAGTGTTTTCTTCATCAAGCATCATGTGTGGATTTTGGATTCAACATGCTTCCTTCTAGCTTTACATTGTTATCCTCTCTTAAGTTGTTGATTGTTTATTTATTTTTATCTTAAATTTTAAATTTTCCTCCTTTTGTGTCTCAATTTGCTATGTCACTCTTCTAGCCCCTCGATTTATGTTGATTGCATTGTTTCTTTGGTCCTTACGCTTTGATTATTACTTCCCATTCCAAAATCCTATGTGGACTTCCTAATTATTACAACACATATAGATTGATGAATTTTTCCTTGGTGTTCATTGAGTTAGGAAGGAATTTGTAGGTTAGTAGGAATCTTTCTCTTATATCTTATTCTCACTTCCCCCTGGCTTATGTCTTGCTTTATTAATCCTTCTTTTCTTGCTTCTTATTTATTTTTGTTTCTTAGTTTTTTTCTTGAAACCTTTGCTTTTGCACCTCTTAAATTAATTCTTGTTTGGTTTATTTCTTCTAAAAATGATGAAACAAAGTTAAAACATTATTTTCCTTTATCTTTGTTGGTAACATAGTTAAACATTGTTACATATCACACTTATCAAACTATTGACATAGATTTGCATGTTAAATTATTACACGTGTTATTAATGATATTCATTGAGTTATATGTAATATATATAGGTTACATATGATTATGAATGTATAGTTGCTTCATAACTTCCTGCCTACACTTGGGGGCATCCCTTAGTTTTCAAGTTGTGTCACTTGTGTGTGATTGTTTGTTTCCATTGCTTTATTTCATTTGATGGTTTCACTTTCTCTATGTGGTTATATAATAGTATGTGTTTACATTGGTTGACTATATTGTGTGTTATTATATGATTGGTGCCATAATTTATATCATGCACACTATAAATTTTGGTACATTATGCTTGATACATATGTTATCGTAGTTTATACCATGTATGTATTGGGGCATAATATTATTATGTGCTTCATTGTTATATATAGTCCTTATAGGGGTGTATAATGTATCCATCTTTACTTGTTATAGTGGTATTTATCACTTGTCCCTCTTTTTGGGGTTACATCAAAGCATATCACTTGTATTGCTTTAGCTTTGACATATTTGTATTGGGTTATTGATGAGCTTTGATGATGGCATATTTAGATGATTGCATACATGTGCTAAATTTTTTATTTTAATATTATTAAAGATTTTACTTTATATGTGTGTTACAAAAATGTGTTTAATCATTTTCTTTTGAGATGAGTAATATGCAAGAATATTCCTTGCCTCTAAATGGGGGCATTTGGTTAGCTTATTCTATTTTTGGTTATATATTTCTAGTGGTTCAATGATTTTAAGTGTTTAAGATGTCAAAAGGTTATTGAGATATGTCAAGTGGTTACAAAAAGGCACTAAATGTTTAATTCTTCAATTGGGAAACAAATTTCACCACATGGCATGGGTCAGTAGGATGTAATTTTAAAAGTTGTTGCCACATGGCTAGGGCAATTGAGACTCGTAATATTTTTCAATTCTTATTAGAGAAAACACATGGTTCACATACCACTAGGTGTATTTGTTCCTTGTTTTCATTTCAATTTTTTTATTTGATTACATTTTATCAAATTAACAAAACATTGATCTAGTTTTACACATTCACATTTGCTTGTAGGTACATTAGAGATGTTAACATTGGATTATTCATAATTTCTTCAATGGCTTCCATGATACTTATACAAATAGTAAGTAGAAATGGTATTTTTGTAGGTTTTTGTTATTAGACTGTGATAAAAGGTAACCTCTCTTCTCCTTCCGACTTTCATATCAATAACTAACTTCAAGCATAACTTACATGTAGCAAGGTGTCCACAACAAAAGAAATATACATCTATTGTTTCACTTTATTGTACACACACACAAATAAAAGTAGGGTATTATGTAGACACCTAAGTTTTGTGCAAGTCATGACATTTCATTCATTTACTTACATCAAGATCTTATTGGTACACTTTCCCTTCACATTAGACCCTTCACGGGATTTTTTTATTCCCATTTTCTCATGAACACATTCAGATCTATTATTTTTCAACCTTGGGGTCCACCCAAGTGTCCTATAATTCATACAGGTATTTATTTCATGGGTTTTATGTCATGACCATTTTCATAATAATTTGAAACTAGCCTTGACCTCAGTTGTATGGTATGAAAATGGTCAAAAATTTTGTGGGTCCTTTTTGTCTTTTGTCATGTTATTTTTATGTCTTGATTTAAAGCTTTCACACTTTTTCATGGTCGACCTATATTTGAATGCGATTAATTTGAATTTAAAGATGCCTATATATATTCATGTAGCCTAAGGTCCTAATCATCACAAGATTTATTGCTCACACATTAATCACATTCATTGCACATCAATATATTATGCTCTCATTCCACTCTCTTTTTGTTGAAGGCTTATGATTGTATACTTGCACCAAAAGGAATGATTGCATTAGTAAAAGAGCATATAATTTTATTCTATGAATACTTGTCACACAAGTGTGAAACCTAGATTCACATGTTTACTTGTTGACATGCACAAGTTCTTAATACCAAAATATAAACATATTATAAAGGGCAGGATGGGGACCATTTGAGGCAACGCCCTCACTCAAAATGTTGATTTTTTATGTCTTCAGCTCAAGTAAAGAAGAAGGAATTTTGGCATTTACACACATTGTTTATGTTTATCAAAGAGAGGTTTATGGACATCTATTATTAATGAAGGGTTTCAAAAAAATTTAGACCCACTAGATCTACACAACCATTTTTGGACTAGGGTGACTACTTTTGGGAGGGTTGACTGCTATCAATTGTACAAATCTAATCATAGACACTGTTAGGCCCTATGAAACTAATCACTCTCTTAGACCATTGTTTACTTCTCAAGATTTTTTTCACTATTTCAAAACCTATTTTCTAGCATCATCAATCTTTGTCAAAATTCAATTAAGTAAAAAACTGGGTACATATTTCACTCTAAATTTCCCCTTTTAATTATCGATTTCTCAAGGTAATTTCATTCAATGTTATAATTTGTGTATCTATTTATTGTTTTTTTAATATCAATATGATATATGGATTTCCCCTTTTCCTTTACTGTAGTTGGTTTAGTGTTTTCAACATCTGTGTGCCTCCCACATAAAACTATGGAATTGGAAAAATAAGCAACTTTGATTTTATTATTTTACATTTACTAAGGATTAGTTATATGTTTTTGGATAGATGTATTACATTTTGATGTGAAAGCATTTTCCCATATTACAACCCTAGATGAAAGGGACATTTTATTCAAATCTAGGGTTCTTGAGAAATTTAGGACCAAGGTTTCAAAGAAAATAATAAATTAGGCATTGCTCAATAAATGCATAGATTACAACATTTTGCCACCATTCGTGAGTATCTTCATTGGCTATGGTATTATTGCGAATCTCTATATTGCAGTGTAACTATGTTATCTATATAAGGAGCCCATATTTGTTGCCTAATCATTCAATTTCATGATGATGAGTTACAAAGTGTGGTTCAAAATGTTGGTTCTTTCAATCACAAGTTAAAATTGATTTGGAAGTCTCAGTGCTCAAAATTATGTATTGCATTAGCTTGAAGTATTCAATATATAATTGGTTTTAATAAACAAATAATATATGATTATTAGACATTTTTTTTCCATAATATATATAATTGGTTTTAATAAATGAATAATATACAATTATTAGTCATTTTTTTCAATAATATATAATTGGTTTTATTTGACTAATAATATTTAATTATTGTAGATATTTAAAATATGTATTCTATTGCATTAAATTTTAACAATATAATATATATATATATATATTTTAATTTATCTTTGTGTTCACTGTAAATGGGGCATAATCCTTGGATGTGCTACTGCACATGCTACCTAAGAAGAATTGAATTTATATCACCTTACTTATCAATTTTATTATATATTATTACACCACAATTTTATCATTTAGTATTATACCCAGAATGAGAAGACCATTAACACTATGTATTTTTTTCTAAAAAATATGGTATGGATTTTAGAATGTTGAAACAATTCCAAAATGTAGATCTATTTTAGTTTAATTTAGTTATTAATGCCCATTAGAGGTAAAAAATGGCCAATGGGATTGAAGAATGGTCAAAGGAAGTGTTAAATCTATCTCTAAAAGACAAGAAAAAAAGAAAAGAAAACTACGAGAAAAATTCAAATATAAGTAACTATTTATATATTTTAAGTTAAGATGTCTCGAAACTAATAAAATATACGCAATATTATAGATATATACCATTTTATTTGGAATAACCAATATTTATATAATTATTCATATGTGAAGACTTCAATTTGAATGTTCTTTGTCAAAGTTAAAGTGCCATGGGAATAAACAAAATAAAATATCTACGGTCCTCGTACTAAATGAAGATCCTCAAGGATCCATGTGAATCTCTAAAAAGACAACAATATCTTTCACGAATCTCATTATAGATAGGGCATTTGACTACAAAATGTTCTTCACTTTGAGATTCGATAAAATACAATTTACACATATGTTCACCTATTGAAAAAGCTTTGGTTTCAAAAGAAATATTGATTTAATCCATGCAACTTTCAAATAGGAACTATTAATCTTTTCACGAATACCTCTGTTAATTTCTTATTTAGTGTGTTGAGGAGCATTAATAGAAAACCCAAGAGGAGAGAGTCCTATATTGATATCCAACTTCTGATGGAGAGCTATAACTATAATATACCAAAAAAGTTTTGTATTCTTGTTCGGAAAGTTGCATAGAAGATTGAAGTGCCTAATACAAATATCTATTCTAACTAGAGTAAGAATCTACCATGCATCAAAGCTTATACAACATAGTAATAATATGAAAAGCTCAAAAGGTAAAGAGAGGACATCCCCCAAACTTTGCAAGAATAATCAAGTGATGAACTTTTCTTTTGGCTCAAATGTTCTTTGATAACACAAAGATGAGAATACTTTCCATGCATTTTAAATCATTTAAATATAGGCCCCAAACCTCACATCCATATAACAATGTGGGAGTAACTAATGTATGGAAAATTCAAATACTTGTTTGAATTTATTGAAAATAGAATTGGAAACATTGTCTTTCTGAGGATGTCAATGATGCATATCCTTTGCTAAGTCTTGCTTCTATTGTAGGTATAAGGCTAAAAGGTAGTCCGGAAAGAAACCACACACAAGTCTATGTAAGAATGCAACACTACGACCTGTTGTGCTTTGTACGTCAAATTGATTGTAGATGCTGCTTTCTTGATTACATTAAATGCCATGATTTTTGTCTTTGCAAGATTCACTTCAAGGCCATTTTTATCAAAATCATTGTTCAACACATAAAGATAATTTTGTAGACATGTAATTGAGTGTAAAAACAAAACAATACTATTGGCGAATAATAAAATTATAATGTAAATCCCAAAGAGACTGTGACCACTCATACCACCTACATTTTTTGAGACAAGATTCTCTAATTCATCAATATGGAGCCCAAAGAGTGTAGGTGAGAGTGGACAACCTTGTCTCACACTTATAAGACTATGGATGTGATATATAACACCCATTTTAGTATGGATATGCCTAAAAATTTCCTCATATAAAATCATTCCCAATAAAATTACTAAATTTGGAAGACCCAAATCAAAGATGTCTTGGGATTTTATCAAAGGGCTTATAAAATTCTACAAAACAATAGTATACCTTATGTCTGGTAGAATTTGCTTTCTCAATAATGACAAAAAAGTGAAAATGTGGTAATTTGTTTAATGATTCCTCCTAAACCCTGCTTGACATTTACCTTGAAATCATTTTGTCTTTGTCCGTTTAAATATATTATCGGTTAAAACTATAGCTAAAATCTTAGCCAAAGTATGCCCAATTATAAGGGAGATATAATATGTATGTAGAGCAAACACACCTTGCAATATAAATATTTTCTAATATAGGAAAAAGGACAAGCCCATACTAGATCCAACATACATACAATTGGTCACATTGTAAAGGAGACAAAGGTTATAAGCAAATATTGTGTATAAAATTTACATCAAGGACATAATTAGGAAATCTATGCAATAAAGATTTAACTCCTAAAAGTGACCTATCTAATATGATGATAGATTCAATCTAAATCAATGTAATTTAACTGTTAAAGCAAAGAATAGTATTATGTCGACCATGTTGAATTAATACAGAAGGGCAAATAATTGTATCGGGTGGGGCCAATATAATTAGAAAGGGACATAGGCAGGTAAAGGTGTTGCATTGGCCATGGCCAATATGGTTTTAAATATAGAGATCAGAGCATAACTAACTCAACATGAGCAAGTTAGTTAGGGAAAGCCTTGAAACTAGGTAAAATAGGCAAAATAAAGGAGAAAAAGCACAAAGAGAGGCCACATTGACTAGATAACAAGATAACAAGTGTAAACAATGATAATAAGTGATCATATAATAACAAACTCTCCTAAAGTACCAGGAGTCGATATAACCCTAATCTCGATACACTATTTAAAATGTGCACTCGGAGAAAAATATGCATCGACAAAAACCTACGAAAAAAATTATTAGTGATTAAAAATTATAAATATATATATATAATCATCCAAGAATTAAATTATTCCATTTAATAATCCCAAAATTAATTCAATTAATCTTGATACCCTGCAAAAATAACCTTATTCATAAATTCAATTATCAGTTTACCCATAATATACAATACAAATTTCATTTCAGACCACCCAAAAATTTATGGTGCGCACCCTACCTACATTATAACATATAAACTCGAGACCACTCAAGTGAACACCAATTCCTTTGTTTGCCCACCAAGCTAAACCCCAATTCCTCTTGTGCAAACAATTATTTTTTAATCCAATTAAAATGGTCGGACGTTTCTGGAAACTTACCTTAAAACGCACACTCTCTCACATCACCGTGATCTTCACATCCATTCTGGTACATTACTTTAAAAGTCACGTTCAAATCACCATTGGCCGATAAAACAACCAGGAGGCGCACCTGGTCATTATGAGATTTATCAATCTAGTAATCTCAAAACGAAATTAGGAAGTTTGAAATCTATAGTATTCTCTCTCTTCTCATTTATCTTTTGAATGGGTGAATCCCAAGTATGTTAGCCTGTACTACGGCCAAGGCAAATGGCAAACGGTTCTGAAACCTATGGGAGACTCTTTTTTTCTGTATCTCTGCTGTAAATAAGCGAAATACAGAGACAGATATGTTAGCCTGTTTTCCAGGCAAGCCAAATGGCAAACAGTAAAACCTCTTAATGCTTTTAGTGTTGGAGGGAGGGGGCAACAAAACTCCGGCGTTAATTTATTTTGAAAGTGTAAAGGAAGATGGGGTTGGAGCAGGCATTGCAATACAGCCATCTGCTGAGACAGGTGAATGCTCTCATTGTCGCGCATCTCAGGGACAACAATTTATCACAGGCAACCTACTATATTCCCCACCTTTTCTAGTATTCAAAAGATTCTTTCTTTACATTTTCAAATGCAGTTGCACAACTCACATATTTTTAAGTTACCTTAGAAAATCTATTGTATTTATTCTGGCAGGCTGCAACGACAGTGGCCACCGCAACCATGACACCTCTAAATGTGGAGGTACCATCAAACAAGCTCTTGGATCTTGTGTGTAAGGTGTGCTTCATATCCATAAAATTTGCTTCCCAGCGGAAAAAAAATGTTTATGAGTGGGAGTTTAACAATTTGTAAGAATTGTCATTGCAGGGTCTAGCAGTGGAGAGAGACGAGGCAGCAAATCCAACCCATGTACGTACTCATTCAAACGATGCAGGGCTGGGGCCAGGGGCAGGGGCTTTAGGAGTATCTGCGGGATATGGGCCTATTCCCTCTCCTCCTCGTAATTCTTTCGATTTCAGGTATTTTGGGGCAGCAATCGCGTGCAATTGTTGTTTATGAAAGTCCAAAACTCAGTTTAGTTATTAATTTTTAAGGTTCATTGCATGAGTTCGGAAATAATCACTTTTAAACTTTTATTTTATTTTATTATTTTAATTTGGTAAATTTTTCATGCACCCGGGCTTGTGAGTAAGTCACATCCAGTGGGTTCCATCCTGTTCGAGATGAAATTTTATTCAATTTCAACACTTTATGGTCTCTTGGAGATTTGAACCTAGGGCTCAACTTTGGAAGCTCCTCTACTTGAACTCATTCCATTCCCCTACTTATAAACTATTGTAGTATGAATAAATGAATTTACACTACTGTTGCAATACAATTATCCATATATACATTTAAGTAGGCTAATTAACATGCATAAAATATGAATTAACCTAATTAAATTAATTTTAAAAATAGAGAAAATAGTTAACATGCAAGGTTTAGAGATGTATCTTGAGTATTGTGAGATCTGGGGACTTATGATCTGATAGCAAAAATACGCATCCAAATGTGAGATAGAGTTGACCTCGAAAATTCAAGCTGAATAGAGAACCTTGTCTAGATTGTAGTGTACTCTCTGGACAATGTCTGGACCTTACCGACACTGACTTTTTTTTAAAACAGGTCCAAACTTTTTTGACAACTTTGTTCTCCTGGTTTTGTTCTTAAAATACCTTGCACGGAATCTTGTGCCTTCGCGCTGATCACCTGCAAAACAGAAATTATTCTTCTTGTCCTAATTGTGCAACACTACCTGAAAACCATAAGGCAAATAAAAGTGTTTTGGGGCTTGTGTTACACCAGAAAATAGTTGAACTACCTTGATATTTGCCAAGCCCCTCAATGATTACAATATCGAAATTTTCACACCTCAATAATTGCAATAATTCAAACATGTAAACCAGTGTCATACAATATTTCTAACATAAACTCGAGTGCTTCAATAAATGCTCTAATGAATGTTTGCTCTTCTATAGAATGCTCAGTTGCTCAATAAATGCCTATGAATATTGAATTCTCTTGATTTTGCTGAGATGCCCTGAACAAACTAGCATACTTGCGTATTTATAGATAATTGTCCTATTGGCACCTAAACCAACCTCCAACAGTTTAAAAGCGAAAAGGCAAGAACAAGGGATGAAGGCACTTAAGCCAAAAGAGGCTACTCAAATGAGTGTCCAGAGCATATGGACGCTCTGGATAAGCCCTAGGAGTGTGCATGTGCTCTGGTCAAAATGGGTTCAATCAGGGGGAAGTCAGAGGAGAGAGAAAAGGGAAATTGAAAGGGTCTAAGAGAGGGGTCAGGGACCGTAAGAAGTCGACAAAATGCGCCAACAATTCTTAACTCGGACCAATAATTGACATGTACACAAACGTGCAAAAATCACACAATTTAACGACTAATAAATTTATATGCCTACAACTACTTATTACTTTGCTAATTGTTATTGATTTTTATGCAATAGGTATGCTTTATAAGTGTTGTTTATCTTTGTCTATGCAAATTTCCTGGAAAAATTTCATTTTAACTTTATAGATTGCGGAAAATTGAATTCTTAAATTATATCTATATTTAAAATCTAAATGTATGGTCTAATACAATTCACAAATTCTTTGCTAAGAATGCTTCCTTATGATACTCTCTATAAAGATAATTTCACTGCATCTTTATCCCTCGACCTAGAAGTTTGTGGGTACTACGTGTCCAGCAGGAATCTATTGTAATTACTTGTGGATCAGCAAAGTGGTTGTTAGGAGCCCTGCATGGGACAGTCTGATCAGAGTGTCCATTTGGAGCTCTGCAAAGAATTGCCCTGTTTGTGTCTCCTTTGCTTTGAGCTGCTTTGCCTTTGTTTCCACCATTCATGGATGTAGTCAAGTGTGTGACTCCTTTCTGTGTATTGGAAGTTATGCTTTATTACATCAACGCTATTCTTGTCACATTCGCCTTTGCTGATACTTCCTCCGTTTCTGCTTCAATGCCCTGAATACCACTATCCTCTTTGCAATGCTCGCCAAATTTTACCTGCCACTAAACAAGAAATGCGGATGCCAAATATTAATAAAATAGCAAAAGTTATACCATTACTTTCAAATTCCAAGCCATAGATAACACAAGGCAGTTGCCTGCATACCTTCTGAGGTAACAAGTTATAACATGACATGACAGTGGGACTAGCTGTCACTATTACTTGAAACAGCCTTGATATCTTCTACCATATCTATTTATTCCATCAAGCTTGTGTAATTGGCATTATCCATTTCTGTTAGTGTTTTCTCATTGATTCCAATTTCCTTGACATCTACTCCTTGGTTGGCAAGATGGTCTGACATGTGACTAGTGGACCTTATTGTTTGATGGAAATTGATGACTTCATAGAAAATATGACTAATAGAAGGATGACCTTTTTTTTTTTTTGAAAAAAAGGTGAAAAGGGAGTATATTACAAAGTGATCAAAACAGTATTATAGTCTATCAGGTTCCAGCTATTAGCAGTATAAACCCATCTGTTGACTAGGATTAACCAGGTAACCTGCAAGGGGACTACGCATTCTGTTATTCCGAGCCACAGTCAACACTTCATAACAGAATGAAAGCAACTAACATAACTATAAAAACTATTTTTTGAAATCCAGCTAGAAATATTGCTGATAGGGCCAAAAATTAACTGAATAACCAAAATCATCACAAAAAAATCATCATGGAACAAAAGATCTAAAAACCATCACAGAACAAAAGAACTAAAAATCATCACAGAACAAAAGAACTAAAAACCAGTCAAGTATTAGCCTGATGAGCAGGAACAGCCAGAGGCTGGAGCTCTTCCTCCATTTCCCGTTCGCAATGCACATCGGTGACAGCCAGCATCTTTTGCAATCCAAGATTCATACTCCCCTCAATAAACGGGTCTAGGAAAAGATGCTGCCAGAAATTGGTAATGGTCTCATTGGACTGGATTTCCCCTGCTGAGCATATCACAATGCCCAGTTGGGCAGGGCAAACCCTCTTGCCGGGTAAACAAAGGTGATGAAAATTGGGCTTTACGGGGCACAAACGGGAGCCTTTATAGTGGTTGCGCTTGCTCTTGTGTTAGTGAAATGTCCTGGTTGCCAGGATCGCAGGCAGGCTGGATGTGACCGGTGCGGTAGTGCATGTTGGGGTAGGGTGACAGACTACCCTAGCAGTCGAGCTTAGAACTTTGGAGGATGTTAAGAAACCTGCGCATGTGTTGTGCCGAGTGCCACCAGGTCAAACACGATCTGAGAAGTTGAGAAATTGAAGCTTCTAATCCCTCTTTCATTTGGAACAGGTCCACATCTTTCACAAGGTTGTGCAGTGTGGTCAAGTCCTTTTCCTATGGGCGGGGCCTCATGCTGCATTGTAATTCTGTTGAACAATATGGGTGTCAACTTTCTCTTGTTTGGCTTATACTTTATTTTTCAACTTCCCCATGTCATTCTGAAACTGTTGCCATAAGGTTTGAAATTTACATAATATCCCCTTCCTCTGGAGTCTGGGCCATGGGAAAGAGGAGAGTCAGGGCCTGAGGAGGAGAATGGGATATCTTTTCCCCCTACAATGTGAAATGGAATGACGGTCTGATATTTTAGAGTGGAAATATCTCTTCCCATGGGTTCGAGTTTCTCACCAATGGAATTGTAACGATCTGAAGATAATCCCTAAAGCTCCTAGTCAGCCAGATTTCGGTGAATTTGCTCACAATCAAGGCATTATTGTAAATGGTGAGGCATGGACAAGTATGGAAGGGGGACATAAACAACAAGAACAAGGGTAGCAAGAGGTTCATGGATTGGCTCAGTTTTTCCAATTTCTGAAGGTATTGATGCCTGTGAGGAGAGGGGCTATTAAGATGTTGCTCCAGCCATCAGGAATGGGTCTTGGTGGCATTATCTCTGGGTTTTCTGGTCTGTTTGGACAGGGAACAGCCATGACCATTAGAAGGCTGCTTCTTTGCCTTCCAGCCAAGAAAATGATTGCAGGAAAACAGAAATACTGTAGGGCCCCTAGGGGACAAACAAAATAAGAATTGTTGAAAAGGAAGCCACACCACCAAGATAGGAAAACAGGGAAAAGCCAGACAACTCCAACCCGGAGATGACAAGGGGGAAGCTGATGGTGCCAGTGCTGAAACAGACGCAAAAAAAACATCACCAGATTGTAACCCATGAACCCAAAATCACATTTCCTTTACCAAACACATCACAGCAGGATCAAATGACTCCATGAACAGATGCAGAAGGAAAACAAAAAGGCTTGCCATGAACAGAGAATAAAAGAGGTTAAGTTCAAAAACTCAGATATCCGTCTTCAAACTCCAGCATTTCACATAATGCCTTATTTCAAAGTAATGATTGCTTTGCCATGGGTAGGGGTCATTAGATTTGCAGAATGCCTGCTAAATTTTTCACACATTCCTTGCCAGATATTGAAAATAATGACCCTCTTATCAAATATTCTAAATGGGCTTTTTAGGGTCCTATAACTAACCTCTTTTTTAAAACTGAGAAGCTTAGAAGTAATGGTTCCTTGGGTGTCTCTAAATCCATCTATATATGGCCACCATTGATTGCTGATCTGTATTGACAATGGGAATAAGGCCTTCTTCAAGCCTTCGGGAGAGTTCATGATCCTGATTTAATTGGACTCCTGATTACAAACAAGTTGAGAGGTTGACTTCACCATAGATCACCGCAGAGTCTTCAAAACAATTCAGAAGCTTATGGATTTTTACCACCCCTCTTAGCTGCCAGTTATCTAAAGGTTTATCTGAGTTATCTAAAGGTTTATCCCTAGCCCAAATCAGACCTCGTTATATCACATAAGCTTCCACAACATTATTTGTGGTGATCCCAAGACTCCAACTATACCAATAAAGTGCTTCTCCATGGCTGTTATGACCTGGCACACCCTTAGGCTCTAGAGGGTCCTGGATTGCCTCTATAGGCACCATTCCATATTTTACTCAACCCATAGATCCAGAAGGGGGTCAAGAAACATATATATATTTTTTTCTTTTTAGCAATCCGATCATTTAGGGTTCAAGAATCATTTCTATTTTTATTTTAGGCAACCCCATCATTAGGGAGACATAGGACTTATTTAAACCAAATATTGAATTGCCAAGTTTTAAACTTGGAGTTTTCCTTATTTTCAATAAGTCAAGGATGAATTTTAAATATTCTTCTCCAATGATCTAGGAGCATTTGTGAATTGTCGAATTTGTCATGCAGATCTTGCGTAGGATCGTGCCGTTGTAGATAAACAAGTGTGAGGTGTAGTGATAGAGCCTACATTGTAGAATGAGCAAGGAAGAATCACTATTATAGTGTAGATCGATGGAAGTTCATATTCAGTACAACAATCACAGGTTACTGTGGAAAAAATATCCCACACAGAGGAACAATGAAGAATTGGTCGTGTTTATAAGTCCGTTGGGTAAACATATATTATTGTTAGCAAAGATGGTGTGGTTTTGTTGCCAAGTTTGATTGGTGAGGCCCATGTCTTAAGTTTTGAAAAAATGGCCAAGTCCATGAAGCCTTTCAAGTATCGGATGACTACACTTCCTACTTTAAGTGCCAAAGTTTGACTAGAATGCCTCACAGTGGGGTGATTCATTTCTGAGGAACTGAGGAAGACAGCCTCGTTACCCTTCTTCCCCGTTGTAATTCGATGTTGATGTGTTCTTGTAGATAATGTCATGTGCTATTGCCATTGCTACATAACTATCTCATGTTGTTCCCAAAGTTTGTCAGTGTTTTGGTGCAATAGGGAATTCATACCCAAGAAATAAAACAAGAGTTTGCAGCTTTCTTGCTGTTATAGTAAGCTGCCACATGTTTGGGAAGTTCGAAGTGCTCGAAAGTATTTAAGTGCCATGAAGGGTTTGAGCTGATCCAATAGCCCAAATTTTCGTAGTTTCTGCTGTGATTCCTTGTGTGTTGGAGCTCTAATTATCAGTGTTACCATGTGTCATGGGAGATGCAAGAGCCCCAAAGAATATGGATGCTCATGAGTCCTCCGAAGAGCCCAAATTGCTATGATAGACCAAATTATTGCTGTGCCGCCATGTGTTTCGTAGCCTGAATTTACAGAGTAATGCCATATCTCCCATCCTTGGAAGCAATTTGACAATGGCACGTGTTTATTTTATATTTTGGCTAGAGATAAATGTCAATCACATGTTGCCTAAAGTGGAGTTCATGTGCATCACAGTTCCAAGGTTCGCAAGAATTTGCATATTGCTTTCAGAGATTGTGGGTTTGGTTTAATCAAGTCAGGTAATTGTTCACTTGGTTTGTTGCAAACCACTCAAATATAAAGAGGAAAGAGAATCTGCCCTAGTTAAGAATTGAGAATCAAACAAGTTCTGAATCCTTTGTGGTACTATATGTTTTCTGAATTGTAAAGGGTGTCAGGGAAGTTCATCACATAGTAACTTGTAGGAGGTTAGGTGGGTTCGAGTTATTGTGGTAGAAGACGATAGACCTTTAGTTTCTGAATCAAAATTATACGGGACTTCTTCCAAGTGTAATAATAGTTCCGTGCAAATCAAATTTGTGTTTTGGTTTGTTTTTGATTGTTTGAGAGTGTTATCTGTGTGCGCTTTCATCTGCGTTCTTTGGGCAATTGAGTATATAATTTATACATTTTGTGGCCCCTACATGGAATCTTTAAGTCCTTTGGAAAACTTAAAGAAAATATAAAGTTCAAAAAACAATCACGAATTTGAAATCACACCATTGCAAAGTATTTCTTGAGTGCTTTCTAACTCTGTTGGATTTAGAATAAGGGAAGATAACAAAATCCATAATAAAGTCAAAACTTATGAAGGATAAGTCATGATATCCCTTACAAGTCAATGAGCTAGATTGATTGAAACAAAACGAGAAACAAAATCCATTCCCCCAAAGCTTTATCAAATTTGATTTGATGGGGCCTTAAAGGGAACTTGTGATCCCTTGAAGGTGGATGGATTCTTAAAGACGAGGAAGGAAATGTGCTAGGCTTATTTTTTTGATAAATCAAAATATCATATTAATAAAAACATAATTTCATCCTGCAAGTATGACTCCTAAAAGCTCAAAGATCATTAATCCAAGAGATCATCCTATACAAGCTATTGGATCGAAAAATTGATTCCATTTTGGAACTGAACCATGTCTTAGGTAAGGGGACTAAAGGTGATGTCAAGGAAAGGGAAACACCTAGTGAATGAGAAAAGTAGACTGCATTTCTTGTCGCGTTGCTGTGGCATCCTACTCTATAATCAGAACTGCTTCTGCCATGACCTTATCCTTGAGAGAAAAGCTTGCTTTCGATATTTGAATGAGAAATGCAAGTGAAATCTGAAATTGCAAGTGTATTGCGAGACTAGCTTTCGCTAAATTTGGATTTGGTGTTGCCTTACAGGTCCAAATGCACCATCTAAAAGTGAAAGGCCAACTTTGTAGACTGTCATTACGAATAAAAGTATTGTTTTGTAGCTGACCTTGTTTTGTTATTGTTGGCATTAGGTAGTAACGACTCTCTTAGTTATGTTTAGTTGTTGACGGTTGTGTAATCGACAACTATTGGGTCTTGTCATTCAAATAACATGTTACATGTTGGGGTAGGGGTGTTTGTATTGGGTCCTCCCTGTACTTAAAAAATTGTACTGAGCACTACTTTTATAATACAAATCTTTTTCTACTCTCATATGCTGCAATTTATGTTTCTTGGTAGCGTAGCTGCCTCGTAAACATTATGGTGCCATGTCTTTAAAGAACGTTGGGTGAAGTAAAAATCAGTTCAAAAGGAAATGTTAGTTGACAATATTGATTGATGATGATACACATGATGGAAACTTAATGGGTCAGCCAATCCAAGGAGCACTTGAAACTAACCAACAAAGAGAGGATGATCTTGCAAGGTATTTCAAGTATCTGTGGGGCGTCTCGGTACGTGAACACGTCAAAAAGAATCTAAAAGGATCCAAGTGTCTATAGATCTATCTTGGGAAACTTGACAGTGATGAGAGAAGTAGATTGACTGATTGGATCGTTTACTAAGACTCCTTGCTAGGTACTATATTGTTTTGCAAGATCTCTGTGCCGAATGTGTCCTTGAAGTACGACAACAAATATTACAATGGTACGAAGAGAGGGGGTGTCATGAAAAGCAAGGAAGATCCTAAAACCAACGTTGAACCAAAATGGATCAATACCATTAAGCCCAAGCAAGGGTAGGAAAAGAAGTCAACACGGTAGGGGATTGGACCAATATATTTGGTGGTCTACTAGACTCTTGTTGGAACAAGGGCCAAGACAAAGGTTGCAAGAAGGGACCACCTCTAGAAAACCCTCAAAGCAAGTATGAGAGTTAGTGAAAACAAAATCTGAAGCCAAAGTGTGAGCTGGAACCAAGGAAGGTTTCAGCTAGTATTGGAACATTGTACACCACTCATAAGTACACAATGGGTGGATATTGTGAGACAATTGCCTCCTCCATAGGAAGTGCCGATGTTGCGACCAAACACGGTTGGCAAGCCCTATAGAGGAGTCCATGAAATTTATTAAGAGTTCAACGGAGCCCACTCCTGTGGGAAGTCTTTATTACGAGACGAAGTGATGTAGGAGCATTTAGGTGTGGTCTGCAATCTTGCATCAACCAAAACAAATATTTAGTAAGTGGTGTTAAGCTTAGTGCTTTTCTGTCATTTCATTGTAGAAGGTCTAGTAATTCATTGTGTATTCACAACCTCCATTTGTCATCAACTACATAGGAATTTGATTTGGAGTGTGATCATTGGTCCAAAGAACATTCCAAAACTTCGAGTTGGCATTTCGTCAAACCCTCGGTGTGGCCTAGTCAGGATTGGAGGGCTGTGGACCATGTAAATCATTTGAAAAGCATTATTAATGTTGCCTTGGCTGTCTACAACAGGGGAAAACTGCCAAAATCCAAGTTCCCTTCACCAAGCATGAAAAAGTGTTTTGCTTAAAGAATACATTTTTGTCCATGTTTTGAGATGTTTTTGGCAAGGAGGGGGGAAAAGGCGTGGGGGAAACTGGAAGAGGAAGGGAAAACGTCCCTACGGACCTAAGAAAACTCAGGAAATCTGATCCTGACTGTTGATTTAAGCAGCGGAAAGAAAACAACAAAAGGGAGGAGGAAAAAGACACTTTCTTCTCTCGGGAGTAGGGGCATGAAGGTTGGAGAGTTTGGAAAAATGTCAAAGGGCACCCGAGGTACCAAAAGAAAGGTCTTGGCATGGAGATGTAAATCCATAGCCAATTTTGAGGTTCAGACTTCCTCCTATGTGTGCAGGCTTGTTTTAGCAAAAGAGAGCCATTTGGGTGAGTTGAAGGATACGGAGTTTAGAGAGGTTTAAGGGGAAATGAAGGGCAATATTCCTTTGGGTTTTTCATTTTATTGAAGAACCCACCTTCAAATTTAGATAAGCAATTTGTTTGGTAAGAAATTTTAATACTCCAAAATAAGGCCAGTTGTTTTTAAAAATGCTAATTTGTTATTTTCTACTAAAACAGTCCCAATAGAGAGTTGTAAAGGTTGTAGGTTGTTTGGAAGCTCTTGTGCATGGAGGACTCTAGTGGATGATGTCTAAATCTGATCAACAAGTTTTTGGTATCATTTTCAACCTCTTTGTATGCATTGGAATGGGTAAAACAGCCCAAGTTTTCCAATAAAGACTTAGTGATTTCAAGTGTATGTTATATTTGCTGAACATGACCGTTTGTGGTTGTTTAACAACCTTATATTGATCACAAGTTTATTCAAAGCATCTTGGATCTCTTTGTAATGAATTTACTTCATTGAAAGATTGCAGCAAGTGTGGATCTTGATTTGTGAAATTGACTTTGAATGTGTGGTGGGAGCAAAGGATTGACCTGGCTGCAAGATTGGACAGCTGTTAATTTGACCCTCCTATCTTGACCGCGTTACGGAGTCTAACACCGACTTCTTCACAAAAGGAGTCGCATACAAAACAAACATATGTGGAATTGGAGATCTATTTATTGACGATATTGAGCCAGATAGTCTAGGGCATTCAATAAGTTGAATAAAGTAGTATTGAAAGGGAACTTGATGGTGAGCAAGATAGTGTAGGGATTCTTGCTGAGAGAAGGGTTGGGCATAGGGACGTGTCCGCAATGCCGAGAGACTAGAGGAACGTCCATCGTAAACCTTCTTAAGAAAGGAGAAGAATTGTATTCAAAGAGCCACCTTAGAAGCAATAGGTACCCAAAGCCATATGTACCCCATCAATTCCATCTCTAGAAAAGCAGAAGCTGCCCAAATTTATTGGTGATGGATCGAAAGATTTGTTGTGACATTGCAGATCTATTACAATTTGGACGACCCATGGGCACTCAGGGGAGCATCTTTGGTTGAGGTGCTTCCTGACCACACTTCAGGGAGTGGCTATTGACCGGTAATCTATTGTACCAACTACTGATAAAATATCATGGGAGACCTTAAGAAAGCATTGGGGGAGTTTAGGCACCTGAGAGTTGACAACGAGATTGTCGGTGAGATATATAATACCCGTCACGGTAGTTATGAGAACATAAGGGCCTACAATAGGAGGCGTAAGGAGTTGCTAAGGAAACTTGAGAAAGAACTAGTTGACGATGTGAAGAAGAGATGGTTCATTGAAGGGTTAGCACCTTCGCTACGAAGGAAGATGAAGGTGGTCCCACCTTCGTCTTATGAGGATGCATATAATCGGGCAATGGATATTGAATGTGAAAACAAGGTGCCCTCGCACTTGAGGAGTGATGAGGATGATTCGACAGTGATCTAGGATTGGTTTAGGATCTTTAGTGACACATTTCATATGATGTAGTAGTTGAAAAAGGACATGAAGGAGGAAGGAAACGACCATTGGCATGTAGAATGTAAACTTGAAGGACATACGAAGGCCAATTATCTAAGGAAAGTGTTCTCTAAAATTAACCAAGTCACGGGCAATGTAGTAAAAAAATTCCTGTACAACTTAAAGAATAAAGTTGCACAAGTACTCATCACTCAAAGAAAGCCATCGACACCACTTACCACCCCAATGAAGATCCAGATGGATAAGGGTGAATCTCGTGGTGCATCTTGTGGTGTGTACTGCAACCAAAGAAATAATAATAAATGCAAGAGCAATATGGAAGTGGTAGTCGCATCCTATACGACCAAGGTTGGCTAATCGTATAGTGTCATAAATACATTGAGTGGGTCCAGTTCACAAGAGTTTGCTCTACTAAGCAAAACAACATTAGACTTCTTTGTAGATTGTGTGGTCTCGGAGATGATAACGATTGTAATTTTCCAAAGCAAGATAGCGTCAACATGATTGATGTAGCAGAGGACATGGTTATGGCAATCACTAGGGCATAAGCAAAGAAAGCTAACTCCCCAAACACACATGTAGAAAGAAAAATCGGCTGAATGATCCAAGGCCCAAGTAGAGACCCGACAGACAACCACATTTTATGGATTAAATGGGTTATTGTGGAAGCATATATTGAATGACAAAGGTGAAAGGATATATCAGAGTGCAATGAAACAAGGTAAAGAGACAAGAAGAGAATGAACACAAGATTATTTTTGTACAAGATCTAATAGATTGGATGTGTGATCTCTATTTACTTCTTAGTTTATCTTTGTTTCACTAACTTATTACAAAATATATAAGAATGTATTAATTTACAAATGAGAAAGATGAAGTGTCAGTTGGACCATTACAAGAGTTGGTAACAACCACTTCATAACTAATTATTAGTTTGTTGTCTTTTGGTAATTTCATTGTTGCGCTATGCGAAACAGTACTGACATAGTTGGAGTTGTGCAACATCACAAAAGGGGAGTTAGGACTTCGCGGTATGACCATGTGTGCTTGGGATGACGCTTAAGTTGTTGGTGAAGGTGGCATATGCCATTGAGCAATGCTGTTATACTGCAAATCGATTAAAGACTTAGATTCTCCTAGATGAATTCCCCCTCCTTTGAAAGCGGTGGTCCCCATTGTGTGCAGTTGCAAAACAAGAAGTGAAAAGATGTTGGCAACCTGTACTTTTGAAACCATTTTCCTTGGGAAGGTACTTGACTTGCTTTGATGATATGTAAGAGAGGGATCTCTTGTTGACGTGTTTGTTTGACCTTGGTATCAATTATTTGATCCAATTTTGATGATGTGTTGCTGTCACGATTGATCTCTATTTATTGAAATGTCCCAACAACATCTAAAGTATCCAACAATGGTGGAAAATAATAGGTCAAGAGTATTGTGCTAAAGACAACATGCAAACCATGGTAGGAAGGAAGATAAAGCTTGAAAGCATTATCTCCTTTTTGCTTGGTGATGGTATAGAGTCCATACTGAAGTGGACAAAGCTAGTGGTATTTTGTTAGTCTTTCCTTCTACAAATGAAGCCATGCTCAATCAACAACTTGAAAGGCGTGTGGTCTTTGGTGTTGGCGTTGTGTGTACTTAGCATTTGCTTGCTCCAAAATGGTCTACACTTGCTGCTGAATGTGCTCAATGAATTTAACAGCTTTATCAACTTCCTTAGGAGCTGAAAGAGTTGTTATTGTTGATGGTGGTATAGGATAAACTACATCAATGGGTGCCAAAGGCTGGAAACCCAAGCATACCCGATAACAGCTGCATGTGGTAGAGCTCTGTTATAGATTTGTTGAATGAAAGGAATTTTTTTATCCCTTCGTTGAATTGTATATTCTTAGAAGATGCACAATCATCTTGTTTACCACTTTTGCCTGTCCATCAGTCAAAGGATGGAATGCGGTAGGCTTGTTCAACTTTGTTGACAACATAGACCAAAGTGCTTTCTAGAAATTGCTCAATAATCTTGTATCCCTATTAGAGATGATAGTTTTTGGGATTCCAAAGAGGATCCAAACATGTTGAAAATACAATTGAGCGATTTGTAGAGCTAAGATTGATCTCTTACAAGGTGTGAGAATTGTCAGCTTTGAGAATCTATCAACTTTTGCATAAACACAATCATTATCATGCTTGGTAGTAGAGTAGCTTGAAAGAAAGTTGATGGAAACGGATTCCCTCGGTTTTGTTGGAAACGATAGAGGTGTGTACATACCTTGCTTCTTGTTGATTGGTTTGGCAATTGCACATGCAATACAAGACTTGATGTATTTGACAACATCTGACCTAAGGTATGGCCAAAAGAAGTACTTTAGAACAACACAAGGGTCTTTTCAACTCCAAAGTGTCTTGCATCCTTGTTGAAATGAGCTTCCCAAATTAGTTTTTTTTTTCTCTTCCTTGTGCGCTACTCCAATTGCCCAAGATGATATAGGAGTCCATTTGGTAAGTAGAAATTTGAAATGGAGTTGCCGCAATGCAACTTCTTATAGGTTTTTGCAAAGTTTATGTTAGATGGGTACAATTCTGACCAAGTGTTTGCTTCATGTCCACATTTGACAAGCACAATGGGGAGAGTTTGAATTGGAGGTCGGCTCAAACAATCTGATACTTTATTGGCACTTCCCTTCTTATGCTTGATGTTCAAACGGAATTGATGAAGATAAGAAGACCATTTCTAATATCGCTTTTGCAGCAATTTGTTCTGAGTTTGCAAGAACTAAAGCAACTTGTGACTAATCTTGATCACAATCTCCTTTCCTAGTGTGTAATCTTTCCAATGCTTACATGCTTGGACAATGGCATAAAGCTCACAATCATATGTGGCATAGCTCCTTACTAATGCAGTGAATGTTTTCACCAAGGTAAGCAACTAGGTGATCATGTTGAGTGAGGACTACTCCCAGTGCATAATCAGATGCATTAGTCTCTATCTCAAATGGTTGTTGACGATTAGGTAACAAAAGTATTGGCACAGTACAGAGGCTGCATTATAGTTCTTCAAATACTTTTTGTTGTGTGGCTGACTGGATAGAGCTTGCTTTGGCTCCACCTTTGGTAACTTGGTTTAGAGGCTAAGCCACATGAGAAAAACCAAGTACAAATCTCCTATAAAAATCTATGAATCCCAATAAACTGCGAAGTTTTATGAGATTCTTTGGTATAGGCCATTCCTAGATGACTTGAATCTTGGCTAGGTCCACATGCACTCCTTGTCTGTCTACAATGTATTCTAGATACTGTATCTCCTACATGACAAATGAACATTTCTCCATATTAACATACAACTTATGATGCCACAAAGTGTGAAACACTTGTTCTATATGGAATACATGATCATCCCATGTTTTGCTGAAGATTAGGATGCCATCAAGGTAGATGACAACAAATGAAGTAGTGAAGGGTCTGAGGATGTCATTCATTGTCCACATGAATGTCGCAGGTGCATTAATTAAGCCAAAGGGCATAAAAAATCATTGAAACAAGCCTTCCTTTACTTTGAAGGCTATATTCCAGATGTCTATTTGTTCAATAGCAGTTTGATGATACCCAAACTTAAGATTGATTTTGGTGAAGGATTAGGTACTGCGGAGCTGCTCTAGTAGGTCCTCTACTCGTTGAAGAGGGCAACAGTCTTCACTGTGATTTTGTTGAACTTTGTAATTGACGAACAACCTCCATGTGCTATCCCTCTTTGGCACAAACAAAATAAGGTTGCTACAATGTGATGACTTGGGTCTGATGTGTCCTTTATCCACTCATTCATGGATTTGTTGCTTGATCTCTTCATCCTGCAGAAATGATCTTCATTGTAAAGATGTGTTAGGTAGAGGCAGTGCAGGGATAAAATCAATAGCATGCTTTACAACACAATGTATAGGCACTTCTTTAGGTCACTGAAATATATTATTGTATTCTCCCAACGCATTGTTCAATTGTTGTGTGTTTGTTGAAGGAGCTATAATATAAATTGGTGTCCCAAGGACGTTCTTACATTCAAGTCTCACCATTAAGAGCACAACTCTTAAAACATTTGACTTCCTTCTTGCACTGCTTGGTGCTAATGAGTGAAATCTTATGAACTACTTCTAGTATGCAGTATCTCATATCACCAACATCTATGACAACATTTCTAGGATTTGCTTCATACATTGCATGTTGATGGTTGACCAAGTAAAACATCACATACCTCTAATGGCGTGATGTTGCAGAGTATTGCATCCTGAAAAGGCTTGATTTTGTACACCAGGTGACACTACTGAGTGACATGTTTCTCAAAGACCACTTTGAACAATCCAATGGAGTGTGGTTGTGGGTGAGGTGTTAGTGGCAAGTTCAATTTGTGAATTGCTTCTGGAGAAATCAGGTTCTTCTGACTTCTATTGTCAACAATGAAGTGTATGGGTTGACCATTGATCCGCATTTGAGAATTAAACAATTTTTTTCCTTCGTTTAAGTTTGTGTTGGTGGAAGAAGCAATGTTTGCGGCACCCGTTGCCTTGTGTTCTAGAAGTAGAGTTTCCTAGGATGACACAAATACTTGCTAGGCTTGGACTGCATATTATAATCATTTGATGATGAGTTCTAAGGATGACACAAAGGGTCATTTGCTTGTTTAGGATTTTGCTTGATTCCAAACTTGGAATTCTTAGACTTTGCTTTGTCTAGAGATTTGGAATTTTCTTTCTTAGACTTATGCTGAGCATTGGCTTCAAACTTGCAAAGAAATGTGTAGACTTCTCCAATGGACGAGTTTTGGAGGAAATCCATAACAGATTGGACATATGGTCTTAACCTTGACCTATACTTCAAAATGAGATTTTGCTCATATGCCAAATCGTGTTTAAAAACCAAAGTATGAAAAGTGTTTGTATATTCTTGGAGAGATTGATCACGACCTTAGTGCAATTATGAGAACTTGATGTACTCGTTTTCATAGTTTCCAACAGGTTGATTGGTTGATTTGAGGGCTTTTATGAAACCATTCTAGGGATCTATAGATGTGTCTTAGTCATCATCTTTATTTGTAGTGCAGTAGTTGTCCCATAATTTCTTTATAGATAAAAAACTTTTAGAAGAGCGAATGTAATCTTTTTTTGTTAAAGAAATGATTAACCGCGTAGTATGAATGGATTAAATTAAGCCAATTATCTAGGGCATCTATATCTATTTTGCCTTCAAACATAGGGATGTATAGATTAACTTTTTATTTGTACGGTATATGACCACTAAAAGGTTGATGTGAATAAGATTGGTTGGTAGGTGTGTGAACATGCTTGAGAAGTTGAGCGAAATGATCGACAATCCTCGCTCTTTCATGTGCATAGTGTTCTTCCAATTCTTCTTGGTGCCTTTGCAAAGCATCCTTTATCATTTTTTGGAACATTTATGAAGTCAACGTCTCTAAAGTTGATTTGTTTGCCATCTGAGGATGTGAAGGAGGGCATGATGAAGGGTCGCGAGTCTTGAGCCCTAACTTTTTGTAATCAAATCTCGTATGAGTGGGCATTCAAACAAAGAAGGATTTCACATACAAGGTCATTACCAGTATGAGATGATATGAAGTATGTATACTTTGATACCACTGATCTGGGGCCCATGAGGAGACCCGATGGATGAGCACACTTAATGGATTAAATGGGTTATTGTGGAACTGTATATTGAAAGATAGGGGCCGAAGGATATATCAGAGTGCAATGAGACAAGGAAAAGAGACAAGAAGGGAATGGACACTAGATTAGAACTACTACTGCAAGATTTTATTATGCAATTGTTCTGTACGAGATTCGAGAGATCAGATGTGTGATGTCTATGTACTTCCCAGTTTATCTTTGTTTCACTAACTTATTACAAAAAAAAATAAGAATGTATTAATATACAAATGAAGAAGATGAAACGCTAGTTGGACTGTTACAAGAGTTGGTAATAACTGCTTCATCGCTAATTATTATTTTTTCGTCTTCTACTAATGCGACTGTGGCATTGCATGGAACAATATCGACATAGTAGAAATTGTGCTGCATCACAAAAAATGAATTAGGACTTCACAGAAAGACCATATGCTTGGGATGATGATGTAGCTATTGGTGTGGAGGACGTATGCTGCAGAGCAACGCCGATACGCTGTGAGTCAGTCAAAGGCTCAGATTTGCTTAGATCACCAAAACAACAATGGAAGTCAAGAGGGCAATGGGTGAAGAACGATGGAAGTTGCACAAACATGCAAGTATTACGACAAGCAAAATCCAATCCGATAAAAGTATTGAAAGACAAATTTTGCATGCTACTATTTTGGTGAAGGTAGCTGACTTGTTGCAAAGCATACTAGAACTCAACAATGCTATCACTACTATCGTGCAAGACATTGGATCGAGCATGGAACATAGAAAGGGATACCTAGTACAAGATTGTGTATAATTAGGTGGGAAGGAGAGTAAGAAGCACATTAATGAACCCATAGTTGAGCTGCCACTATTCGATAACCAAGTGATTCATCCGATGCTCGTGATGATGAGCCTAGTTTGATGACCAACAGTCGTGCATATGGAAATCTTGGGAATGAATCTCACAAATATGAATGTGGATGGCAGGTCGGGCATGAACATTCTCCCAAAAGAGACTTGGAAGAGTTTGGGAAAGCCTATATATGGCCACCAACTTTCCAATTGGTTAATGAAAGAATAACGAAGAAAGGTGAAGAGTAGGTCATACCATAATTGTTGTTGTTTCTTCTTGCCCCTTGATGTGCTTATGGAAGTCTTCCCTAAGCTTTGGAGGATTTTGTTTTGTGAGTGCTTGGTATGCTTATAGAGGCCGACAAGCATAGTGATCCCCTTTTGATAGGAACGCGTGGTAGAAAGAGCACACCTCTGAAATTGCTTTTCCAATAGGGTGAGGTGTGAAGCTGCCCTAGCTTGCTGAGTCTTGGACATGGTTAGTGGGAGATTCATCCAAAAAAACGTCTCACTAGAAAATCCGACCATAACACAAACCTGTTGTGACGAATAAACTCCATTTTCAAAATTTCAAATGGGGACCCTCTTTGAGCTTAAATTCTATGTTCAGATCTTGTTGTGAAATGAATTGGTCCAGGTTTAAGCTAGAAGTCATTGTCTTAAGTCTGAATTTTTTATTCAGAATGAAGTCTTGATCTGATTTTGAACTGAGTGAGTGTTCCGACAGTTACTTTAGTAATTCGATTGATACCTAAATTTAAAGGTTGAAATGGGCACGTTTATTGAAGTTATTTATGCGTCTGTTTGGATTTTAGTGCTATGACATTCATCGAATTCAGATTTTGGCTTTGCAGAGTAACTGAGCTAACTTGATTTTTGCCCAAGCTTGTTTGTTCTTCTCAAGATTATTCTAGCTTCGTAGAGCAACCTTGCCAAAGCTTACTTGATCCAGCTCAGAAAGATTCCCTGTAGTATGAATGACTTTTCATTAGTCATTTTACTAGAGTTTCCTTGCACAAACCTTCGCTGCGCGTTTCTTTTGCACATGAATCAACTGTCAAATTTAAGAGCGGCTAGGTCCTTGTGGTTCAAATTCCAACGACCAAGTACCTGTAGGTCAAACTCAAATGGCTAGACCTCGAGCTCCGAGATCGTTTCACATGTTGGCACCCAGCTTCTTGGCGAAGGATTTTTGAAACGACCTAGTCTTTTTCTTTGACAAGTATACAGGTTCACAAGATTGAGATGCATGTCTTCGTTTCACTTTTCTGTGGCTTATGAGGCAATGATTCTAGGTCATTTTTGCACGAGCACCCGAGCAATTGAGATTGTGCCATGTGTCCCCATCCCAGTTACTTGCTTCTATCGACTCAAACAGCGAAGGCGAGGACTCCATGAGCATCCATATTAACGAGATTGTTCCATGTGTCTCCATCTCGTTCCTCTAGAGCAAAACAGTGGAGTGGCCAAGTCCCAGGGATTCGGATAAGCGAAATCACACCACATGACACGATCCTGCTCATCCATGACTAACAAAAGTCGGGGCATACTCCGTAGACAAGCGAGCATTCAGACAAGTGAGGGTGGTCCACGTGGCAACATCTCGCTTATCCAGAGCTTGTAGACAAAGATACACATTCCTAGGCTAGGCGACCCTCCGAATAACCGAGATCATGCCACGTGGCACGATCCCGCTCATGTGTGGCTTGTTAGGCAGACCAACAACTAGTGCCACTCTTGAAGATTGAAGACCCCTCAGACAAGCGAGGGCCCTCCATGTGGCAGCATCCTGCTCATCTGGAGCTTGTAGACATAGCAAAAGACCGTACAAAGCCTGCAAGCCCTCAGATTATTAGGATGGTGGCACGTGTCAACATCTTGGTAAACCGCGGCCAAAGTCCTAGGGGCACATGCATCAAAGCTCAACGACTAAGCGAAAGAGCAATTTCATGCCACATGTTGGCATCTCGTTTGCTCGCTACTAAAGGGGGCATATGGTACAAAGTGCTGAGTTCAATCCCAGTAGAAGAACGAGGATAGGCCAAGTGTCACGTTGCGAGTAAAGCATACGTGGGACAAAGCAGATTCAAGACATGAATTTGGGCCTTAAAAGCGTTATAGCAAGACATTTGTCATTTTAAAAAAAAATGACTAAGTAGTCAGACATTGGCAAAGTGCCATGTGGACAGTCCCTCAGTCATTCCTAGTGTTGCAAAGGCAGATTGGGCGTGTGCTCCTCATACTCTCTGCACCTAATAGCCAAATCAAAGATGCTCCTCTACGAGTCTTTTGTCAACTTGCAGAGGTTCAACCTCGTTGACTAATCATTGGCAGCTCAATGAAACCTATCAGAACCGTTAGAAGGCAGTCCACATCATACCTCTTCTTGATTCTCCTTAGTGGAGCATGGAATTCCATTTTGTCCTACCTGTTTTGGAAGGAGGACTCTTTTGACAATTCTATTTTATCCCTTCAAGCCATGATAGCCAAGGGTGGGATCTCGTGCCTCGTGGAACTAAGACCCATCTCTCCCTTCTATATATACTGCTACCTAGTATGTTAAAAGTGTCAACTCTATTTGCAAACAAACGCTGCTGGAATAATGCAAAATTGATTTTTTGTGTAAATGCATCAAGTTGCCTTGAAGGTCTTCCACTTTCTTTCTGCTTTAATGAATTAACACTAATGCTATAGGATTGTAATCTGTACTTTTTTGCAAAGTTTATTCATTAACTAGGATGTGCTTCCGCTATTTTAGTTAGGCTCTTTAATTCCTTTCGCTTTATTTGAAGTTTGTAAGGATCTGTGTGTAATTAACTACAACCTTGTTTGCAGTTTATTCATTAAAGGAGTCTTAGAATTAAACATTTTCCCTTACTCAAACTCTTTCCCTGTGTGACTGAAGCTCGAGTCATTGTGAAACTTAGCATACAGTGGTACAACTGTAGCTAGGCATGTTTTGGTCTTGGAAGCATTTGTATTGCCCCCTTTAATCATTAAGACTTTCGTTCTGCCTTACCTTCCCTCTCTTTTGATGTTTATTTGTGAACAAATGATCTTTCCCTTTCTTTAGAAATAGTGAAGTGAAGCAAAGTAGAGCTCTGAAATTCAATATGTTGCAATTGGTCTAACTAGAAGCATGGAAGTTCTGGGAGTCCGTGAGAAAATTGGTATTGGACCTATGGTGGTAATACTGCATCTGTTGGAGATCTATTCCAAGTAGGTTATTTAGTGGAGCCCCATACCTACAGCTCGTGCCCTGGATTGCCTCAGCTACAATCCTAAAAAGAGAGGTGCAAGTCCCCCAATTGTTTTTGAGCTCACTAAGTGCATCTAATCCAATAGGTGCAGTTGGGATTGAGATCTTGGCCTGAACAAAAGCTGGCGCTAGGAGGGCCCAGAGCGGAATATTGCTGTCCATCCTTTATGCTTTCCTAGGTTGTTGCATGCTTAAACGTAGAACAATCCCTGGTGCAAGGAGGGCACCCCTTCTCACTGTCTGACAAGGGTTTAAGCTGCTAGCCTACCTACGAGCAACTTGGAGCCTACTGTGTAGATCACTAGATCCTGAGCTGGTCCTGGACAACTAATGGTATCTCCATTGCAATTCCATTGGAGAATTAGAACTGCTAGAGGGAGACCAAGACCTTTGGTTACAACTACTAGCCCATACTCCCAATTTATGTCAAACAAACCTCCACCTATGGCTACACTTATGGCATGGTAGGCTGTGTCTGCTATCGACATTCCTGGAGTTGTCCATGATTTACCCAGAAATCCAAAAAAATACCTCCCAAGATTCACACCAGGTGTGGGGTGTACTGTTGAGGAACATGTAACCTCATACAAAACTGCTCTCAGGTTTTGAATGTCGAACATGAGGACATTGCATGCAGGTTTCTCTTGTTCACGTTAATAGACGTGACATAAGGTTGGTTTCTGAACTTGCCCGAAAGTTCTATCACAAGTTGGGACCAATTCAGTAACATGTTCCTTGCCCAGTTTGGGCAATTCATCGATCCAAGTGTGTTATACCAATAGTTCGCCTGCATCAAAACGGAACTCAGTGAGCCCATAAGAAATTTCAATGCTAGGTTTCAAAAGATGTATAGCCGAATCATTTTGCTCTATAAACTAGATGATCAACTAGCCCTTGAAATGTACAAGAATGCATTAGATCCTTAGATTGCTATGTTCTTGCCATAGATCTTTTAGTGGTAGACTTACCTCTAGCTTATGTTGAGACCATCAAAGTAGAAAGACAACTGAATCCTCAAGGTCTGTTGGCACCAACCATCTCGAATCTGTTGTCAATTATGCCTGCTTTGAACGCCCTCTTTACCACTAGCCAAAATATACCCACGCCACAACTTGCGCTAGTGACTAACAAGCTTCCTTTGAGACACGTTGCTCCTAATCAACCCCCAGGCTTCCTTAGCCCAATCAATAAGGAAGCAATGCCTCAAGCTCACAATCCAACACTTGTCCCTGTCGTGAACAACATCCAAAGTGTGCCCCAGGAGTCCACCAAGATTGAGTTGGACGCTATACAACGCATGGTACAAAAGCTCAACAATGACTTCTTGGGCCTCTAGAGATAGGTTGGAAACAATGGTGGTGAGTTCAAACAGGAAATTCACCTACCAAAGGTACAATCATTCCCATAAGCGCTCTAACAACCAACCATAGCCCTCGCCTAATAAACTCTCCGAGATCAACATCTGGAAGTTGGCCTTGCCTAATTGGTGCCATGTGCACAATTCAGCGCAGCATGGTGAACTCGACTACATTGAATTCTACAGTGCATTCGACATCTTCCGGAAAGAGATGGAAGAGTATGAGGTAGTCCTAAACCACCCCAAGGCTATCAATTAGACTGAGACCTCTAATGCTTCAAGATACCCGAGCACTGCCATGGTACTAGAGATGTTGAACTTCACCAACCATGAAGACAATGAACTAGAAGATGCTACCAATGGGGTGCACACTTTCCAACAATTCCAAAAGAGTAACTGCGCTCTTAGGAATTAGACACAACAACAGCCCCTTACCACGTCAACCCCTCCTAACAATGGTGCCATGCCTCCTGATCCAAGAGCAAGGAATGGCGCTCCACCTCCAAAAGCAAAAATCATAATCCAACTGAAGATACCCTTCGTACAACTACCAAGACTAGGTACACAACATATTAGAGGACATGAAGAAGATCAAGGCAAACATTACTTCGCATGAGCTTGCCTAGACCACCAAGGAAAGAGATCTCTTAAAGTCCCTCACAAAAAAACCAATTCAGCCGAAACCCAAGCCTGTGCACACTAATGTGTTGATACACAAGAATAAGGCTGAGGTCCCACCTTTCCTCCTTATGGTTAGGCTATTTGGGAAGAATCTTCATAATTGTCTAGTTGATTTAGGAGCCTCTGTGAATGTCATGCTTGCCGGAATTTGTCAAAAACTGGGACTAATACTTATTAAGTCAGAGAAAATAGTGGTCTAGTTGGATAAGTCTGAAGTTAAGATAGTGGGCGAGCTTTTGAATGTCCATATGCAGCTAGAATTTGATCCCATGGTCCAATAATTTATGGATATTCAAGTAGTGGAGATCTCGGAGGCTTATGGGATGTTGCTTAGTAGAGACTAGTCTAAAACCTTGAAGGAATACATGGCTACGGACTTCTCCCATATGTGGTTGCCTTGGAGAACTGGAGCTAATTAGATCTGCGTTGATAGAGAACCCATAATGAAATGCACAATCACGAAATACAATGCAGTCGATGGAAGAGTTAACTTAGTATCCCCTGACATTGGTGTTTATACTTTGTCTACAAAATGTATTGAAAACCAAGCTGATAAAGATCTTGGATTGCCAGGGCTATGGTCCTTGTACTTTGATGGGGCCCGTTCCAAACAAAGTTCTGTAGTAGGGATTCTTCTCATTGAGCCATTAGAGAAATGACACCTAGCTGTCTATAGGCTCGGGTTCCCTTGCACCAACAACCTAGCGGAATATGAAGCCTTGATCTTAGGATTGTAGTTTGCGTTGAAACATAGGGTCAAAGAATTGAGTGTGTTTGGAGACTCTGAACTAGTAGTGAACAAAGTTAGGGGCAAGTTTCAATGTAAGTTGTCTTATTTGAGGAAGTACAAACATAGGGAGTGGGATTTGATAGAAATGTTTAATGCTTTCAATGTCATCCCATTCCTAGAGAAATAAATCAGGTGGCTGATTCATTGGCAACTGCTGCTGCAAATCTAACACCCCTAGATGGCTAAGGGCTGCACAAATTTTCAATAGAGCTCATCCTATGTCCCTCAGTACCAGATAATGTGAAGAACTTCTAGGTCTTTTAAGACAATTGCCACATTCTAGAATTCCTTAATAACTCGGGGGTATTTGAGACCCAAGTTCTAGATGATGAGGAAAGAGACAACCCTAGAAACGAAGAATGTGATCAAGACTACATTATGAACTTGAAAAAACCTTGAGTGCCAAAAGGGATGAATGAATGAAAGTTTTTAATGTCCACGAGGCCAATCAGCCTATGGGACCCAAGAGCAAAACCAGCCAACAAGATTCCAAATAAACCACCCCACACTGCTATTTCTGTCTTTCCTCTATTTCTTTGTTAATCTTGGATCTTCTGTTATGAATTCTAGTCAAGTAGTCTGGATGATCTCCCTTGAGAGAGTGTTTGACCTTGACAAGCCCACACACAAACCTGAGAGGCCAATACACTTGGACCAAAAGTCTAAAACGATTAATCTAGGATCATCAGTGCAGCCCTAAGATGTTCACATTGGTCTGAATTGCACTCCTGTTGAAGTTGAACAACTTAGAAAGCTGCTGCTGCAGTACTGATATGTTATTGCCTGGGCCTATGGAGACCGTAAGGTCTTTGATCTGAAGATAATAACCCACACTATCCCACTCAAACAAAACTAGAAGCCCTTCAGACAGTGGCAACGACTTGTGAACCCAATGCTAGAACCACTTATTCACAAAAAGGTCCATAAGCTCCTCTCGGCTGGGATCATCTTTCCAATTTGTCACTCTACTTGGGTAGCTAACTTAGTGTCAGTTCGTAAAAAGAATGGAGAAATCCGATTGTGTGTAGATTTCATAAATTTGAATCGAGCTTCTGTCAAAGATAACTATCCTTTGCCTTCCTTAGATTATGTAATATAGATGGTAAGTGGATCCAAGATGATCTTCTTGGACGGATTCTCAGGGTATAATCAGGTTCTGGTAAACTTAGAAGACCGAGCTGAGACTGCATTTACAACCAAGTGAGGCACCTTCGCTTACAACCAAGTGGGGCAGCTTGGTATAGTTTCCTCTTGGACGAAAACTTGCGAGCTGCAAGTGGGTTTTCAAGAAGTAGTAAAATATGCAAGGGAAATTGGAGAAGTATAAGGCTCGCCTAGTAGCAAAGGGATTCTCACATGTAGAGGTAATTGACTTTAGTGAGACCTTTCTCCTATTGTGAAATTGAGTTCCATTGGATTTATTTTAGTTATCGCTGCTGCGTTTGATCTTGAGATACATCAAATGGATGTTAAGACAATGTTTTTGCATGGAGATATTGAAGAAGAAATCTACATGTCGTAGTCGGAAAGCTTCAAGATGAAAGGGAAATAAGGCTTGGTCTACAGATTAAAGAAGTCCTTATATGGCTTGAAACAATCACCCAGGATGTGGAATCATAGGTTTGACATTTATGTGGTTGGACTTGGGCTTGTGCGCAACAAGGTTGATCCTTGCATTTAATTTGAGGACGAGGGTAATAACTTTGTCATCATAGTTCTATATGTGGATGACATGCTTTTGATCGGAAATGACAAGTGCATGATCAAACAGGGGAAATCTCAACTGTTTTTGCTTTTTGACATGAAACATATTGGTATCGCAAGATTCATCTTGAGCGAGGAAATCAAATGCGATCGTGCAAATAAGAAGTTGTTAGATGAGAGGAAGTATGCTGAGACAATTCAGGAAAGGTTTAGGATGCGGGATTGCAAGCATGTGCGAACACCTTTTCCAATTGGTTAGAGTATTTCTACTGCACTGTCCCAAGACACGAGGAATTAGACATGGTTCAACATCCGTATGCCAGTGCAGTGGAAACCTAATGTATGGAATGGTCTACACATGGCCTGACATTGCACATGTAGTAGTAGTGAGCAAATTCATGTTCAATTTGGGCAAAGAACATTGGATGATGGTGAAGAGGTTCTTTAGGTATATGTGTGAGACTTCTAACTAAGCAATATGTTATTAGGGTATACTTGGTGAAAGCAAGATGTTGAATCTGAAGGGCTTTGTGGATTCTAATTGCGCTGGAGATCTTGACTGTTGTAGGTATACCAGTGTGTATGTGTTCTACTTGTTTGGTGGGGCTGTAAGTGGGATGAGCAAATGACAGGCAAGTGTTGTGATATCCACCACATAAGTTTTGTACATTATAGCTACTCCTACGAGCAAGGAAGCGATATATGTTCAAACGTTGTGTTGCATAGTTGGGTTCACTGAAAAGTCTATAAGAATAGGTTGTGATAGTCAAAGCACAATTTGTCTTGGAAAGAACCCTGAGTATCATTCTCAGATGAAGCACATTTATGTTGGATATGATTTTGTAACGGAAATGGTGGAAGAGAAGAAGATACTATTTAAGGTGGGCATGAAAGAAAACGTTGCAAATTCATTAACTAAGGAAATAAGTAACTTCTCTTGGTGCAGGGAAGAGATGTTGAAGGATGGAGGCGTGCTCTCTTATGGAAAGTGTTCAACAAGTGGGAGTTTGTTGAGAAATGTTTCAGATCGTTTGACCCTATTTTTGATAGAATACTAAATGAATTAAGAAATATTTGTTACTTATATAAATGTAAAACTGGAAATATCAGAATGCTAAAGATGTACAATAATTAACTACTTTGATTTCGACAAATTGTTAAATATAAAAAATTGTTATTTTGGAAAAGTACTAAGAAGAAATATGCTTAGTTTTCACAATGATCTCTGTTGACTGTCTTGAGTTTTTGACCATGAATATCATAAGAAGAGGTGACTATGCAATCTCAGTATCAGGCACAAAATCTGGATAGGTTCGCTTTAAGTGGACGGCGGCACAATGCACTGGAGTCTGTTGACTATGGACTCACCCCAGTTGACTATGACAAACAACAGTCAGAAAAAGACAAAAAATATGAATTTGGAAGTGAGATCAGAAACAGAAACATAAGATGTTTCTAGACATGAACGCAGGAGGTAGATAGCGGTGCAGTGAGCCCTAGTTCGTTGACCGCAGCACTGTTTAAGTTGAGTTTGAGTTCAGACTAATTGTTGCACCTATTGCACCTATAGATGATGAGAACTCTGAGATATCGCACTTATGGTTTTGTTGCGTAGAAATTGATGTGCGTCTTCTCTTGCTTTTAAAACCCGTAAGGCACTTTGATAGCTAGAAAACTTGTAAGAAAAATAGGAGATTGTAATGCGCTGAGCTGACCTTAATCACCCTCTTGATGATTGATTGTTGCTTACATATTCAAGACTCTAAAGAAGGTAAACAAGTCCACGTAGTTCTCCCAACTAGAGTGAATGTGTGATTGTGCTCCTTTGATTATATGTATGCAACTGTAAGATGACCTTAATACTTGACAGTAATAGCTCTTAACTTGCTTTTGAAGGGCTCTTGTCTTGGCTTATGATTGTCCATTATGAATAATGCAAAATTTGGGCAGAATAGGGCAGATTTGCTCGATGTACAAAAGTGTAAATGCTTGTACCAAGTGAGTGGTAAGTGGAGAAAATAAATGACTCTTAACATGTATTTATAGGCTACTCGTTTGACAATTTCCTCTAGCCAATCTAATGAAACGTGTGAGAAGACCTAAAAGATTGAATTCAAATTTGGAAACTAGCTGTTATTTGCGTGGGATGCGACCGACCCATTGCACCCCTGTCTACTTAGAGCGGAGCTATCTAGGAGGGTCAAGGACTTGTCTCCTCTGTTGAAGATAACCTGAAGGCAATTTTAGACAGCTTGAACAATTGACATTGAGAGTTCTGTGTGATGGTAATGGAAAACAAAGGGTTGAGCTTGCATATAGTCAAATGGCTTAGAGGAATGGCAAATAAGAGTCGTGTATTTGTGTGCAAGTCATGTGGTTAGGAATATGTTAAAAATTAGAAATGTCAAGTATTTATGACCAAACTTATGTGTCTACATTTGCCCCCCTAGTTATTCTAGTAATGAAATTGCTAGAGTAAAGAAGAAAGAATCGAACCCGAGTGTGCACTATGCACTTTGTTTTTGAGCACATAGTTCAATTGTGCAAGGCATTCGTATTTATCAAACCCTGCAACAACTTATGGAGTAGTCATTTTGTTTATTTGAAATTTGAAACATCTTAGAACTTTGGAAATTGATAAATTGAAAAGAGAGCCAAGAAGTAATACACCTATATGTAGGTAAAATCAGTTTGCCCTGTAACTTGTAAATAATAATGGTTAACCATGCCCCTTTACCAAAGCACTTGGAGAATTTGAACCAATGGCCAATTGAGAGTGATGAGGGCCCAATTTTGAATAACTAATCAAGCTCTTGAGTTGGAAAGATGTATTATTCAAATTGTCATAAAAAAAGAACAATGCCCAATGTATTAACTCGAAAAGGTGAAGCCCTGCTAGGTTTGCTAGAAGTGATGCAAAGGTTGTTGAGTGTCACTAGACTCGAACGTACATCACTTGCACATATTCAAATCATGTCATTGTAGACAGATCTAGATTCTAACTTGCACGATCGAAAGAGAATAAAGAATATTCATGCCCCCATTATGACTACATTGCTCAAAGATTTTGCTTTGAATTTTAATGTTTTGCCTTTGAATTCGCATATTTTTGCTTATTTGAAATTTTGAAACTTAAAAACTTTGAAACTTTGAAATTGGAAACTTTGAATACTTGCATCTTTGAATAGGTTTGAATATGAACGGGTATCATGCCCCCTTTGAATATGTTCCAATGATATAAAATGCTATGCATCTCTATGTTCAATTGTAATTTGTATTTGGAACTTGTAACTATTTTGCACATGCCCATGCACATGCATTCAAGTGTGTGTAATTTTGTACTTCGAGTGCATGCCATATGCCCCCCAAAAATGTACGAATGTGCTAATATTAATCATATGTTTGATTTCTGAATCACCTTGAATCTTTGAAAAGCTGTATTCTGTTAGAAAATTTGATTTTGCATTACTTTGAATCTTTGAAAACTTGTACTCTGTATTTGTGAAACCTGTATTTTGTATCTCTGATCCTATATTTATCTCAAATCTGTTCAAGGAGGTTTGGATCTCTAAGACAAATCCATTATGATGCATCCCTTTTGAGAAGAGGGATGTAGCTTGCAAGTCACTCGTCTCAAAAGAAGAGTTAATTGTCTCATGTGATAAAGATATGATCGTACAGTGTAATATCATATTGGAGAGTATGTCATCAGAGGATTGCAATTGTCATTTAAGCATGTATGTTATTTTTTGAAATTGAGGTACACTAGTGTCATGTCTAGATAGATATATCATTGAAGCGTGCAAGAATGTGACTATCTGTGAAGTAGACTATGCCCTAGACGTGCATGATGAAGATTTTGGCATCACTAATCAAGCTCAACAAGCATGCAAACACAACACACAATAATGTCACACAATGCCATACAACAAGGCTAAGGGTTGCATGCAACGGACATGTTCAAATGACACAAGTAAATGTTGCAAACATAATGCCAAGGGCCACAAGCAATGGACATGTTTAAATGTCGCACATACCACACAATGATCTCATAGAGACATTCAAGTAATTTGCATACAAGGGCGAAGGGCCACACACAATGAACAAACAATGTAAAGTTTATTATGCAAGAATGTAAGACAAAATTGTAGGAGAATAAAACAAGTGAAAACTAGTTTATTCCATCTAAATGTATCAATGGCACATTGTTAGCAAAGTATCATGATGTAAAAATATGAGTGATTTAATAAGACACTTGTTGGATATATAATTCAACATTGCATTTGGGGTCATAGATAGATATAACTAGTAATGATGTAACCTATAGAATTTCAGTGTTCCCAGCATGGCATGGCCATTGGATAAAAGGGAGTCCAACATTTAAAAATGCACATATAATGTATGTCCTGCATTACACTCATTTACCTCGTGAAATGTCTCTGTATTTGAAATAGATTATGCTATCTACCAAATATGGGATAAATAATATATATAAAAAAGTAAACTAACATCTTTTGTCATGTTTAGGTCTTGATTTTTGATTTTTTGAATGTTTTTGTATCTTTGCAATATTTGATTTCTTTGTTTTTTTGATATTTTATTTTTTTGATTATATTAATATTTTTTTCGTATTTTTGAAATATATGCGAAGGCAAGGAGCAAGGCTTCGAAAATAGAAGAATATAAGGAGTCCAAACAATCCGCAATGTGTGTCAAGGCGTAGTGTGCACTAGATGTGATAACATGAAAGCAAACAATATGCTTCCACAATGTGTATTGCAACAATGTAGCTCAATGTCGTATGTAGAGTTAAAAATATGCATGGCCTCCGATGGGCAAGAATCAATGTATGCTCATTTATTATGTACGGATAAGAGTATGCAATTGTGTAAGCTCAAATAGAGACCAAAGTATGTGTATATAGTTCATATTCAAGAATGCTCAAGTAGCATGCCACAAAAGATATACACTATTGTCGTTGTTGGATGGGTGTCATGGATGTTAGGACCAAGATAGACAACAAAAAGTCAAGAGCCAAATGAAACAAAGCCAAGGGATAGAAGAAAGGTCTATGTAATTACATGTGAACATGTGTGCCGAGATAGAAGAATAAAGAGAATGAGTAGATGAAACAAGCATCAAGAAGTTATGTACAATGAAAGTTGTTTCTTTTAACTGATGATCACATCAATGGGATGCCCCCATATAGTTCCTATATCGAATAAGGAGATAGCCACTTTTTGTGAGTGAGAAGAAGTATGCCACCACTCATATCCATCATCGGTTGAATTCTTCACTGTATCATTGTTTGGAAAATCATTGATTTCATCTTTGTTGAACCAATCTTCTAGATTATCATAATCGTAATCAATCCTCTTGGTCTTGTGATATGCCACTCTCATCATCTTTTGTATCTGTATATGTAAAACCAACTGCACCATATTGTGGTATTATTTGATTGTAATTTTATTGCTCTTGATTATGGCCATCATTATCACAATCTTGTATCTCATTCAAAACGGGAGAAGAATCAGATATCATTGCTTGAATACTAGGAAGAGAAATAGCTTCTCCTTTGACTTCTTGACTTGGACATGTAATCGCAACTTTTCTAGTATTGATCTTATTATTTTCTTCTATGCATGAAGTAGATATAATGTTTGAATCTTTAGAAACCACATTTGTGCCATTAGTATTTTTAGGAACATATTGATTTTGAAATTCCATCATAAAAAACCCCTTCTTAAGTATATGCTTTCTTGCTTATTTTGAGTTTGTTTTTGCATCTTTGATTTGAGTAATTTATAGTTGAGTAACTTTTTTTCTTCAATTTGTTCCATTCGTATTTTTTCTTTTGTGGCCTTGCTTTTTCATCTTGTTCCTTTTGTAACCTTTCTTGCTAGAATTTTGCCTTTTGAATCCTTTCTTGTTTTGAATTTGTTTTTGTTCTTTTTGCACTTGTTCCTTAGAAGATGCAATCATAGTGTGAGTGGGTTGCTTGATTAATTTATGTAATATAGGATCACCATTATTAATGATACTTTGTATTTTCTTCTTGAAAGCCCAACAACTGTCTATATGATGCCCATGCATTCTATGATATGCACAATATTATTTTGATATCGTTAAAATATGTATGAGGTAATGTGATTAACGTGTTTCGGAACACTTCTCGTAGAATCTCACTTGAACCTTATTAGCCTTTTGTACACTTTTTTGGAACTAATAGTTGTAGATATATGTTGCTTTTGAACCCATACTTGAGATTATGTCTTTTGAGACAAAATATTTGGATTGAGATGTAGATATATGATTAATAGTGGAATGTTTTGGATTCTTTGTATATGTGATCTTATTTACAATTGATGTGATCCTTAAACTGAAATATTGATTTGACTTTTTTAACTCTTTTGTGGACGTTCTCAATGACAATTTGATCTTGAAGTGTTTCACAAGCACAAGCCTTGGGCACTTTTGATTGAATATACATACAAACACCATCAAGAGGATGTGTGGGAGGTGGATGGGGTTAAGGAAGGATGTGTTGGTTACTTTCATTTTCCTCTATAAGGTGGGTCTCATGGGATTCAATAGACATAGAAGATATAATATGATTAGTTGCAACCTTGATTTTATTGTACATTAGCATTCTCTAATTTATTGATTTGATTATGAAAAATATTGAATATTTTTGGCCGACACCATTTAATTAGAACAATTATTACTGGAATTAGAAAGTACACACCATGAATATCTAGTATAGCCCTTTTATGATGTGCACAATTAGGAATCGACCACTCCAAGAGATCCATTAAATACTTTTTAAATCTAAGAGAGGTTTTTGATAAAAATTAGTACTAGATGAAACCCAAAAATTTATTTGAAAATAGGTACACTGTTCGTCTGAATTTACTAAAAACAGTAAATTGCAAATTTTGAAAAATCTGTACAATATTTTGACGAACAAAAAACAGGTTTTGATTCAACAAAAAACATGGTTTTGATTCTTTCGATAATACTAACAAAAACCTCTGACCATTTTGAAAATAGAGCTATTTTGATCCAAAAAATAAGTCAATCATGAAAATGGGTAAAAGCAAGGGAAAATGGGTGTAACTAGAGGTTGAATTTTGAAATTTGCAACAAGGATTAAGGGTGCAACTAGTCAAGGGTGTGTGTACTTTGTAGGCTTTCATATATATTGATCCTAGTCGTAAATAGTGAATGCGGCCATGAAGGCACTAACTACGGAGGATTCCATTGTTCTTGTAGCCATATACTATCTCATCTCATGGGGTATGTTGAGAGTAACTTTCCAAGTCTAATTGCTTACTAGTGCACTACAAGAACAAATAGCCGAAGGCTTCATATGTATGTAAAACGAAACCCTAAGCATTTTCAATATATCGTAAGGTACATGGAAACTAAAATCAATAAATAATGATTTCTAATGACTTGAGTATTGGGTTAGTACAATTCACACCATGGTGCAAGTAAAATCGACCACTGTTTTGACTAGAACGTCAGCATTTATGAGTTTTAAATTGCCGGAAAACAGTTCTAGGTAAATAAAACAAAGTGAAAAAAATGAAAATAGAATGTAGAGGTTTGAAAACATAGGTTCAAGTTCCCCAATATTTTTTACCTTATTTTTGATAAAACACTAAATGAATTAAGATATGTTTGTTACATATATAGGTGTAAAACTGGAAATATTATAATACTAAAGATGTAAAATAATTAGCTATTCTGATTTTGACAAATTACTAAATATGAAAAATTATTATTTTGGAGAGTATTAAGAATAAATATACTTGCACAATAAATTTTGTTGACTATAAAAATCAGGGGAAGAGGTGATTGTGTAGGTTTAGTTTCAAGAACAAAATAAAACACATAATCTAGACAGGTCCGTTGTAGGGGGATGGTGGCATAGTGCACTTCAGTTTGTTGATTGCGGATTCAACCCAGTTGACCATGATAGACAATAGACAAAAAAAGATAGAGAACATGAATCTGGAAGTGATAGATCAGAAACAAAAGATGCTTCTGGACAGGTACGCAGTCTGTTGACTGCGGATCTATCTTGGTTGATTGTGCCTCCAAACTAATCATTGCACCTGTTGCTCCTGTAGATGATGAGAAATTTGAGATATCACACTTATGATTTTGCCATGTAGAAATCAATGTTTGTTTTCTCTTGTGTTTAAAACCCCTAGAGCACTGTGATAACTTGAAAACCTTTTAAGAAAAAGAGGGAAATGTATTGCGCTGCGCTGACCTCAATCACCACCTTGACAATTAATCACTGCATATATATCTAATACTCCAAAGAGGGAAATAAAAATCACTAGTTCTCTCACCTAGAGTGAATGTGCAATTGTGCTCTTTTGACTGTGTATATGCAACTTTAAGATGGTTTTAATACTTGACAATGAAAGCTCTTGACTTGTTTTAAAAGGCTTTTGACTTGGCTTATCGCTGCTCCTTATGAATAATGCAAAATTTGGTCAGAATAGGGCAAATTTGCTCAATGTGCGGAAATATGTAGGCTTGTACCATTGTTCCACGGCGTTTCGGGACGGGGGGACGGGTTTCAGGGATGGGGGGACGGGGGGCCTAAGTTTGGGGATGGTGGGCGAGTGGCGCTGAAATACATATAGTACTTGAAAAATTAGTTATAAAAAGATGTGCAAGGATTAAGTATATTGCATTGAACATCAACAATTTAACATTGTGATTTAATCATTTAAGTTTCAAGTTTGAATCTTGATCCATTGAGCAATGAACATTAACAATTTAACAATAAACATTGATGATTGAACATTGAATTTTCAAAATTTCATAATGATGATTCATGATTACATTGTTACAATCAAGTATCAACAACGTTCAAAAACAAAATACTAAAATAGTGAAATACTAAAAATAAATAGTAAATACAAATGACTCAGTGAGTCAATGGCTAATCATCTCCAATGTGGAACTCCTTATTACTAGAACTGCTGGGCTCCACACGCTCAAGCTTCAACAAGCTAATACCAACCAGCCCTGTCTGTGTAGCATCATCATCAATCTGTGCTGGTTCCTCTAGCTCTACATCCCATCTGGCTGCTGGACTCTCCTTGTTTGCAAGTGTGTTGCGGTCAATGAGATGCAAGGCACTATTTACAACCACAAGCTTCTCTGCACTTTTAGAGTTAAGCATGTTTTTCTTCATGGAGTGGATCCAACTATAAGTAGACCAGTTCTTCTCAGTAGCAGAAGAACTAGAAACCTGGGACAACAAATGAATGGCTAGATCGGTAGTCAAAGAAGCAGGCCCATGCAAAGTCCACCACAAAATTGGTTCCTCATGTGCCATTGTCTCCCTATCTATTTCGGCCTCCTGTGAATATCCCCTGAGAGGCAAATTTTGTCCACTCAGTACGAATGATGCTGGCCTCTGTAGAATCATACATTTTCTGAATGGCCTTCATGAACACTGCCTTCACCTTAGCTTCCTGTATGGGTGTAAGTCTACTAGGCATTTGCACATACCACTTCGGGTTCAATGCCTAGGCAGCGATGTGCAAGGGAGGGTTGAGCTTCTCTCATTTGCTATGAATGATCGGCTGAACATGCTCTTTGTAGAATGTCAATGTGGGGTCCTCTTGTACAACAACGTTCATTTGATCAAGCATAGTATGAATGCACTCATACACCTCTCCAAGTGTAGGTCCATTAACATCTACATATCTAATCACTGTGAAGACTGGAGTAATGATGGAGACAATATATTTGGCATCAACGCAAAAAACATCACTCTTCACCACGTCCGTCACCCTCTTCCCCTGCTCTGTCTTTGACTTAGGCAACCGGTTCCATTCTGCTATCATAACCATTAGTTGCAATGCCTCTTGCAACTCAAGCATCCTCTCCAAAAGAATAAAGTATGATGCATACCTAGTCTCTATAGGTTTCAAAAATTCCTTCTTGGAGAAGGTCCTGAAGAGTGAATGTGAAGTGTGGTGGTTGCCGATAAACATCTGCACATCTCTAGCATCATTAACCACTGCCTTGATCCAACTGATTTTTCCCATGTCCTTCAGTGCATTATTCATGGCATGCACACAACAAGAAGTCCCCCAAATATGTCTATAGGCTGCCTCAATTAACTTCCTTGCTGCTCTACACACATGGGCTGCATCTGTAACTACTTGCACCACATTCTGTGGCCCAACCTCCTCTATAGCATCTTTGAGGGTTTGGAACTGAAAATCAGCATCCTTGCAATGCCTTGAACAATTAATAGCCCTAAGAAAATAAGGGCCAGTTGTACTTGCAACCATGATATTGATGAGTAGACGATGCCTAATGTTCGTCCACCCATCCATGACAATGCTGCATCCACTAGAGACGCAGGTCTGCTTCATTTTCTCCATTAAAACATTAATCTTGGAATAGTTTCTATCCAAGATTGTTGTCCTCAATTTAGTCTCTCCTAGTGGCACATATGATGGTCCTGCTTTTGCTATTTTTGCCACGACCTCCTTATAATAAGGAGAGCGAGCCACATGGAATGGAATGCCATTGGCAAAGAAGAATTTGCCAATGGCATTATTTGCCTCATCCTTTGCTTGCACATTGAATTAATCCGCCAGTGGATTTGAAACATCACTAGTCATCTTCTGTTTCATCGGCCCTTCAAAGATCAAAGGTCTCCTTATCAGGGTTTCAGAGAAAATAGACCACCTTATCAAGCACAAGGGGCCATAACTCCAGCTAAGCCATATGCTGCTCTTGATCCAAATGCTCCTTCCACTTCAAAAGCCATTGTTCCAACCCCACCTCAGAACAATTTGGTGCAGGATTCAGGGTGGCAGCCCTCAAATCTCAATGATATTCAAAACTAGAACTTGGTATCACCAAACAACATCATGCCACAGATGACACAAGAGTTCTTTTTTCAAGAGGGTCAATATCAAGATACACGTTTGGCATCACAAGGAGCGACCCAAGGGCAACTTGACGCTATTAATGTTAATTGGCAGGTAGATGATCATGTTGTTTTTACTCAAGATGTTAAAACTAATGTTTCAAATAATCAAGTTGCAGCTATAACCTATCAGAGAAATAAAAGAAGCGTTGTTGAGGAAGCCCAAGCAATGGCAAATACTTCAAGTGCTCCTAGTATTATTGCTCAAGGTACGAAATAACATCTCACTGCCCCCACAACCCAAAAAAATCAGAATGTAGAGGTTGGTAAAGTGCAGCAACTACCTCTAATTCGTGAGCAGCAAGTACCACAAAAGGTGCAATCAAAGGTTAGTCCATCTCAGTTCAGTATTGTAGATCAGATAAAAAAGTCTAACATCAGCATTAGCATGTGGGATACTCTTTCAATTCCAGGCCAAAATGATAAACTCATTCAAGAACTTTCATCGCTTGAATTGTCTTCAAAATTAGTTGATAAAAAACGTGCTGTCTTGACAAATTTGGATCAGCCAACTAAGCAACAGGTACAGCAAAGAGATAAGATATTTAAGGTGGACAAAACTGAGGTAAAAACAAAGAAAACTCCCCCTTTTTATCTTTCTTTGATAGTGGGTGATACTTTAGTCCATAAATGTATGGTGGATAGTGGGGCTAGCAGTACAGTGATGCCCAAACAGATTGCAGAGAAGCTCGGTCTTGTTTATGAACCAAATACTAAAGGGGTACTACAGTTGAATGACTCACCAGCAAAAATTGTAGGCATTATCAAAGATTTAAAATTGACATTACATACCTGTCCTAACGTGACTATTCAGTAGGACGTAGTGGTGGATCTGCCTCCTTATTTCGCTATGTGCCTTTCAAGAGATTTCATCTCAAAGATTGGAGGATATTTATCAGTGAATTGGACCTACTTGCTGTTTAGGACCAGATATGGCACAAAGGTAACAATTCATTTAGAACCTATTGCACGTTTTCACATGGAGCCTTATACGCCAAGCGTGGTCAATACAAATTGTATCATCTCAGATGAAATAGAACAAACTAGTGATGTAGAAAAGGACTCACCTTTGGATGGAGTTCTAGATTTGTTTCTTGATGAGTGGGCTTCCACCTTGCATTAGCATGATCCCTACAAGTTGATTGAAGAGGAAGGTCTTGGTGTGTATTGTCTTCATGAGAACGATGCACCAATTCCAACCATGGTCAAAGAGGACGAATCTAATGAAGGCTTGTGGCAATTATACTTTGATGGATCAAGAAATAAGTATGGGATTGGCGCTGGAACAATGTTAATTTCTCCTACAAAACAAAGGTATTTCTCCACTATTAAATTTCAGTTTGGCTCTTCAAACAACGTCGCTGAATATGAAGCACTAGTTCGTGGTTTGCAATGGGTTAGGAAGATGAAAATAAATTGTTTACAAGTGTTTGGAGATAGTGAACTTGTAGATCACCAAGAGGCTTGAATATATGCAAGAATATGTTGCTTAAATCTTATAGACACAGAGTATGGGATCTACTTGAAGATTTTCAGGTTTTTAATATTCGGGCAATACCAAGAGATAGGAATAAACATATTGATAGGTTGGCTGCTGTTGGAGCACAATTTGATATCCCAGTTGATGTAAAAAGTGACATTTCTCAGTCACATATAAATATAGTTGGAAGGCCTTCTGTCTCAGATAACCAAGAAAATTGGCAGGTGTCTGAAAGTGACAATCAAATTGTGAGATTTTTGCAGGAAGAGGTTGAGTTTTTTTCAAAAAATCAGTGAAAACGCTTACATCGGTATGGTGATCAGATTGTACAATTGAAAATTAATAAGCTACCCAATGGATTGGTCACTCTTGAAAATATTTTTATTGAAGATGATGAACTAAGGAAAGAAAAACGAGCGTTGTCAACAAAGGAAGAGCACTATGCCAATGTAGAGATTGCAGTTGGTAAGATATTGAAACTGGACAAGGTATGCACTCCTCCACAAAAGAAAGCTATCATTGAATTATGCACAAATTTTGTTGATATATTCGCATGGCAGTATAGTGATCTCAAAGGTTTTGATCCAAGTTTGGCTCAACACACTATTGAGTTAAAAAACGAAACTAAACCAGTACGACAAAGACAAAGCCGATCAATCTAAGGCTTGAGCCTTTGATGAACGCTAAGCTTCACAAGTTCATAGAATCGGCTATCATATTTCCAATCAAGCACTCAACTTGGGTGGCGAACCTCGTTCCAGTACGGAAAAAGAATGGTGAGATTCGTTTGTGTGTTGATTTCGTGATTTAAATAGGGCTTAGCTTAAAGACCACTATTCATTGCTATTGATGGAACAAATTTTACAGCTTGTTTCAGGTTCAGAGAGGTTTTCCTTGTTGGATGGGTATAGTGGCTACAATCAGATTTTGGTTAAAGAAAACCAATTCAAGACAACTTTCACAACTAAGTGGGGAACATTTGCATATAGAAAAATGCCATTCGGTTTGTCCAATGCTGGAGCAACCTTTCAGAGAGCCATGGATATGGCCTTCCAAGGCCTTCTTAACAAATTTGTGCTTGTCTATTTGGATGATATAACAGTATTTTCAAAAGATGCAAAAGATCACATGGTTCACCTCTAGCATGTTTTTGAAAGGTGTAAGCAATTTGGGATATCTCTAAATCTCAAAAAGTGTGTATTTTCAGTTCATAAAGGTAAGCTTCTTGGACATGTTTCAAAGCACGGTTTAAATATAGATTCTGAAAGGATTCAATCCATTTTTGCACTCTTCTTGTCTAAGAGCAAAAAGGCTTTGCAAAGTTTCTTTGGAAAGATCAGTTTGATAAGGAGATACATTTCAGATTTTGCTACTGTAGCTAAACCACTTACAGCCATGTTAAAGAAAAATCAGAACTTCAGCTGGTCCAAGGAGGGAATAACAGGTTTTGAAGATGTTAAGAAAGCCATAGCAAATGCTCCTATGCTTTTAAATCCAGATTTTATGAAAGACTTCATTCTGTATACGTATGCTAATGTGGACACGATTTTCAGGCATTTTTATGCTGCAGAATCATGAAGATTTGGAGCAGCCAATAGCTTTCTACAGCCAAGGCTTGCAGGAGTATGAGACAAGGTACTCTTTTGTTGAAAAACACGTCCTTTCAGTTATAAAATCTCTAAAGAAATTTAGGCACTTGTCTAATAATAAAATACATCCAATGGTTGCTCATCCAAGCATCAAAGAATTTTTTCTGAATAAAGACATAAATGAGAAGAGGGCTGGTTGGATAACCAAAGTGATGGAATATGACATAAAAATTAAAATCACAAAGCTGATTAGAGGCAAAGGACTTTGTGAGTATCTAGCTCAGGACTTACAAAAAACTAATGAAGCTGTTCTAGTGTCAAATGATGAAGAAATTGCTGCTGTTCACACCTCATCTTCCAGTTGGTTTCGTGATCTGGTAAGCTATCTGCAAGAAGATTGTTACCCTTCTCACCTAAGTGCTTCAAAAAGAAGGTATTTTAGATTGCAATCAATTTCATTCTTGCTCGTTGACGGTGTTTTGTTCAAAAATGATATCAATGGAATGTTACTAAGGTGTGTGGAGCCAAGCCAAACTCAAAGATTATTTGAAGAATTTCATGGACTTGGTGGAGGGCACTTTTCTGCAAGAACTACAACACTTAAAATCATGAGAGGTGGGTACTATTGGCCTACTATATTTGGTGATTGCTATACATGGGTTAGGAAGTGCAAACAATGCGCTATGTTTGTAGGAAAAGTTAAACTTGCAGCCCTGCCCCTTTAGTGAATTACAGTGGATCAACCATTTGTCCAGTGGGAATTGGACTTGATTGGTCTCATTAACCCTCCTTCCAGTTTAGGGCATAAGTGGATTCTAACAGCTACGGACTACTTCACATGTTGGACGGAAGCAATTGCATTGAAGGAAGCAAACGAAACTAGCGTCCTTGATTTTTATGAAGGTTTGATCACTAGGTTTGGAGTTCCTTCGACCATTATTTCTGACAATGCAATGGCTTTTGTGGGATCTAGGATTAGCCAATGGGCTGTCCAACATGGAGTTTATCTCAGCACTTCATCGAATTATTATCCACTAGGAAATGGCCTTGCTGAGTCTACAAACAAAAACCTCTTAAGGATCGTACGAAAAACTATTGAAGGCAATCAGAGATCATGGCATCTCAAGTTGAAGTCAACACTATGGGCTAATAGGATCACCTACAAGAGGTCAATAGCCAACTCTCTCTACAAGCGAGTCTATGGTAAGGAAGCAAGGTTACCTATTTCTCTCGAGTTTTTAGCTTTAGAACCAATGCATTAGCTTGAGTTGTTAGAGAATGATCCTATGGAGATCAGGGATGCAGAGCTTATGGAGTTGGAAGAGACAAGAAATCAAGCCATGCTAGCCATGGAAAGTCATCAGGCACAGGTGAAAAGAACATTCGACAAAGGAGCTTCTTCACGAAGCTTCAATGAAGGAGATTTGGTCCTCAAGTGGGACAAGGATCGGGCCAAACCAGGAAGGCACACAAAGTTTGATTCCCTTTGGAGTGGCCCATACATGATCTCTAGCTGCAAATCCCACAACGCCTTCCAACTTGCTAAGATGGACGACGAAGAGCTTCCTATCCCAGTCAATGGGATGCATCTGAAACATTCCTATTGAAGAGCAAAACTCTATGTACATATTTAGTTGTTTCTACTTTTCTCCAAGTGCTGTTCAAGCACAGTAGTTTGCTTAAGTTTTGTTCCAATAAGTGCTTGTTTGCACATTTGCTTCTTAGTTTTCTGCTTTCGTGTGTTTTCCTTCTTATTTTGAAGGAGGTTGCTTCAGCGATGATCAGGGGAGATTTTCAGTCAGAAATCAGGGTCACCATTGGGGAATTCAAATAGTGTCTATATATGGTCTGAGTTCTCAAGCATAGCAGGCATGTTGAGCCAGCTGAGTCGCCAGAAATGTTGACAATTCTTCCACAGGACAGATTGTCTCTTGCCATTTGGAAAATTCACATCTCCATCCAAGGAAAGAAAGAATACATTGGGAAAGAATACATCGTTTTTTCTTTGGTAAGGGCCTTTGCTACAACAGGAATTCCTTCGGACTTTTGTCCGAAGGAATGGTTTATCAAAGAAGGCTTCTGCTAAGGACACAACTTCGGAGAAGTGCTAAGGATATAAGTCTGTAGGAAATAACGAAGGAAAGAGCCTAAGACAAAGGAAGTAATTCCTTCGGACTTTTTGTCCGAAGGAATACTTCGGAGAATCCAAAAGTCCGCCCAAAAAGCAAGGAAAAGCCAAGTAATAATTGCTTTGGACTTTTTGTCCGGGGTTTCTTGTTTTGCCCTCATATGCCTTTCAAAGACACCCTTTGCTGAGAATCCCCTTCGGAGTTCTGTGGACTTTTGTCCGAAGGAAAGTCCACAGAAATCCGAAGGGGATTCTCAGCAAAGGGTGTCTTTGAAAGGCATAAGAGGGCAAAACAAGAAACCCGAAGGGCAAGGTACCCTTCGAAAGGGTCATTTTCAACAATCCCGAAGGGCACCTACCATTCGGGAAGGTACACGTCAAACCCGGGTGCCCTACAAAAACCCCGAGTTCCCTACAATTTTTTCGAAAATGGCACAGATGCAAGACAGAAGCCCTTGCGCAGGGCACTTGGACGGTGACAGGACTACTGCGACTTTCCCAAAGGGCATTTCGAAGGTAAAGGTAAAGATAAAAACCCGACAAAGGAAAGTCCGAGCAAAGAAATTGACAAAAGGATATATCCTTCGGAAAATGGCTCTGTTTGAGTAATTCCACATGGACTTCGAGCAACCACCTTGGGTGTTGAAGCTGGTAACATCAAATCTCCTTTCTCAGGTTTGGGGTTAAAATCATTCTTGTGATTATACTGGGTTGTGATCTGATCTTGTTCACTATAAGGTTTTGACGAATCATCCAAATCATCCTGGCCTGCAGATGTTTTGGGAGGATCTGGCAAAATTCCGCTCCCACCTTCAATGTCCATAGTGTTTATAAGACTGGTTGGTTGATGTTACAAAGAACGTTTGTTGATTTCTCCATATGAATTCCATACTAGGTTCGCTGTTCTTTTGCTTCCAAATCAGTTTTGACATTGATTTTTGTGTATGCAGCCCTTGACAGGTAGAGTCCATGACTTTGTGGTCAATCTTCCTACATCTGAAAGATCTTAAGGGCAGCCCCTATAGTCTATGCTCTGTATCCATGATCCCATAGAGGGAATAATGTGGGAGGAGTGGATGAGAGGTTTTCAAGGATAAATTTTTACACACATTTGTGCGTGATTCCTTTGGTTTCTATCGAATAGAGTGTCCTCTTTGATGAAGTATACTATCAAGCCTGCAAGCAGCCTCAGCATTTCCAAATTCTCAATTTCCACTGGCAGCCTACGCATCTGCACCTAGATAGGAGTTTCTTATATTTTTACCACCTTTGGGACAAAGTGGTATCCATGTTTTTTGGTTGATGCAAGATTGCTGGTACTTCTTGGATGCTCTTGCATTTGACATCCGAGGTAAAAAAAATAAAATAAAATGTGAGCTCATGCTCAAAAAGGTAGGGTTAGTGATACAACCACTCTTTTGGCCAATTGCCATGGCCATGGTGGCCCCTTCCACCATGTTAGGTACCTCAAAAGATTTTCAATTAGTTTCTTTCTCCTTTTCCAGCCCCCAGCTGAACCATACCCCATCCTCCTCCGCCTAGCTTTGATTAACCTTCTATTTTCCTTGCCCATTGCTTGGGCATAGTCCATGCACCTCCTTCAAGATGCTCTCTCTCTCTCTCTCTCTCTTTTTCTCTCTCTCTCTCTCTCTCCATTCTTGTGGGCTTTTTCCCACCTCTACTGTCCACCTCCACCAAGTGCTTTCAACACAATTGTCACAGACTCATTTCTTCCAAGAGCACACCTCACTTTTGATTTCTTGCTTCATATATTTCTTGTCAAAGAACTCAATACACCTTTGGGCATCAATATGATTACCCATAGCCTCAATTACTATCTCTAGAAGAATCTTCATGTCCTCCTCTCTTGGTGCCCTCCTTGCAATGCCAAACAACTCCTAGTGCTTTGTATAGGAGGGTGTTGCTAGGCGGAAATCTACGCTACTTAAAATTATTTTTTGTTGGCAGTTAACTAAATTAGTAGGGAGCTATTAATGGGCATGTTCAGACATTTTGATATTGTTGTTGTTGTTTAAGGGGGTTGGATAAGTTTTATTTGTACACCTATTGCTTCTAATTTTGCCGAAAGCATAAGTCAAGTTGATGGTTGTTGGCCATTTGTGTGACTGGGAACATGGTTAAGTGATGTTGGACACTTCTTTGGCCCCCTTGTATTTCCAAGAACATGAAAGAGTTGTATTGGTAGTTTTGTTGACCATTGGTTATGTTGAGAGTAGAAATGATGCTTCAGTGCACGTTCCTTGGAAAACACAAAGTTCCACAGTGCAATGTCTAGGCCATGTTCATTGCCCATCGCCTTTGTTTGTGAATGTTTTCAGGCTCATTTTCTTTCTTCACAAGGTCAGGATCTTTGTCTAACTCGGGTTCATGCCATGAGTTGGCACTTTGTTCTTCAGAAAGGGTTGCCTCCTTGGGTCTTGCAAGACATTGATAATATTGGTATTTTGAGGCTACTTTGCTTCTTAAGTTGGTTGGTGACTTTATTTATTGGTTGTCTCACCTCGACTTCTTCCCTCAAAGGATTTTGAGTGATGGGGTTTTGAGAGAGGAGATTTATGGATAGTTTGTTTAGGTCATTTGCACCCATCTCCCATGTCTTGATCCCAAGATATCTTCCTAAACTGATAATTTCGTAGAATTTGTTGATGGAAACATTGTACGACCCAACTATATACAACACTGTTGGTTGTGTTAGGGTGTGGAGCTAAAAGCTTCAACTGTTTGCAGACACAAAGAAGAGGATGCTGAAGAACTAGAAGAACCGGCGTCGGCAGCATGACCGACGTCGGTCACAGACAGTGGAGAAGGAAACCGGCGATGACAGAGAGTCGGCCGACGTCGGCAGCACCAGTCAAGCAGGGACCGGCGTCGGTCACCTGTGTGTTCCAGAACTGTTCGTTGCACGAACAGTTAGTTGAACTGAGTGTTTGCATGTTAAGGGGCTAATTTAAGTCACGAGCTGCGTGTCTAATTATAGTAGTTAGATTTCTATTTTTGTAACCATGGGATTCTATTTAAAGACCCATGAGGCATGTATTGTAAGTATCAAATTGATCAAGTGAAAGCATTGAAGCAAGCAAGGTCAAGGAGATCTACAGGTGTAAGGTCAAGGAGATCCGCTGAAGCATTCAAGGAGGGATAGCAACTCAGGTTGTAGAATTGGTTTTGTGTTGAGCAAGAGAGAGAGGGAAGAAGGTCTTGAGGTGTGGCAAGCCTTTGAGGTGGAGGAAGAAGTGGCATCTTCCTTATTGTATTTTCTTCTAGTAATATCTAATACAAGAGTGTGTATTGTCTCTCAAATTCTTTGCTGTCTCATGTTTCTAGTTACTTAATCATTCTGGCATAATTCCGTGTTTAATTGCTTATAAATAAGTAATCAATTGTGTTTCCGTTGGATAAGGGGTCACCTAACAGTTGGTATCAGAGCTACGGTTTGCAGGAAGCAGGTATTTTTTGATTACAGGTCATTCACAGGGTTTTCTGATTGAGTGGGAGTTCAGCAATGACAGAAGAAAGTAAGCTACGAATGGAGAAGTTTAACGGCAAGAATTATCATCACTGGAGGATGCAGATTGAGGATTATCTGTATCAGAAGGATCTGTACTTACCGTTGGGTGGGGTTGCATGCAAGCCCACAGATATGAAGGATGAAGAATGGAACGTTCTTGATCGGAAGGCTCTCGGTTCCATAAGGTTGAGCCTTGCATCGTCTGTGATTTTCAGCTTATCACAGTGCAAGACAACAGAAGAGTTGATAAAGACCTTGGCGAATTTATACGAAAAGCCCTCGGCTTCTAATAAGGTATATCTTATGAAGCAGCTATTTACTTTGCAAATGCAGGAAGGTGGATCGGTACATACTCATCTCAGTGATTTTCATGGTTTGGTAAACCAATTAGCTTCAGTCAATATTGTTTTTGATGATGAGGTAAAGGCTCTCTTGATTTTATGTTCTTTGCCTGAAAGTTGGGACAGTTTGGTTATGGCAGTAAGTAATTCTGCATCTGCTTCTAAAATCTTAAAAGTTGATGTTGTGAGTGTGATCTTGAATGAGGAAATACGTAGGAGAAGCACAGGTGAATCATCAGGGAATGCTCTAAGTGCAGAAAGCAGGGGAAGGCAAAGGGAGAAGATTGAGCAAGGGAAATCAAGGTCGGGAAGGAGATCTGAGTCCAAAGGTATTACCTGCTGGTTTTGTGGAAAGAAAGGACATACAAAGAAGGAGTGTTGGTTGCGAGATAAAGAGAATCAACCTGAAGGTAAAGAAGAAGCAAAAGATGCTAATATCATGGTACAGGATGCTCTCATACTTTCTTTGGATAGTCAGGTAGGATCATGGATTTTAGATTCTGGTTCATCTTTTCATGCATCCCCAAACAGAGATTTGTTTCATGAGTATGAACAGGGAGACTTTGGAGTGCTCTATTTAGGGGATGGTACGCCTTGTCAGATAGTTGGCAAAGGGAAAGTGCAGCTGAGATTGTAGATTGACAACACATGGGTGTTGAAGGAGGTCATGCATGTTCCAATTTTGAAGCGGAGTCTGATTTCTGTAGGAAGGTTGGGTGATGAGGGATGCACAATAACCCTCACAGCGGATTCTTGGAAGGTTACCAAGGGAGCACTTGTTTTAGCTAGAGGTAAGAAAGTAGGTACTTTTTATCTATCTACTTGTATTACTGATTCTACTTCTGGTGTAGATTCGAAGATGTGGTCTAATAGGCTGGGTCACATGAATAGGAAGGGAATGGAAGTTCTTGATTCAAAAGGTATGTGTTCAAATTCAGAAAGCATAGATAGAGTTCATTGCAGGAAAAAGAAATTTGATGCTTTTGACAAGAACAGGGAAGTCTTGGTGTTTTTGGAGGAGATGAAGGCCAGAGAACAGTTACAGGCACTGAATAAATCTGAGCAGGGCAGCATGGACAGAGATCTGATCCAAGATGAGCTCGCGGATGAAGAATTCATCACTCACAGGAACACACAGGCACCGACGTTGGTCACTTGGAACCGACGTCGGTCATCTAGACACCGGCATCGGTCATGTGCAGACCAGCAGGGTCGGTAGGTCGGGCAGGAGAAGTCCGACGTCGGTCATCAGGACCGACGTCGGCAGGAGGGACACAGGCGTCGGCCAGGGGTAACGACATCGGCAGTCAGGGTCAATGCAAGGAACCGACATCGGTCGGGAGCAGACTGGGAGATGGCTGAGATCGGTCACTGGAACGGATGATGGGTGGATAGTTAACTGTCAAGGAGTCTCAAACACCCATATAGAGGTCAGAAAAGGTATGTGAACCTCATTCGTTGTTCACCTTCTTTATATTGCTTACTGATAGTCAAGAACTAGGAAGACAGAGGACGCAATGCAGGTAGAATCCAGAAACAGTGGGAGCTTGACATGGATGAGGAGTGTGAGTCCTTGGAGTAGAGCCAAACAGGGATTTTTTTGGTAGAGTTGTCAGCTGGAAGAAAGCACTGGATAGAGGGATGGATTCCCGTTTTAGAGAAGAGAGTGGATGGACATCTGAGACAGAAGGCTATGGTATATGGTCTTGAGTTAGCTGCAAGACAATGGAGGTTTGACCATTGTTTTTATCTTTACCAGGTTGGATAATATTAGCTACATTATTCTGTTACTGTATTGTGTTACTTTTTGCAGGGTTTCATATACAGGGAGTTTTCTGAGCTAAGGGTAGAGTTGGTTCAGAAGTATGTCATGAAGAATTTGGGAGCAGCAAAATTCTTGTGGCATAAGTGACAGGTATAGCATCACAGGGTTGCGTGGTGGTTGGTCTTCAAGAGTGACTTTGAAGAGGGATACAGAGCCAAAAGAACAAAATAGATGGTGTACAGGTACAGGTACAGTAGCATCTGTTTATCTCCAAGTGGGAGATTGTTAGGGTGTGGAGCTAAAAGCTTCAACTGTTTGCAGACACAAAGAAGAGGATGCTGAAGAACTAGAAGAACCGGCGTCGGCAGCATGACCGACGTCGGTCACAGACAGTGGAGAAGGAAACCGGCGACGACAGAGAGTCGGCCGACGTCGGCAGCACCAGTCAAGCAGGGACCGGCGTCGGTCACCTGTGTGTTCCAGAACTGTTCGTTGCACGAACAGTTAGTTAGTTGAACTGAGTGTTTGCATGTTAAGGGGCTAATTTAAGTCACGAGCTGCGTGTCTAATTATAGTAGTTAGATTTCTATTTTTGTAACCATGGGATTCTATTTAAAGACCCATGAGGCATGTATTGTAAGTATCAAATTGATCAAGTGAAAGCATTGAAGCAAGCAAGGTCAAGGAGATCTACAGGTGTAAGGTCAAGGAGATCAGCTGAAGCATTCAAGGAGGGATAGCAACTCAGGTTGTAGAGTTGGTTTTGTGTTGAGCAAGAGAGAGAGGGAAGAAGGTCTTGAGGTGTGGCAAGCCTTTGAGGTGGAGGAAGAAGTGGCATCTTCCTTATTGTATTTTCTTCTAGTAATATCTAATACAAGAGTGTGTATTGTCTCTCAAATTCTTTGCTGTCTCATGTTTCTAGTTACTTAATCATTCTGGCATAATTCCGTGTTTAATTGCTTATAAATAAGTAATCAATTGTGCTTCCGTTGGATAAGGGGTCACTTAACACGTTGGTTGTATGGTGGGTGGTTTCTTGATGGTTAGCTGAGGGATTATTCTCACCAATTACAAGTTGAATCAACCCACCATATTCCGGGATTATTCTCACGAATTACAAGTTGAATCAACTCACCATATTCCTCAAATGGATAGGATTTTTTGCCCATGTTCTCTTCATGAAGCGGAGATTGGGAAACACATTAGAAGGGACCTTCAGGAAACTAAGCTGATCACTTCCTTTCAGCCTATCACAGATGTTGGCAGTATTGTGCCTTAGATTCTCTTGGGTCTACACAACGATCGTGATTGATTAGTGAGATGCTGTTTGTCTCTGCGTGCTGCTTTTTGGATGTCCCAAATCTGTCACTCACACACCAGGCATTGTGTGCCTTCTAAACATTTGTGCTTGCAGCCTACAACATGGGTGGCGTGTATCACTAGTTATCTCCCCAACTTTGTAGGCTCGTTGGCCTTTAGATGTTAGGAGAAGTTCTACTGGAAGTATCAGGCTTCCTCCTAGAATTGTCCAATTGAGCCGCCTTGCCCCAGGACATTCTTTGATCAGATATTTACTTTTATTAGACCATATGTTGGTCTTGTAGTGGTGGTGGTTGATGATTGGTAGTTCTCTTTTTTCTGCTTTGTGCATGGATGCATACATGACTTCATTGGCTTCTTGTTTCCCTTGGAAGGTACTTCCCTCTCTTGGCTATATATTTATATATGTACTTGTATTTTATTGCTAGTGATTTCCTCATCTTGTAATACTTTTGTTGTTCAAGTGATTTAGGTTTAGAATTAGTCACTTTTTCAGCTCGTAGGGTCCTTTTCTACCCTAGTGTTTTTCTGTTGTAATTGAATGTACTTACAAGTCCCATTGATCTACTTTGGTCACTTGTGGACATTAATGTAATTTTATTTCAATTTTCAAGTTTTGATGTTCCCCCCTTTTCTGAACTTAGCATGTTATCTCTTTCTTTTACTTATTTCCACTAGTAGACTGAGGAATTATCGGAGTGAGGAATTATTGGAGTGTAATCAATGTTATATGTTAATAGTTGCCTATTTTTTGTTCTAGTCATCAGCATATTCATTTTGCATTTACTGCAGCTTTCCACGGTATCTGTATTTCTTTGCTTTTCTACTTAGTTTGGGATAAATTTTTTATGTCCAATTCTGTTTCAGTTGAGCGAGTTCAAGCAAGGGGTCACTTATCCTCTTAAACAAGGTCATGCATATTTTATTGCACTGATGTTGGTTGTCTTTATTTTACTTATTTGGGTTTTGTTAGTATTCTATATTTTATTATACTGATGTTGGTTGTCTTTATTTTACTTATTTGGGTTTTGTTATTATTCTGTATAAAATAATTGGATTTGTCTCTAAACTTGTTTTTTTTTTAATTGGAGATAGTGGAGTGCAGAATACAAAGGGCGCATCCAAAATTTTCCCAAAGCATGACACCAGGCGTGTTTCAGAGCATAAGGTATTGACCTAAATTCAGAATTTGAGTTCAATAGCATAGGTGAAATATATGCATGAATCAGAATGAAACCACAAATATATTTGGATGTTTCTGGTTCGTAATTTGTGCATAAAAAATTATGTAGATAGTTAAATACAATTGCTTAGTTTAACTTCAGATCCTTCTTATATGTAATAAATGAGGGTCAACTTGTTCAGTCTGACATGTATTAGGGTCCTTTGTTAAATACAGCTTTTTCCAATTATATTTATTAGGTCTGACATGTTGAAAGGTTGTCCTAGTCACCAAAACTGATTTTTTATTGTCTGGTATGCTAACAGGTCGGCTTATTCAGCATTTTTTTTTTAAATTATTAATTTCTCATATTGTTGGATTTTGAATCAGAACAATGGTGGTACCATATTTAGTCAAAAGGATGTCATTACGATATTTACCAGTGTCATCATAGGTTCTCAGAGGGTTTACTTCATTGCTCAAGTTAGGCTTTAGAGGAAACATGTTGACCTACTGGGAAAGAGCATGCTTTGGCGGAAGATATACATAGCGTATTGTTAGGACCGATTATCAATCTCGGGGGGATAATACCTTCAACCCTGCTAAAGGGTGCTGCCTAAATATATTGGTAGAAAATCTCAGGAGCTTCCTGAAAAGGAACTTTCATGAAAGGAAGACAAGTGCAGTTTTCGGACTGAAGACAACAACATTTAGATTTAATATTAGTGGGTTTGATTTCGGAGAATTTTTAATTTTTCCTGAGATAGATTTAAGCTTATAAGTCTATGTTACAGGAAGATAAAGGCTAAGTAGAAATGAAAATTCCATGTTAGAGGTGTTATATCCAAAAGGAAGTGCCTATTCAGATATTCAATTATTTCCTTAGAAGAGGTGTGAATCTTCAATTTTTTCCTTCTCATTTGAAGAGGCATGTATTTGAGAGCACAAAAGGAAGACTCTATTCAGTTATAATGTTCGATTTTGATGAACTATATCTCACGAAGGCATATTGGTTGACTTCCAAGGTTCACATTCTTTTGTTGGTTAGTAAATAACTAATTTATCCTTTCATCTACAATAAAGGGTTGGAAGTGCCATGCTTGAATCCAGCTTCTTCAAAGATGGATGTAAGCTATGAAGATAACTCTCCTCACATTTCCAAAAAAATGTCAGCACTTCAGGGACTGTGCAATTTTTATAAATGTGAGCTTATAATAAGCAAATAAAATCATATAGTCTGTTGATATTCCACGTCAAAATTTTAGCTGGGTTTGTAGTCCAAGTTCTCCTACTGGGTTAGGGGACATTCAATGCTTAGAAAGTTGTCCACATGGTGGCTGTTCCAAATGGTACTTGTTAGCCAAAATTTGGCTACCATGAATGAGGATCATTCAAAACTTTAGTTTTCATACTTCTAACTCTGTTGATAGCCTTCTAGGGTCTTCAAATGGTCACTTATTTTGGTCTCCTTGTGTTTAGCAAACTTTAAGGTTCTTTTGGGGAAATTAAGATAATGGAATATTTGTCTCATGTTCATTTAAATCATTCTATCTCAAGGTCTAATGTGCTTCAAGCTTGTCTAGAGGTTATGAGAGTTCCTTTAGGCCATTTGTCACTTTGTAAAGGTCATGCCATCCCTCAAGCAAAATGTGTCAAACTCCTTTTCTAACGTTTTTTCCACCTTTGAAACCTCTTTGTCCTTTGTCTCAATGTTCTAAATGGGCATAATGACAGGTTTTAACAGCCAAGAAGGTGTTTGTACGTTACATTCCCATTATGCAGGTCAGAAGCAACTCAATGAACATCTGTACGGAGCTACACCAGGCCATTTTTTAATTCTAGCAGGTTTACCATACAAAACCAGGTCTTTGGCTACGAAGATGAGATGGAAATGCAAAGAGAAGGTGTGTAGCAGATATTGTAAAGAATAATATCACTACTACAGGTTCCCATAGTCTCCATTATGATAAAAACCAAGCTCAGTTGATGTTTGCAGGGCAGAAGAAGACAAAAACTGACCCAAATTCTATATCGGGTTCTTGGCAAGCAAAGGAGCTCAACTGGTTTGTGCTTAGTTCATGAAGAGGAAGTAGTGTCGAATCCAATGCACTTAGGGGTTGATAGGGGCCCTTATGCCTTGCTAATCCATGGCCATAGTTCTTAGGTTGAGGCCCCCAACTCTATGAACCATCCTTAAGAGTGTAAGCCTCTCTAAAACCCTACAAAACCCCTACTAGCTCAAGTTTGTCCTTGTAGTTGCATTTTGGAGCTCGTTGAAGCATTGAGGACAATGGGCGAGGATATAGGGGTCTCCAAACAACACCATTAAGCAAAGAATTTATGCATGGATGGGCCAAAAGAGAAGTTGTAGGTAGCTATTCTCAAGAAGTTGATTCTAGTGATTGGAGTGTGCATGAAAGGAATTGTGAGAGGCAGAACTCTAGGGATATGAGGGTCTTTAATGCATGGAGGAGACAAGAAACAAGTTGCTCACAATGTGTTTGACCTTACCAAGTTCTCAGACCCAAATGCTCATACCTCACCCAATCCTCATGGTCTCTCCCAAGCATTGAGGAGATCAAAGCATAAAAAAAGGATCATCAACTGGAGCCAAGACAGTTAGGAAGATCAAATAGGGTTGCATAAGTAGAGATAGGTGTTTGAGAAGCATTTTGAATGCTTGGAGAGAGTTTTGACCTTACCAATAGGTCTGAGGGGCATGAAATAAGTCATGAGGCAGGAGAAGATATGGTTCATAGTGTCCATATTGACAAACTAGACTCAAGAATGATAGATCACAATCAAGAGAAAGCTATAAGCCTAACACAATCCTAAAGGCCTGTTAAAGAGCAGGTATATTTATAATGTGGAATGGAATGTTTGGGAGTTTGTGGAAGTAAGGAGGAGTGAGTAGACTCTTCATACTTACCAAAATCATCAAAACATTAGAAACCAGTTGAGGAGTCAAATATTCTTCAAGCAAACTCAGCCAAGACCCTAAATGAACACCTACAACCGAAAGGCAGTTTTGTTATAAAAGTGCAAAAGATGCAAAGTTGGCTTAAACATGAGATTGGGAGTTGGTGAGACATGTGAGAAGGTTAGGAGGACATGTGCTCAGGATCATTGAAGTGAAGGGGGTTCACAATTTGTCAAGATGAAACATTGAAGAGAAGTCAAGAGTCTTAATGGAACCTAGAAGAGCATGTACAGACTTCCCTGTGCAAAGTATGAGAAAAGGCATATTTGTTGTGTTGAATGAAGATGGAGAACATGTGGGAGAGTCAAGGAAATAGGTACACAGGGTTGTAAAAGTGCTAAGAGGGTTTTCATAGGTGATCAAGGTGTAAAAATGTGGAAAAGGAGCAAGATGCCTAGATGGGCCTAATGACAAGCTTCAAGTCTGCCTACAGGAGTATGAAGATGGTGTGTGAATATGAATTCAAAATTGGAGTTTAGAAGCTTGTGAGGAAGGTGAGGGATCATGATGAAGGTGGATACAATGATTGGGAGACCTACATTTAATGAAAATACCCCAAACAAACCACTAGGGTCAGATTGGCCTAATTGCCTACAAACCCTCAAAGTATGGAAATTAGTTGCAGAACCTTTTGCAGGGTAAATGCCTATTGGAGGTCATTGAGAAACATGGTACAGAATGTTACCAACCTGTTGGAGGCATCTCCAAACAATAAAATGAACTTTAAAGGTTTTAGTCCAACAACTCTCTTTCTCGATCCTATACATAGTCTTACAAACCCGAGAGGCTACTTTTGAAGCTTAGAAACTCCACTGAGCAAATGAATGGCGGAAAAAGGTTATTGGAGGAGTTGAAAGGGGTTTACTACTTCCAATTCATCGTATTGGTTCGTTGATCAAGACATTGTGCAGTATGAACAATCCTTAAAAGAATTGTCACCTTGAAATTGCCTAAAACCTTCACAAGAAGTTTGTGAAGATTCAAAACTTTGCTCAGTAGTAGGATTGGTAGGTGCATGGGACCAAATGCACTTAGGGGGAGTTAGTGAGATCCCTCCACTTCCATCTTGTGGCATTAAGCAGAGGGGAGAAGTCCTATACTCTATCAACAATCCTTAAGAGTGTAAAATCCTCCAAACCCTTCTAGAATCCCTATCTCTGAGTTTTGATCTCTAAAAGGTTCTAATGCACTTGTTTGGTCTTGGAAACATCTTAACACCTATGAGCCCCTGAATGAACCATTACTTGGCACGTGTGGGAGAAATGTACGGATATATGGCCTAAAAGATTGCCTCTTGGAGCTAGTTTGCAAGATTTTGAGGTTTGTAAGTCTTCCTAACTAGTGGCAGAGGATTCTTGAGCCAAGAAAGAGGTGTTGTGGTCTTTCACGAGTCGTTTGAGAGGTCTTCACAGGGACAATACAGTCTGCAAGTGTTTAACTAGACCTCAAAGAAGAAAGATGATCAATCTTGCACCAAGAAGGTTGAATTGCAGTTCTCTGATGGCAGAAGTGAATGTGAGGGAGGATGAATCTGAATTTCACTCTTGTCTAGATGATAGAAACATTGAATTGGCCTAGGATGGCGTTGGAGGACTCCAAGAAGCATGACCAAGAGTGACACATGACAAGACACAAGCTTGTAACTCCTCTAATCCAAGAATGGACAGTTTCACATGAGGCTGATGAGTCATCAAGAAGGTGAAGAGTCATTCCATGCCACCCTTGATGAGAGAAAATATCAGATCAAGCATACACATGTTGAGAAGTTTCATAACAACGTATTTGCAATCTTCTTGCTTGTAACTTGTTCCTCATGAGGTGACACTTTTCATATGCAATTCTTACACCTCTCCTCTCTCTCTCTCCTTCATTTCTCGTATATATGCTGTCTTGAATGGCTTGTTATGGATCCTTTGGCTAAGAATGGCGAAACCCTGCTCAACTAAACACTTGTACTATACCTTTGAATGTTGAGTAAGGCTGATTCTTAACTTCTCAAATGCTTGCAATTAGTGTACTTGTGTGATTGTTGATGAATTCTAGTAGTAGTGTCTTCACTCTCTCATTTGTCCTCTCCTATCTCTTTGCAAGTGGATTGTCTTCTTGCAGGTCACATGGTAAGTTTGTATAGCTCTGCATAGTTTAGAAGTGGATTTCAGTCATTAGTGTCTTTCTTATACCTCTTGATTAGGCATTCTATTCAATACATTGTCTATGACCTCTATGTTGAAACACTCATGCTTGAAGGTCCTTGTTGAGTAGTGTGATCAGATTCAGGTCTAATTCATGTTCTTAGTGCATTATGGTCAAGTGGAGGGTTTTTAATTTGGTGCATTACCTCCGTAGTTTAGTTGACTTTAAATTTCTCTCTCCCTTTTTCCTTGCAAGCAATAGGCCTAGTAGTAGTTTCAGGTTGATAGCATCAAGGGAGGTAGCCCTATCTAGAGATTCACCTCACCGATTAGGCCACCCACAGCCTAAAGGTGTCTTCATGCTATTACTTAAGTGAGGAGGCTTGAACAACCTCCTCAAGGGTGAAACTTTTAATGATAACAATACTTTCAACAAAGTTTAGAAGGATATATTGCTTAATTTTATTTCCACTTTCAGCTGGTTTTAGCATGAACCATTGGTAGTTGTAATAACTGGTTAGATGGTTCCCACTAAGAGCTTAGAGTGCTGGTTTTATGAAAGTGTTTGCTGCTGCTATGATCAACTGTAAGTAGCTTTGTAGAGTATGAAAAAACTGTAAGGTTTGCTGCTGCTATGATCAACTGTAAGTAGCTTTGTAGAGTATGAAAAAACTGTAAGTTATTCTTTTCAAACAATCACATCATGGCTCTAATTTACTTGCATTGAAATGTAAATTGCAGAAAGGAAAGCTAAGCTGATTCACATTTCAAGCTAACTTCTTCTATTACTTTAATCAATCTTGCATAAAAATGATAAGCATACTTGTATATTTGAACCAAATTAATTATACCTCATAAACAATACTTAATGAGGTGTGGTTGCGATATCACGAACGTACAACTTCTTCGAGTGAGATGGAGGACGACACCAAGCTAGAACCATCCATCTTATCCTATTGGCCTTACTCCGCTCATTTCGAGAAAAGCTATATCGGGTAAGGACCTTAGTCCTTGTCGGTGATGGAAGGGGCGGGCCCCTATCTATATAATACATGAAAGCGAGGTGATTATACATACTTGGGAAGCCAAATATGAATCAATCCGCGATCGCTTTGATCGATCTTCCGTTCTCAACTGCGTAACTCCTCTGGACTAGTCTTCATATCATAGGTCTTGCTCCCATTGGGATAAAGATGCCCTCTTCCTCTATTACAACCCACATATATGGGATATTTTAGGATGTTAACTGCTTTATTTGTATCAGGATTTGGTGAAAGTATGGGAAACACAATTTGACTATTTTTGACAAGGAACAGGGCCTATTACAATAATATTTTTTTGATTGGGCCGATAGTTCTGAAAATAAAGATCACCTATTTTTCCTTAATTTCAAGATAAATATGATCTAGAGGAGCTAATTCAAAGCCTTCTGGTAAAATAAGAACAACACCTACATTTAAAGTTTCTTTCTTACCATTAGCAAGAACTTGGTTTATTTGCTTATCATAAGGAATCTTAACGACTGCTTCAAATATAGTATCGGGAAGCACAGATTGTGGAACAACGATCTCCATAGGTTTTTTAGCCAAATGACAATTGACACTTACAATACATCTAGTCGCTTCTCGATGATTTTCATAACCTTGATGTAATATCCCCAAATTGGATGATTTCATATAAAAGGGGTTTTCTCCTAAATTCCACAATTCTGAAAATGCAATCAACAAACTCTAGTTTGCAAAATAAGCTCAAAAACCCTAGTCAAGCCCTAAAAACCCTAGATGCCATAACTGTAGGGTTTTGTAGATGAATTCCAGCCAAAATCTTGTCCCAAAATTAACTGGAATTTTGTAAAAATAATCAGAAATTTCAATGCATGAAACAAATACCTTTTTTGCCAAAATTTTGAAGCTCAAATGCCACTTTTGATAGCTGAAAATTCTGATTTAATTCCAAAAATACAGCGGCTGTTCTGAAAGTTTTTGCTTTTCAAACCTTTGCCAAAAATCGCCACAAGTGCCCAAAAAATATAGCATACCTTTTTGGGCATAGAATGGTAAAAAATGACTCTCCAAGCCAGTTGCTCCACTTGCCAAGTGCAGAAAAATTAGTATAAAAATATGAGAGTGAAATCTTGCCTTCCGCAAGTGAAAAAGTCTTCAAAACCTGTCAAAATAATTAAATAATAATTTTGAAAGTTATTATTTAATTTTCTACTTCAAACCCTTCACGAAACTCCTCCAATTTTTCACACCAACACGTAGAAAATTAGCAAATAAAATCAGAATATTTAATTTGCATAAAATAGACTGAAAAAGGCCTCCAAACCCTTGATCCAAGCTTCCAAGGTGGTTTGCTCCACTTGCTAAAATAAGATAAATATTTAGCAAGGTTAACATGCAGAAATGAACCATGAAACCCTCACAAAACTTCACACGAACTCCTCAAAGCAAATTGCCCCACTTCTAGGGCAAGAACAAGATCTCTTTAGCAAAGGTGGTGTCAAAAGACACTTTTTTTAGATTGATCAACATCAAAACAACGAACTTCTATTGGGCATACATTCCAATAGTTTTTTCAAGCATGAAGAACAATTATCAAAATTCAACATATCCTCCATTGTAGTCTTCATATTTTATTTGTATCTTCAAAAGGGGGCGAACTACTTTGGGAAGATAAAATACATCATAAGCCTCACTTGCCCTTTTTAGAATATCTTTTCCTTTCTTTTGCTTTAGCTCCCAAGCCAACATTCTCTTTAATTTCACTTTAGACCTTTTTGAATTAATTAAATAACTTGGCTTAATAAATTAGTAATTAAAATTACTTTTTGGCAAATTAAATAATTAGGTTCTCATTTATATAATTAATTAAATTGCTGTAATAATTAAAGTGATAATAATCACTTTTCAAGCAATTTATTAATTATAAAGCCTCTTAGAATAATTGTTAAAATTATGTTAATTTTTCAAATGGTTAAAACCACTTTTCTGGTAATTGGAATATTTATCCAAGATAGTTATATTTTAATAATTAATTAATTGCCTTATATTTTCAAATGATTAAAATCATTATTCAGGCAATTTCATTAATTATTAAAATTATATGGAAAGGGGACATCACACTTGTGCGAAAATGGGATATCCATTCATAATAAATGTCCAAGTCATTATATGTATTATGATCAAGACGGAAATTGACTGAGTTATCCACTTTTTCAAGGAGTCAATATAGAGGGGGAGAGGGCCCCTATCTATATTTGGGGGCGCACCCGCCTACCCCACCTACCTATATGGTTGGGGTTGGTTTTGGAATACTCCTTCAACTTGAAGAATAGTTCTCTGCCCATACCCCCCCCAATTCGCAACAAGGAGAGGAGCAACGCATGGCCCTCTATCTATTAAATCAGGGAGGCAGCGATGAGATGCCCAATTCCTTGGGCCCATATAGATATATAGGGTCACTCCCACTCCGATTGGATTCTCGTTCTCGTTGGGTTCCGCCCTTATCTATATATGGGGTGTATAAACAGGTAGGGCGCCGCCCCTATACATCAGATCTCTAGGCGCCCAAATAGACAAGATATATGGGGGGGGTAGATTGATATATAGGGGCCCCGTTACACCCTCCATCGGGAGTGGGGATCTCAGTGTCGCCATCAGCATTCTCATCCCCTTCATGAAACGTTTTCCCTTCTAGTTTATCAACCTGACCATCTTGGTCCAGTTTGGAAAGTCCTAACCGTCCGTTTCCTCTTCTGGTTTATCAATCAGTCCATCTTGCTCCAGGTCACCAAGTCTTGACTATTATGTCGTGAATGGTAACATCATCATCCAATCTTTGATTATAAGATTTTTGAAAGTAAGCCAACAGGGCCCGTTGCACCCTCCATCGGAAGTGGGGATCTCAGCGTCGCCATCAGCATTCTCACCCCTTTCATGAAACCTTTTCCCTTCCAGTTTATCAATCTGTTCGTCTTGGTCCAGTTCGCCAAGTCCTAACCGTCCATTTCCCCTTCCGGTTTATCAACCGGTCCATCTTGGTCTAGGTCGCGAAGTCTTGACTAGTATGTCATGAATGGTAACATCATCATCCAATCTTTGATAATAAGATTTTTGAAAGTAAGCCAAATTGTACTCCAATTGCAATACAATAAAGCTAATGTTTTTGATAGTTTTTATGATGATTTGAATCTAATAAATGAAACACACTTTTTCAAAGTTTAAAACTACAGAATACAAACATGCTATAAGTGGGAAATGGGCAGGAATAATAGAACAACAACAAAGTGGGCAAGACTCAAACTGGTTTGACAAACACTATGACTGAAGAAGAACAAGAGGAATGATCAAATGAGGGCATAAAAGCTGAAAACAGCGAACAAAAGCCTGGTAGTAGAGATGAAAGAAGGTGAAGGATAGCAAATGAAGAATGAGAAACAAATGCTAATTAGAAATGAGAGAGTTTGTAAATCAACTTGAAGTAGTGGAAGGATACAAGAAGAGAGGAATCATCAAACACACAAACAAGACAACATATGGCTTTAGAAGAGTTTGAGAATGCCACTAGAGATAAGTGGAATCTGAGCCTCTGATAACATTGGACAGTTGGAAAGTAGATTTGGAAGAATGGGGCAGCTACAAGATTCAGAATGGAGATGCAAATTGTACAAATTAGAACATAAAAGTAGATATGAGGATCATAAATGTGTATGAGGTGGAGATTATGATGGAGTCTGACTCAGACCTCACAAAATAGGACTTGAGAGAAGATATGATACCTAGGAATGAGAGTTGTAGATAATCAAGAATAGGGAACAATTAACGAAAGAACACATACATACTACAAATAACTAGAATCTAATTTAATCTACCCTATGAAATCAAATAAACAACAATAAAGCCTTGACCTGTCAATTGCTCTATGACAAAACCAAGATTGAAGGAGAATAGCGGTTGAATGTCCTCAGGTTGTAGCCTCCAGATTGAAGATGTCATGTAGCTATCTTAGGGAGAGTCACTAAGGCAAGAGAAAAAGCTTAAGAAAACCTAGCTAAACCTATGCTAAGGCGGAAGCAAAATTATAAAGGCAATAGATCGCAATTTAACAAAGAATGGGATGCATCTGCAATTTTCCCGATCCTTTGTAATAATGATATGAGGGTATGTTTAAAAAGGGAAATGAGAGGCAAAAGACTTGTTGGGCGAATCCGGAGTAGGCTGGAAGTGCAGACAAAGAGGTAGGGACATGTGAAATGTCTCATCTTCGAAACCTGCACTTTCATTTACTTTTACGACCAAGCATGATGAAACCGTTGGTTAATGTAAACTGGAGGTTTCGAAACCCTTGCTTTAGACAAGTGGCGGTTTCAAAATCGCCCCCGACCTACACCAAGGCAAGAGAACAAGCTTGACAAAACCTAGCTAAGCCTATTCAAATGATGGAAACAAAATTACTAAGGCTTTAGATCCTTACTTGACAAAGAATGGGCTGCAATCACAATTTCTCCAAACCACTATAATAATAATATGAGGGTGTGTTTAAATAGGAAAATGAGAGGCAAAAGAATTGTTGGGCGAATTTGGAGCGTGCTGGAAGTGCAGACGAAGTTGAAACCTGCCCCTTCATTTACCTATATGATCAAGCATGACAAATTGCTGGGTTAATGCAGACTGGCAGTTTTGCAACTGCCTCTTGTCTAGAGCAGTGGTTTTACCATAGGCTGAGGTAAATAAAGAGAAAGGGGCTGAACAAGAGGCCGTCATGGTTGGGTAGCTGGCTAAATGCTTGTGCAGAGCGAGGCACATCAAGTAGTTGGACTGAGGCTGGGGGAGAGTAACAAAGTGTGCTTTTACAGTGTCGAGGTTTTATGGATATCACAAAATTGAAATGTTGCACCGTGTTATTTTTCAGGCGCTTACAATCACCAATTAATTTTCTTTATTGAAGTAGGATCATAAAAACAATAATTTGAAGCTATTGTACAATTGATCTAGATTGATTATGAATTTGAGGGACAACACACCAATTGTTAGGAACTAGTGTGTTATAATAAAGCCAAACTCCCATTTATTGAGTTGACACGCATTAGCAAGAGTAATAAATAAAGCTTTATTGCAAGTTAATACAAGAGTTTCTAAAAGAAAGTTGTCTTTGCGGAAGAGATATCAGCTATTCACTCTAAATTACAATAGGGAAAACTGTTGTCTTATAGCTAAAGAAAACTAATAAACGTAAAATGCTCTAAGTTAAACAAAACTAATAATATCCTTTCAACATGAATTGGAATGCGAATAGGACAACTCCTAAGAATAAGAGATATACTGGAAGAAGAATAACTAATTATAGCCAGCCAGGTTGGGCCATCTTGTCAGGGTTAACTTTTATGGGTTTCTCCGATTATCTATTATAATACCTTTCTATAAAGCTCGTCTTGCGAACTAGAAGTTCTCATTGCTAAAGCAGTGGCGAGTTTTTTTGACCTACAAAAAATGCTTCGAAGACCTCTGAAACTCCCATTTATGTTGTAGTGTAATTCTTCGAAAAGTTGTAACTCTTCGAAAATAAACTATAATCTAGTGGTCCTGAGTCATTGGCGGGATCATTAAGTTAAACTAAGGCTGGAATATCTGACTTGTCCGGAGGTATAGATGATTTCACACAATATTTGATAAGAGTGCTTACTGTTTTTTCCAGCTATTTATGTAGTTGTTTTTATGATGTCTTGGCATGATTTTCAAGACACAAAACATTATAGATTTTCCATCTTAGAATCTCTAATTCTATTATCTAATTATAATTCTGACTATAGATATATTGTTTGGATGATATTGTGGGCAATACATTTTTTTAATGTTAAGTTTTCTGTCATTATTCTAGAATGCTGCAAGATGTGCAAGATTTAGCCCTGATGGACAGTTTGTTGCAACAGGGAGCGCTGATACATCCATTAAATTGTTTGAGGTATGAATTTTATTTTTCTATTATTTCTTTTCTTCTCTGCTCTTCCATGCTTATTGGGACAAGTGGAATATATTAATAATACAGAAGAGGGCATTGCACTTATCTTTATTTTGATGACCTTCCATTTTAGGTTACGAAGGTAAGGCAAATGATGATGCCAGATTCAACTGCACGCGATGGATCTTTTCGGCCTGTTATTCGGACATTTTATGATCATATGCAAGTGCGTGCTCACCTTGATAAGATATATTCTGAAGCAATTTTTTATTCTGGTTTCATATTAAGATAAATCTTACTGCTAGTATAACAGTCATTCGTTTTATGGTGGATGTTTTAGTCTAAATTTATAGTTTTAACACACACGGATTTAAACTATCTTCAGTTTGATCCATGGGAAGATATTGTATCAACATGTTGATGCCTGATGCTCTTGTTAGAGAAATAAAACAAGAAGGATTCTTTAACAAAAGCACAAGGCATCAACGTGTTGATACAAAATATTCTCATGGATCAAACTGAAGATAGTTGAAATCTGTGTAAGCATGTCAAAACTAGAAATTTAGACTAAAAACATCCACCAGAAAAGGAATATAGGGATCTTCTACCAGCTAGTGCTTGATAACTGCAAAATTTTTGAATCATATTTCACTTTTTTTGGCCATGGCCAAGCCAGATGTCAATTTTTGGAGTATGAGACTTCACTTGTGGAAGTCCACAAGGGGATTCCTTTTTTCATTTCCCTCATATAGTGTTGAAATTTATGTCTCTTGGGTTTGAACCACATGACCAAGGTCGAGAGTATACCCGACCTTGCCCATACACCTATACCCATAGTACACACTACGTAAACATCATACAATGAGGTTCTTAATATGCTCGCAAAACGGAAATATGTGATTTTTTATGCAAATCTGCAGCTTGCTTGTGAATGAAGTACTGAAATTTGACTTTTAGTTAACCTGTATCAGTGTATCAGCCAAGGGAAGAATAATATGAAATAATGAAACTAATACACCAATAGACACAATTTCACACTGATGCCTTCTATAAATATAAGGTATAGAGAAATTCCAATAGTATTTTGCTAACATTCTTGTGATGCCCAAAATTGCAGAAAAAAGATTTCAAACACTGAAACTTTTGATGTTGAAAAATATTTTTGACAAGAAGCATTTAATTCCGCTTTGTTGCCGGCCTCCAAATTTCTGTTCCTAAATTTATGGTCGGTGAATGTAGCATAGAATACATCTCGTAGCGATAAGAAACTCAAGCTTCAATTGGCATCTGAAACCGGATTCTGAACTGAGTGATCATGTCTTTTCTACATAAACATGCCATTTTATTGACAGAGTTATTGGTGACCTATACAGATGGAATAGTAATTAACATTGTCTTCAAGTCATTGGTAATGAGGTTATGCCTATGAGATTTAACGAAGATTTGCTAGTAGGTTAGGTGGGATGACAATGTTTTGAACAAATTTACCATTGGTACATTACAAGATTATTTCACGAAAAGCAGTCGACGTGTTATTTTTGGCCATGTATGCAATGGTAGATGGATCATCTATGCAAGAGTCACCTAATACATGTTTTTTGGATGGTAAATCTGGAACATGACCAGGCCTGGGCCGATTGGCAATACAAATGGGAGCCCATTGCTTAGGCATGTAACATGTGTGTTTTTGCCATCATTATTTCTGGGAGCTTGGTCCAGCGTTTCCTGGGTCTTCTTCATGGTAATTGCTCTGTCTTACCACTCAATCACACCTGCCGGGCTAGGAGTTAACAAATATTAAGCTATAGATACCATGTTCGACAAGTTTGGCAGGCTTAAGAGGGTGGAAGGAAGGATCAACAACATTTGGGATTTTATAATTTTTTTGAAAGTTTCAGAAATTAGAACATATAAATATACATATTGCGAAAAATAATCACAAATTTAAATTGCATAGAACAAAGATAAATTGTGTAAACATACTGAAGAGATAATCTTCAGTGTTAATCATAACATCTAAAAATTAGATGCAACATTTAGGGCGGTACTAGTCTTCCACAGTCTAAAGTTTAAACATCTCTAAAATCAGTACCTGCTCCATTGTCTCTTTCTTTACATTACATATATATGGTACAAGGAGGCCTTTCCAACCCGTTTTTTCTTTGTAATAATTTTTAGTACGTTTTCATATATATTGCTTACATTTTTATTGTTAAAAGAGGTTTGGGATTTGGTGCATGGTTTTCTTCCATATCAATTATCAATTTTTAGAGGCAATACTAAGATTTATTAATAAAATACAGGTCTCAATTGATTTTCTTGTATTGCCTAGGTTTGCATGTTTTTAATTCCCTAGTAAACATTCATGGTTATTTTGGTCGCCGCCTTTAAATTGTTTGCAATGTGCATAGTTAATTTGTAAGTTATATTAGAACTAAAATATGCTATGCCTTTATTTTAAGAACCCTTACCAATTCTGCCTAGTTTTTCTCAATGTTGATCTGAATTTCTGATTAGGGTTTTTTGATTTTTTTGAGTGGTTTTATGAGTTTTCAATGAAAGGATGCATTTGCCATATAATGAATAACAATATCGAACTATTCTGAAATGAAATATCAACAAACTAATGATCGGAAAATACATATCAAAGCTCTGATTTCACTCAGAACAGCAAGACATTTTATTTCAAATTAAAGGGTTGAAATGATTAAATCAATCAATTCTTGCACAAACATACCCGATTGAGTTCTCCACACATGGGTACAATTTAGATGTCAAATAGAGATGTCTAGTTGTCTGAATTAAGGCTCAGATCTGATTGTACCTTGCTGTTGTAATGTTTTGAGTTGCTAATAAGAATTTCTGAGTGTATACAATGATGAAACATGCCAAATTCCACCTGCAAAATGAAGCGATGGATTTCCAAGGAAGCCGCCTAGACTTGGATGATGACAAATGTCAAAAGAATATGCAATTGCCTTTACCACCAACCTTAAAATGTCTGCAGCAGTCTGATACAAACCCTAGGTGACTGAAATACAACCTTCCATGCCTCCAAACTCCCCAAAAATGACAGTGACTTGCCCTATGATGGAGCGATGAGTTCCTTGATGGAGAATAATGTATCACAATCCTGAATATTTCCTTCAAACCCCCCGATCTGCAGACTGATATGAAATTGCTGATGTTTGATATAAAAATCTGAATGCAAATACATGAAATCTATCAACTAAATTCCCTCCAAAGTATGGCACTCCAACTCCAAACCCTTGACATGCATATTATGATGAAAATATATCAAAATAACTTCAGTTTTGAATCATGAAGTCTTCAACCTGCAAATATGTCCAATGGTAAACCCCGTATGGATTCACCTCTCAAAGTGGAGTGGGTTTTCATCCTGTTGTCCCCCAAAAATATCACTCATTTTTGGGACAACATTTGAACTATTTTGGTCCTACAGACCAAAATTGTCTCTTCCCTTTCTGAAATTTGGGCATTCAAATTCCTCATTTTTCAAGCTTCTCAGGGATCTACGGACTCTGCAGGCTTGAATCTACGGACTCTGCAGGAAGAGAAATCTACGGACTCTGCAGGAAAAGAAAATCTACGGACTCTGCAGGCCAAGTTCAATGGGCTTTACAGGTTGATTTCTATGGACTTTCTCAAGGTCAGAGAAAACTACGGACTTGGTTTCTACGGACTCTGCAGGCAGGTTTATTTCTACAGGTTGAAAGGCTTCTGCAAGTGGGTTCAATCAGAAGAATCAGTTTCCAACACTTGGTCATTTTCGGGATTGGTTTAGCGCCTTGGTTCAATCAAAATTGTCCATCGGCAAGCATCTAAGCAAGGATCCAACCATTGAACTGTTGAACCTTGAACCATTTTGGTTCAACGGGTTCAACAAGTTCAAAGGTTCAACATCATCGGCAAGAGTTAAATGCTTCATCAAGCTTCAAAGTTTAACCGCTTCAAGGTTCAACGGCTTCAAAACACTTATCAAAGAGAAGAAGGCTTGAACCGTTGAACCATTGAACCACTTTGGTTCAAAGGTTCAACGAGTTCAAGGTTCAACGGGTTCAACGTGTTTGGTTCAACGAGGATCAAAAGGACTTAGCCAAATCAAACGGAATGAACCATTGAACCGTTGAACCAAAGCTTGGTTCAATGCTTTGGTTCAATCAAACAATTCACTCAGTCGGTTCATCAAATGGTTCATCCGCTTGGTTCATCGGCTTAGTTCAAAGCTTGGTTCAACGGCTTGGTTCAATCAAAGGGATCATCGGCTTGGTTCAAAGCGTGGTTCAAAGCTTGGTTCAAAGAAGCGGTTCAACGCAAAAGTTCAAGAGAGCCTCCCGAAGCTGTGTTGCAGGGGTACGCCCCCCGGCTCGACGCTTCCTATTCGGAGGCGCCCCGGAGGCACCCGCCGGCGTGCCGAAAACGTTCGGCACGTCGGTGGGCACCTCAGGGCGTACTCGAGACGTTTCCGTGGCGTCCCCGAAATTTTTCGGCAAAAAACCCGAAAAACAAAAAAAAACTCAGAAAAAGCGAAAAAAAAACCCTAATAACTTAATCGATTTGAGCTTTGCCCTGAGGCCATTCTTAGGATTGTCGATGCCCGAATCCCAACTCACCCACCCAGTAATAGACTTGATTACATGTATTTTGGCTTTTTTTGATTGTTCCTGGAGTTGTTCTCCGAAACTATTGGATCTAGCCGCCCTTTGCCAGTTCGGTTTACGCTTTTGCGGATGGTTCCGGGAGTGGACCTTCGGAATGCTGTCGGAGTTGCCATTTCAGTGCGATTTGCACAACTCCAACCCGAGCTGGGTTGATCTAACGAGTTGCACTTGGAACAACGAGCTTGATCGTAATCAGATACTCGAGTTGGGAAATAAATACTGAAAGGATGAGGGAAACCATGTTTCCTTCTCCTTAAAGCGGGATCAAATTAATTAATTTGAAATTTTTCATTTAATATAATATAACTATTAAAAATAAAATAAAATATAATATTAAAAATTTAAATAATATTAAAAATTTAAACTAAATACTATTTAGTTTTTACATTTTTAATATTATAATTTATATTTTATTTTAAATTTACAGTTTACTATATCTTTAGGTAGTATTTAAATTTTATTTTTAATATTTTTAATTTTAAAATTCTTTTAAATTTATATATATATATATATTTAAAAAAATATATATATATATATAGAGACGTACCCACGACGTATCCAAATCAAGGTTTTTGAAAAATGACGTACCCGCATACCCGAATCGTACCCGTACCCGTATCCAAACAACGTAGTCTCGAAGGACAAGTGCCCTTGCGGAGGGCACTTGGTCGACAAAAGCACCCTTCGGAAGGGTCGTTTTCAAGGAAGTTGCAAAGGTAAATTCTTTCGAATTTTTGTTTTAGGCGGTCGAAAAAGACTAAGGCATGATTCTTTTGGACTTCTATCCGAAAGAATTCCTTCGGACAAAAAGTCCGAAAGAATTCAGACAGGCTGCGGGAAGAAAGCCTGAAGGAGTTTCTCAAAGCCGAAGAACAAAGCAATAATTCTCGCGGACTTTTTGTCCGCGGAAAAATGCCCGCGGAAAAAGTCCGCGAGAGACTCCAAAGAAAAGGCCGCCGAAGGACCCCGAAGGGCAGGTGCCCTTGCGGGGGACTCTCGACTGCCAACTTAAAGGACACTCCCCCAAAGCCGAAGGGTCACCTTCTCTTCGAGAGGATGCAAAAAAGGAAAACCGAAGGACCAAGGGGTGACGCGCCCGAAGACGTCAAATTCAAGAACAACGAACTAGCCGTTGAAAATGTAGTGACAGGTGCGTGAACGTCAATTTCAAGGTTCGTAAAATAGCCGTTAATTTTGAAAAGCCTTAAAGAAGAGCCAAAGAACTTAGCGACCTGCCAAAAGAAGCCCGAGAGCCATCCGAAGACCGCCTGAAGGGCAAATACCTTTGCGGGGGGCTCTTCCCGATCCAAAACGGACCCGAATGCATTCAAAGGCTTTAAGGCAAAGACGAACAGAAAGCGACTAAGGAGTAGAGCATCAAATTGAATCAAGGACCCGATTCACTTAACCAGAAAAAGAGGAACGATGAGTGAGGACCAAAAACATTTGCACAACAGATATGTTTCTAGAAGTAGACCGCCAGGTGGATATTGAAAGAGGCAAACTTTCAATAACGTGACTTGTTTCTCTGCATTGAGAAAAGCAAATGGGTAGATGCCCCTAAATTCCAGCTTGTCTTCTTAACAAATTTCAATGCAACATGATGTGTTACTGTTCCCGAGTCCTTCTTGAAGAGGCTATATAAGGGACTCTCTTTTATTGTAAATATATCTCTTTTTGACAATCAGAAACGAAACTTTGCCCAAATTGAAAGGCATTACCGAGACTTTGAGCTCAGATTGTTGATCATATTTTGTTATTGGAATAAGAAAGCAAGTGACTTTTCAGACTTTGTGCTGTGATATCTTTGTTGTTGGGGAAACTGTTCTTATGTCTTTTTCTTTAATATATTTTCTGTTCCGTTAATTCAACAAGCAGGATTAGTGAAAATAGTTAGGAAGGTGTCCTGAAGTCAACTGTGGAGAGACTTTGTGCCCCCACAATTGCCTTTAGTGTGTTTTCTTTTTGTTTTTGTGTAAAGGACCTTGGGACGACTTTGTGCCGTTATTGTTCTTCGTATCTCACTCTTGGGCAATTCAGGTGGAGACTTTGTGCTACATCTCAATTTGCTGGTTACTATGTCCTTGGTTACATTTTGCATTTACTATCAGGAGTATTCTTGTGGTTTGCTGAATAGTAATTTTGAAAGAAGAGTGCTTCTGGGCATTTCCCTTGAGATTTGTTTTTTGATCCGCACGCATCATCTCTGAAAAAAGAGAGATGGATGGTTTGTCCTACCCTTGAGTATTATTTTCTGTTTATATATATATATATATAACATATCTATAAGGAACCTCCCCTTGATGAGAGGAGAGATTAGTCCCCTTTTGATGTGGTAAACCTACACATTTGGACGACCAATCTTTCTACTTTGGCTGATTAGACCTATTTTATTTATCGGTACGCTGATCGACAAAATATTCAACCAACACATCCAAATCACTAATTTTCTAAGGGTTTTCATCTTAAAAAAATAGGCTAAAACAAAGTTGCAGCTCAAAGAGAAAATTTCCAATATCAAATGACATTCACAATGATCAAAAATGACCTCCAAACGGCCTTTTATAATCCACAAGTTGGGCGCCTAAATTTGCCATAATTTAGTTTGCTTTCATGTCCACCTCCATAATAAAATAATATTTTATTTGAATTTTTCCATCTCCAAGTGGGACATCCAAGTCAAAGAATAAAATATTATTTTACTTTTCACTTTTCCAAGTGGGATGCCACCCTTAGCATTAAAATATTATTTTTATATTTGTCGTTTTATTTTATTGTATTCTCTTTATTTTTCCCACTTCCCATCCTTCAAGTGGGTCGCTCCACTCCAAGGCAAATTATTTAATTAAATTTGACTTCACCATAATTACCACAAAATTAATCCAAGTCATAATCCAACTTCGTTTTGCCAATGGAAAAATAGTTATTTCCCAGTTTTCCAAATATCTAGGTCATCTAGGTCATTGCAACAATAGCTTAAAAAGGGGACATTACAAGTCCTCCCACCCCAAGATTGCTTGCTCTCAAGCAATCACATGTATCAAATCTGCATTAGACTCAAACATACCAACCAATTCCTAGATTCCAAATCAATCTAGGCCCTTCGTGTGGTTCTTCATGTGCTATACCATGCTGCTCAATGTTTGCAAAAGAGAGTTTATGCAACCTTCTTGCTTGAAATGCCACAATCCTCCTCAAATATCCATCTAATTTCTCAAATGTGTGCAATTCTCCATCATGCTTTTGCTGTCCTATGCTGATATACACCGAAAAATCCTCATAGATGTCCTCATGAAATGTGTCTTTGTCCATAACTCTCATACTCTTAGCGGTAATTTGGTGTGGCAGTGTGTACTTGACTGCTTTCATTGTGACTTGTTTCCCTTCATGTTGGAAACTCAATTCCATTGTTTGCAATTCTTGAATGACTCTATGAAGTGAATGTAGCCATTGCATCCCAAGAATAATATCATTATCTTTCAAATCAAGAACATAGAAGTCATCACAAAGTGTAAACTCACCCAATAGAATGCTAAGCTTGCTGATTTTCTTCTTGCACGGAATAGTTAAACCACCTGCTATAGTCACATCAAAGCCCTCAAAATCATCACTATGTAATCCCCTCTTAACCACCAAATTCTTGTCATTGTAGTTTTGAGTAGCTCCACTATCAAGAAGTGCCATGACCTTACACCCAAACAAGATGCCTTCAAATAGGAATGGGTTATACCCTGGAGCTCTTGAAAGATAAGTGATCCTAGTCCCTTTATTACCATCACTTTCAATATGTGGTGTTGGCTGTCCATTTTCACTTTCCGAACTAATGTCATCATCCTCATCATCAATAACCTCTATGTAATGTACTTTACTTTTTCCAAGACACCTATGACCAGGTTCCCATGGTTCTTTGCAAGAAAAGCATAACTTTTTTATGCGAAGATCATTCTTTGTCTCAATATCCATCTTTGGTGGTGCTTCAAACTTTGTAGGTGTGGGCTGCTCAAGTAAATGCTGATCTGATTTTTCATGCTTGAAGCTCTTCTTTTGGGGATGAAATGAAGGAGGTGATGTCTCAAGATCAAGTGCTAGATGAATTGCATCATCTAGAGTATTAGGCTTATGAGCCTTTACCAAACCCTTCAACTTATCATTCAAACCCTCTACAATCAACATTATTACTTTCTTTTCTGACATATCAGGAACCATAACAACTTTTTGGAATTCATTGATGTAGGAGTCCATATGCCCAATTTGTCTCATTTGTGCCAAGTCTCTATAATGAACTTTTACATCCTTCCTGTCAAAACTAGCAATGAGTTTGTGAGTAAACTCCTCATAAGAATGAATCATTACGTGGTTTTGTGTCACAAGTCCATGATGCCACCAATCATATGCCACTCCCTCTAGATGCATGGTTGCAAATTATATGGCTTTGTCTTCTTGCATTGGCTTGAGAGTTAAGAAGGTGTCTAGCTTATGAATTCAAGCTCTTGCACTAGTCTTACCGCTGCCATCAAAATTGGGAAGAGGTACTTTGGTCAAAGCTTGTTTGAATTCTTTGTTTTGCTTCTCTTGCCTTCTAGGTCTTTGTTCAACTCTTGGCCTTCTTCTATCTCTTCTTTGGCTCATGAATTGTTTGAAAGTTAGATCCTCTTTGACTTCATCGGGAAGTGCTCTATACTCATCATGTATGGTAACCAATTCATCCGCCGATGGTTGCTCAACCTCATACTCAACAACTTCTTCATCTTCTTCTTCCATTGGAAGGAATGTGGCTGCAATGGTCTATCCGTTGTGTGAGTACGAGTTCTACCAACTCGAGGTGTGCCTACTACACTACCTTCACCTATAGGTGATGCATTAACACTCATATTTCCCATGGCTTGAGTCATATACTGCATCATTTGCTGTTGGGAAGCCATCATTTGATCTAAAGCATTATTTGCTTGTTGCTGTCCTACTGCAATATCCTGTTGTCCTCTTGCTATCTCCCTTAGAAGATCACCAACATTCCTGTCATCTCTTGGTGTACTCCCATCTCTTCTTCCCCTATCCATATCAAACTGATTTGTACCTGCAATTGGAGTCTCTTCTTCTTGATTATCTTGTTGGCCTGCTCTTCTTCTAGTGTAATACCTATGTGGACCAACTTTAGGTGGCTGCATATGAAGATTCTAAACCCTCCAGGGTGGTAGGATCATAGCTCTGATACCACTGTAAGAACCCTTACCAATTATGCCTTGTTTTTCTCAATGCTGATCTGAATTTCTGATTAGGTTTTCTTGATTGTTTTGATTGGTTTTATGAGTTTTCAATGAAAGGATGCATTTGCCATATAATGATAACAATATAGAACTATTCTGAAATGAAATATCAACAAACTATTGAACTGAAAATATATATCAGAGATTTGATTTCACTCAGAACAGCGAGGCATTTTATTTCAAATTAAAGCTTTGAAATGATTACATCAATCAATTGTTGAACAAACGTCCCTGATTGAGTTCTCCACACATGGGTACAATTTAGATGTCAAATAGAGATGTCTAGAGGTCTGAATTAAGGTCCAGATCTGATTGTACCTTGCTATTGTAAAGTTCTGAGTTGTTAATATGATTTTATGAGTGTATACAATGATGAAACATGCCAAATTCCACCTCCAAAATGAAGCGATGGATTCCGAAGGAAGCTGCCTAGACTTGGATGATGACAAATGTCAAACGAAGATGCAATTGCCTTTACCACCAACCTGAAAATGTCTGCAGCAGTCTGATACAAACCCTAGGTGACTGAAATACATCCTTCCATGCCTTCAAACTCCTCAAAAATGACAGCGACTTGCCCTATGATGGAGCGATGAGTTCCATCATGGAGAATAATGTATTACAATGCCGAATATTTCCTTCAAACCCTCCGATCTGCAGACTGATATGAATTCGCTGATGTTTGATATAAAAATATGAATGCAAATACATGAAATCTATCACCGAAAATCCCTTCAAAGTATGGCGATCCAACTCCAAACCCTAGCCATACATATTATGATGAAAATATATCAAAATAACCTTCAGATCTGAATCATGAAGTCCTCAACCTGCAATTATGTCGAATGGTAAACCCCGTATGGATTCACCTCTCAAAGTGGAGCGGGTTTTTGTTCAAACGACTAATTTTCTAAAGGTTTTCGTCCAAACAAAAATTCTCTAAGGGTTTTCGTTCCTAGAAAATAGGCTGAAACAAAGTTGCAGCTCAAACAGAAATTATCCAATATCTAATGACAAATTCACAATGATCGAAAATGACCTCCAAATGCCCTTTTATAATCCACAAGTTGGGCACCCAAATTTGTCATAATTTATTTTGCTTTCATGTCCACCTCCATAATAAAATAATGTTTTATTTTAATTTTTCCATCTCTAAGTGGGATGTCCAAGTCAAGGAATAAAATATTATTTTATTTTTCACTTTTCCAAGTGGGACGCCACCCTTGGCATTAAAATATTATTTTTATATTTGTCATTTTATTTTATTTTATTTTCTCTTTATTTTTCCCACTTTCCATTCTCCAAGTGGGTCGCTCCACTCCAAGGCAAATTATTTAATTAAATTTGACATCACCATAATTACCACAAAATTACTCCAAGTCATAATCCAACTTCGTTTTGCCAACGGAAAAATAGTTATTTTCCAATTTTCCAAATATCTAGGTCATCTAGGTCATTTTGCAACAATAGCTCAAAAAGGGGGCATTAAATTTTTGCTCAATTAATGACTAGACCCGTGCTTCGTATAGGCAAATGATCTTTTACTTGCGTCACACATTACAACTGGATTTTGCCCTGACTAAAAAGAAAAATAAATTTTACGCTTTCCTAATAGTGAATGTTATAACAAAACTTGTTATCTTTGTATTGGATTGAGTTTGCCGTATGTTTGCCCTTACACAATATAAATAAAAGTAGGATAAAGGGGAAGTAGAATACGACTAGAACTGCTTTGTGGGATATTTTGTCAGTATTAACTGTGAAACCCTTCCATGATCATTTGTAATTGCTAGCAGTAGCAAACACTAAATTGTCACCTATCTGCTAAAAAAAGGAATTAACACATTTAGCATGACAGTATAAATGCTAGAAAATTAAAAAATTGGTAAGGTCAAATGGGATGATGAACCTGCAATAATTTGAAGACTGGGAAAAGTATGACAGGAGGCAGTCTATTCCATTTCGATCATCTGTCATCTAGATCCATTCTTCATATTTGTCACACATTTATTCTCATTACTTAATTCTTGTGTCCACACCAGGGTTTTGCCCTTTTTCGTCATCAATACTTGCACATCCATGGGATTATGGAAGTTTGATCTCTTGCCAAGATGTATTTTCCATTTTAATGGACTTCCTTTGTTCTTCATCGAGGTTTCTTTTCATCAAGAATAGCATGGATTGTTGGACCAGAAAAAGGGATTTTGAGTAGAGTCAGGGGAAACCCTATGCTTGTTGCCTAGAATTACATCAAGAATATAGGAAGAACACAAGAAGACACGTGAAAAACATAAGTTTTCAGTGAGTTAATATTAGACATTTTGGCTAAAACTGAGTTAATTTTTGTTTGTTAAAATTGTCAATTTATTTTTTGGTCAAGGATTTTGATGCAAAAATGGGGCCTCAATCCAGAATACAGAAAAAAAGGGGGCATGGTACTCCAGACCTAGTCCAAGACCCCCGATTTGCAAAATTGTTGCTACACAGCTTATGTTTATATCAAAATGCCTAAGAAGGTTATATACAAACTTAATATGGCCTATATCAAGCTACTGGACAGTTTTTATCTACAAACAAACTATCGTAAACAAAAACATGTGATTCAACTAACCACCTGTCCACTCTATATTTCGCCATTTCGAAGTTCTTCCCATATGTTTGCAAAATAAGGACATAAACATCATTATATCAGCTGTACTACAGTCTTATGATGCTGCCATTACTTGACACTTGACAGTAATCTTCATTGCCTTAGTAGCAACTTTCTCTCCTGCTTATCATCCATGCAAAGAGAGCTAGAAGTTAAAGCTAAGGACACTGAATCAGTCCAAAAATAGTTGATGACCACAGAAAGAAAAGAAAGAGTGGATGAAATAAATTATATTGATGTTCACAACTGACCAAAGCAGGTCAATGGACCCCAAAGTACATTTAGTTACAGGCAACAGCTTTGCTGTGGGTTCCCTCTAGAGAATTGCTTCTGTTAATTTCCTCAACCATACTTTCTAAATTTTGCAGCAAGAGCAGGTATGTAAAAATCTTCAGGTTTCCCAAAATATATTCTGTTCCAACTCTCTTTTTGTTCCAAGATATCACCAACTCAGGGTTTTGTCATAAAACTCTAATATCTTGTTCGTCCTCGAGAGATTTAATTATAGATTTGGATCATTTACAAAAAATATACAACCCTTATATCGTATTTGTTATATAAAATTTCTAGATCTGATTGCAGATTTGGATTCCTTGCATAAAAACTAGGGGGTCGCTGTGTCACATTTTTCTGGTTTGTCCATTTATGCCCTCAAAATTCACAGTCAAAGGCATTTGAATTTCAATACTTTAGTCAAAATTAGTTATTTTCTGCTTTTTCTGCATTTTTTGGGTGAATTTTACATAAACAATTATAGGTTGTTCACATTTGCAAAAGAAGCTAGTTGAATTTGTAATTAGTTTTCCAAGTGCTTAGAGGTTAAATATAACCCTTTTTAGGTCTTTCAAATCCCACTTATGGTAGTTAAACTTTGGAAGGTCATAATTATTCCATACAGTATCGTTCTCAGCAAATCTTTATGGTTTTCTATTTTTCTCAAGATCTAGATTTGATCTGTTTAGATTGCTTTTGGGGTTTGGCAAAGGATTGGAGATCTTTTGAAGGTATATTTGAAAACCTAGTTTTATCGTAATTGTGCAATGTTGGTGGGTCATATTCCAGAGCCTTTATGTGGAGCATAGAGAGACAGATTTTTGATTCATTTGTACTGTTGAAAATCTCTTTCTGAGCCCTACACTTTCGGGTAGAATTTTCAGCTTGTAAGGACATTTGGCAATTTGCTGAGAGAAACAAAGTATGGCTCAAATTCGGATGGTGTGATGCTCAATGGGCATAGTTACGACAATTGGAAAAAAGATATGATGGAATGGTTGAAACAAAGGTGGCTGTGTCGCATTACTAATGTGAGGTGAAGGAACTTGCTAAAAAAAAAAGAAGAAAAATGAGTGGTTAAATAGGGAATTTCAAGCTTCTGAGCTTATTATTTGTTGCGTCTATAATGAGTTGCATTCTCATATTAACCACTTGAAGTAACCTAAGGATATGTGGAATATGTTGTGTATAATGAGATGACATCTAGAAAGCAAGAAAAGGCCTCATTACATAAAAACAAAAAAGACAACAATGTTTATTCTGATGAGAACGGCGATGTATCTTCTAGTGAGGACATTGTTGATGATGCCTCATATGATGATTCTTTATTCCACTACTACTAATGATCCTTGGGTTGTTTGATGAAGCAGTGGTCATGAAAAACTTCTTACCTGCACGAAGAATTATGTCAAGGAAAGGTATGCTGAACTCATTTTCTTTCAAAACATGGTGATGGACACACAAAGCATCAATTGAGTATGATATGCTTAAAACAGAGTTTATAAAAATGAATAATTTTTTAATGGAAAATGAATTGATAGCATGCTAGGCCATCAATGGTTGTTTGTTTTTGTGACACAAGTGATTTGATAGATGTGGGTGTGGAGTGAGGGTTTTCTAATTGTGTTGCAGGGTTCGTGGCCCCCCCTCGACGCCTCTTGTCTGGAGACGCCTCTGACATGGGAACATCTCGATCACTCTTGGAGGCGTCCGTAACCGTGCCGGAAACTTCCATCACGGTCATGGGCGCCTCTGAGCGTGCTTGTGGGTTTCCGACGAGCGTCGATGAGAAGTTAAAAAAACAGTCAAAATAAACATTAAAAAACCCTAAAAAGCATCACTGAAACCCTAACATGCTGCTGCTAAGTTGCTAACCCTAAAACGTTGTTGCTAACACTATAAAACGAGCCACTCCCCTCATAACACCACACCAAGTCATCACCTTTTTTAAATTGCAGCCATTGTTGAAGTGATTGCAGGTTTGCTGGAGTGATATAGCATCGAGCGATTGCAAGTTTGTTGTTGTTGGAGTGAGAGCATCATAAATTCGAATTGTTTATGGAGGGCTTAGGGCAGACGCAGCGATCGACAAATTTGTGAGTAGGCAGCCGAAGGTATGTTTTAATTTTGTTAAGTTTTTTTATTTTTTATTTTCTAAATTTCTATCTCATTTAATTTTTTTTGTTTTAATTCTTTTAAATTTCTATTTTGAATAGTCTATTATAGAAATTCTTTTAAAGTTTAAATTAATTTTTTTAATTTTAAAATTTAATCTAAGCTTTTATTTTTTTCCGTAAAAATTAAAAATAATAATTATTATTTTTTCTATTTTATTAACTATATGAATAGTTTATTAATTATTTTTATAATTATTCTTTTAAAGTTTAAAGTTTAGTTTTTTAATTTTAAAATTTAATTTAAGGCTACGTTGTATTAATTTTTTATTTTTATTTTTTAAATTTTTTCATAATAATAAAAGTAAATAAAAAAAAAAATGTAATATCTATTTTCTTTATCTAATTTTTTTTTTAAATTTTAAAATTTAATGTAAGTCCTTTATTTTTTTTATTTTCTATAACTTGTAAATATTAAAAAAATCAAATGTATATTTTTTTTGTCTAAAGTTTCTAACCCTAACTTTTGCGTATGCTCTTCTCTCGCGCGTAATTATGATCGTGAGAATCAGAAACAGAGTTAGACGTATTATATTTAATTTTTATTTTTCGTAAATATTAAAATTTCAAGTTTAAGATTTTAAAAATGTTTACTTTCTTTATCCCAGTTTCTAACCCTAACTTCTGCGTATGCTCCTCTCGCGCGTAATTGCGATCGTGAGAATCAAAAATAGAGTTAGACGCACTATATTTAACTTTTATTTTTCTCGTAAATATTAAAATTTCAAGTTTAAGAGTTTAAAAATGTTTACTTTCTTTATCTCAATTTCTAACCCTAACTTCTGCATATGCTCTTCTCGTGCATAATTGCGATCGTGAGAATTAGAAACAGAGTTAGTTATTAATTTTAATTTTGTATATTTTTGCTTAGTCCTAGAATCTAATTTGATAATTCATAATTAGGAATTCAGTTCAATGTCAGGGGGAGGGCATGATGGTTTGAAACCGCACTTCAAGTGAAATATGACCCTGCCTTCTCTTTTTGGAAACATGTGACAATACTTGAGATCATTGTTGGAGGTGGGACTCGTGTGTGGGTATGCAATGATTGTCATTCCACATACAAATCCTCGTATACTCGGGTCAAAACTCATTTGACTGGGTATGGGCCATCGGGTATCAGAAAGTGTGATAAAATTCTCATGGCAAAAATAGTTGAGTTCATGAAAGATCAAGAACAAACAGTTGTTTCAAGAAGACGTTCTAAAACAATTCCTCTCCAAAGAGGCAGAGCAGGGAGACCACCCATAACACCTGCAATTGCAAGTCATCTTTTCATTGAAAGTCAAACACGAGCTCATTCAGTTGTAATACCTTCTGATGATGATGCGGATGCCACTTCACGGAAAAAACCAAAAGAACCATTAGAAAAAGCTTTCAATGTCGCACAGAGGGACATTGCTGATGAGTTGATTGCTATATGCATTTATGCATGTGGGCTGCCCTTCAATGTTTTGAGATCGTCTTATTGGCAACAAATGTTGAAAGCGGTCAATGAAACTCCACAAGGTTACAAAGGCCCTAACTATGAGAAGGTCCGCCCCACACTCTTGGCCAAAGAAGTAGAACATATTCACACTTTGCAACCAATTAAAGATTCGTGAAAAGATTCAGGGGTGTCCATTATCTCAGATGGATGGAAAGATGCTCGAAATAGGCCTTTGATCAATGTTGTTGCAGTATGCCTTAAAGGGGCAATGTTCCTGAAGGCAGTGGATTGTGAGGGCGAAGTGAAAGATGTTCAGTTCATTGCAAACATTTTGATAGAGGCTATTGAGTCTGTGGGTCCCCAACATGTTGTCCAAGTCATCACAGATAACGCAAAGAATTGCAGAGCAGTTGGGTTGATTGTAGAGGGTAGATATGAGCACATATTGTGGACACCTTGTGTTGTCCACTCCCTCAACTTGATGCAAAAGATTGACAAATTTCAATGGATAGAATAAGTTTATGCAGAGGCCAATGACATTCAAACATTTGTCACAAATCATCACATGTCTCAGGCCATCTTCAGGGAATTCTCAAAGTTGGAGTTGTTGAAAGTAAGGAATTCGAAAACAAATTCTTAGTCTTACTTTTAAAGTTTTTAATTTTGAATTTATAACTTTTTAATAATTAATAATTTAATTCTAGTTTATCAACGTTTACAGTTTGGACAATTAAATTGTCTTATTTTTTTTTTAGATTGCTGAAACTAGATTTGCCTCTCACACGCTTGTCTTGAAATGACTTGTGAAGGTGAAAGAGGCACTGAGCAGTATGGTGATAATCAATGTTTGGGGTGTGTGGAGGCAAGCAAGCACCACCAGCATTGAAAAAGCCAATAAAATCAAAGCATTGGTCCTTGATGATAACTAGTGGACCAAGATTGAATATGTGCTCAGTTTTATAGAGCATATTCTCTCTATGATCCGATTTACGGATACAAATGCAGCTTGCATGGGAGAGGTTTATGATGGGATTGATTTCATGCTTGAAAGTATGAGAGAGATCATACAAAAGAAAGAGCAAGACCCAAAAGAACATTTTATAATGAAAACAAGTCTTTGGTCATGAAGAGATGGAATAAAATGACCACCCCATTACATCTCCTTGATTATGCTCTCAATCCAAAGTATTATAGCAATGAAATACTTCGGCTACCCAATAGGCAACCACCATATGATGATGTAGAGGTTGCAAATGGAACTAGGCAAGCATTCAAAAGGCTTTTCCCTGATCCATCTATAGCTAGTGTGGTCCGCAATTAAATGGGCATGTTTGTAGTTTCAGAGGGCAGCATGGGAGAAAGTTTGTAGCTTTAGAGGGCAGCATGGGAGAAATTGAGGCTCTTTTTGACAAATCCAGCTTGTCTCCAATCAAGCTGTGATATATATATGGCCATGATGCCAAGTACCTACGACCTATTGCAATCAAGATTCTATCACAGGTATTCAATTTGAATTAAATCAAAAAAATTATTAAGTTATTGACATTTTTTTTACATTGTTACAAATTTTAAATTCGAAAATTCTAACAATTAACAACCTTTTCTTCATTTTGTGACAGGTGGTTAGTAATTCTTCAGCAGAGTGGAATTGGAGTACATATGGATTTATCTATTCTGCTAAAATAAACAAGTTGGCATCCAAGAAAGTTGAGAATTTGGTATTTGTGCATTCCAATTTGCGCCTCCTTTCACACAAGTCTGAGGACTATATTGGAGGGCCTAACAAACTTTGGGATTTCCTTCCAAAGAATACGGACTTGGATGCCTCTACATCTACATTTGCTGAAACTTCATTACTTGGTGTTGATGATGTCGATGACAATGAAGAGAATTCAACACCAGGGGTGGAGAGTGGAGCTAGTGGGAGTTGTCCAAGTGGAGCTAGTGGGAGTGGTATTCATAATTATGAATATGAGGACAATCTAGATGAATTAAGATTTATTCTACATTTGCATTATGAAAATTTGAATGTATTTGCAATGTATACTTTGAACATTTGGAAATTTGAAGCAATGAATGAACAAACACTGTATTTTCAAGTGTTTTACTAAAAAATTGAGTAATATGTATTGTTTATATATATATATATAGAGAGAGAGAGAGAGAGAGAGAAAGAGAGAGAGAGAGAGACGTACCCACAGCGTATCCAAATCAAGGTTCTAGAAAAATGACGTACCCACATACCCGTACCCGTATCCAAACAACATAGTTTTCTAATGATGACCTTGATATTAATATTCCGTCTACAAATTCTTCATTAAATAGAGATGTCTCGTCAAATTATACTATTCATGAAGATACTGTTGTGCCATTATTCTCTTCAAAGGGGGACAAAATCTCTCCATCCAATGGATCGTTTTGTAATGATATTGATGGGAAAGATAATGTTCCAGGCATCATTAAGCATATGGGTGAACATTATTCTTTTTCAAATGATTGTGTTACTTCTTTATATGCTTCTCATGAAGATGATACTTCTGATATTCGTTTCTCTTAGTGGTGGTTTTTTTAATAGCACTACTTCTGTTGATGACGATTCTTCCAAGCCTTATAAGGGTGGCAATTCAGATATTGTTGTTGATGGTCCTCTTGTTACTAAAGATATGACTTGTGCTTATGCTTTGGTTGATGATGGCACTGCTCTTGTTCATAATGATACTACTCATGCTCATACTTTGGTTGTTACTAATACTTCTGATATTGGTGAGTTTGCGAGGTATAGAAAAATAATTGGTAGGGTTATATATGAGGACTTGCAAAATATGGTCATGGGATTGTTGATCCAATTGGGCTAGTAAGTAGACCCAAGAAAGCAGGTTTGGTTACATGGAGGCAACTTTGGGAGATGTTTTTCATGATTCTCCTACACCATCACTTGATTCTTTAGGACCGGATTGTGGGCTTTCGAGAGATTCTTTGGAGTAGGCAAAGATTTTACACACATCATCCACAATTAAGCCATATAAGCATCCACTTTCTGGAGAGAGGAGGCTTTGTATTCCGAAATATCAGCCTTCGAGTGGCAGTTATACTAGACATTTTTTGAAGGGATTTAGATGACAGAGTTTTGGATTTGCATCTGTTATTGATTGTAGATGGATTGATGATAGGTCATGGAGCTACCTAAGTTCATGTTTAAGGAAATCATACAAATGTGTCTCCTCAATAGTGGGGCCTCTTGGTTCTCACCGTTAATGATTACTATGGTCATGTTGATTGTTGGCTGGCCTTTGTGTTGATGCCATCCATGATGAGATAAGCCTTGAGAAGGACTTCTATGATGATTTTGCATGTGGAGAAATAGTTGATGATGATGAGCTTACAAATAAGGACCCTAATTGAAAGGATCTCTTGTTCTAGGGGGACATCTGCCCATTCAACTTCATAACAGAGTAAACTACTTCATCAACAAATTTCCACAATGGCATTTTCTCAATTATCATATGGATTGCCAATGTGGATTCTAGCCTCACTTTTGTCACATCTAGACCTCCTTCCTGACAATGTGGGGTTTCAAAATCAGGTGTATTTAGTTCAAAGTCACCCCCTCCTCATCTATATTCTCAGTTTATGTCATTGCTTTGGGTCGTGACTATCCTTTTACCGTCATATCATCTTCAAAATTTCTTAATTTTTAATAGTATTTTCAGCATTCTTTAGCATCCAATGTTTGTTTCAGAGCATATGCAGTTTCTGGCTTTTTAACACATCATACTCCAGAGTGTTAAACAGCATACTTTTTGATGCCATTGGAGTTGCTGTGTTGCTGGTTGCTGGTTGCAGGTGCCATGATTATAGACTAGGCTCTAGGTAGCATAGTTTTCACTGTGCCTTGCCTTGTTGCAACGGTTTGTCTTCTTTCTAATGGGATGTCATCTCCTGAAGTGTTATCTCCACCCTTAAGATGCTTCAAATACACAGTGAACTGCCTCCTCTTGTGGGGTTTGTAAAAATTCTTTAATTTTGTTTGGCCATGTACTAACTATGCTGCCCTGTACATATACGGTCATTTTTCATCTTCTTATACGAAGGAAAAATATCTCTCAAGAGTTGTGAGGTTAAATGGGTTTTTGAGTCCATTTTACACTTCACCAACTTGTAGTTTCTCTATGTTATAAACTAACAAGCTTGTGAAAATTCTGCAACTTGTTTAAAAATCACATTCCTTATTGCATCCACTAATACACCAAACTGTTTTATCACAATAGGATTAACATTGCAGCTATCTTGAAGGAATTTCTCCCTCAATGGCTGTTTCAGTCCGTATTGTACTACTTTTTCTCAATCATTTGGAAATTAAAAAACTTCATTTAACAATTGAGGTGTGATCTTACACTCACATCCTCTATAAATTAGAGAATTCTTCTTTAATCAATTTTTTTAAGTAAATCCATTAAGGATTGTAAGTTTACAATAACCACTGGCACACTAATTAATTCTCTAACACTTGCCTCTTGTAATATTTCAAAACACCCATCGTGAGGTTCCATTCTGTAGTGCTGCTTATGTAGAAAATAATCTTGCCAAAACTATGTTCCCCCTTTCATCGTTGGTAGGCTTCTTACCAACCGCTTTTTTAATGTTTGCAGCAGGATTAGCTTGGTTTGTTTGGAGGGGTGGTCATTGTAGTATGCTTGATGTCTGATTTTTTTAACCGCTTCTAGTGGCAGCACTATTTGGTTTCCTCCCTGTTCCAACTTGTTCAACATTTTGTTCTTCACTGTATGAACATTTGCATGCAGTAAAATGGTCAACAATGATGTTCTTCGTTGTGGTAAACTTGCAAAAGCATTATTTTTCCACTCTTCACTCTTTTCATTTACTTATTTTTATTTATCATTGCTAGGTGGTGCCTTTTTATTTATTAATTCATGTTTCCTTATTAATGTTTTTAATGTCTTTTGGTGCACTTACTAAAAATGTGTCGACAACTAGTCACCGGTCATGATCTTCCATTGTCTATTGCCAATCATCTCCTTTTATTGCCAGTTGCTGATTATAACCTATACTTTTTTTTTTTGTGGATTGATAATTGAGGGTTGATGGGTCCCTCGCCCTTCATTCAAAACAAACCAAAATACAAGTGACCTTGGCCATATTAGAAAATCCACATGATATGCGAAGAAAGGACCAAATCGTAGAGCCAAAACAAGAGACCAGCCACAAGAGGCAACCTTCCCAACGGAAAAACAAACTGAAAAAAGGTTACAAATAGACCACCCAAGAGACAAATCCCGTAGACCAAAAACCAAAACCAACAAAGCGAGACCACCCTAACGAACTAGCCTCCACCAAGTGGTGGCCAAGACTAGACCTGCTTGAGGGAACCTGGGCCTTCAAGCTTGCTGCCAATGTCCATGCCAACAACTTCACCACTCAGAGTGCCAGTGCCAACGTCCATGCCACCACCATCGCCGCTTGGAGTGTCGCTCCCAAAAGCCTCCCCCAAGGAAGTCATGCCACCCTGCTGCGGTTTGAACAAAGCCCTTCTTCCGCTACCACCAACCCTGACGCCCGAAGCCCCTTCTTCCACCACATCATCATTCCACTGTCGACGTTGAGACCACCCAACCCATTCCTCCACGAAGTAACCGCCCAGCCCCAAAGCTCGAGCTGCACTCTCCAACCGAGCTCGCATATGACACAATGCAACCCAGAGCTGTGTAGTAGGTCCCATCCCCTGTTCCTGAGGTGAGAGCATGGGCATTTTGTTACCAAAAAGGTGAACCATCATTTTAATTGCGGAGACCAAACTTGATGCCTTCCGATACCTCAGAGCTGCCAACACTGACGTTAAGGGAGACTTGAGCGAAGCGAAGTCTAAAGCCGACAACATCCGACCCGAGGGGCCTGGATTCCTTAGGCACTCTTGCATGAATTCAAGGTTCTCCAACAGACTGCAAACAGGTCCTCCAAATCCGTGAAGGCGCTAACAGGGATTAAGCCCTGTAATTTCGACTGGGAGAAGATCAAGGTGCATTGTTCAACCAATGAAAGCTCTTCCACATCGAACTCAATCCCCATCCTGAAGCCTTGGCACACAATCTTTTCCACAATTGACAGTGTGAGGTCCTTGTTCGTCGAAATCCACAACAAATTGCCCACAAACATCATTGCAATCAGTGAATTAACCTTAATGCGATAGGGCGTCTCGAGAAAAACCAAGCCAACAGTTTCCTTGACAACTTGCAAAACACCCCTAGATTGGATGACAATAACCTTCTTGAGTCTACTATCAAAAACACCCCCTTGAAAATCCATTTCTCGCTTGGAAGCAGTCACTTGCAACAATGATTCACTCAGAGCAATTTGGAGCATTTGGTCCATGACTGCAAAGGCCCTTTGCGAAGCAAACATTGTCAACACGCAATGCTAAACCATCTGGGCACCCCCAAAACCATAAATGTAGTCGTTAAATGACATGAGGTCAGTCCAGTTGGGCGTAGGAGCAATTTCACACGCGTAGAGGGGAATGAATCAATCCCATCCGAATGACTACTCCCCCACACATTCCAATGATGAGTAACACCCACAATAAGCCCCGACACCTAAGTAGATACACAACTCAGCCTTGCGTTCGGCCAAGCACTCCAGCAATTGTCCAAAAGCATATCCTCGACCTAGGTGATGCCTTTGTTGGCTAAGAAATCTGCCGCAACATTGGCATCACGAAAGCAATGCTTGGCCTCCCAATCATCAAGAGAGTCCAACACTTCCCAAGCATGCCCTAGAATTTTCTCGATATTCCATGACCCAGCCTCCCTGTTGCTTAGAGCTTGGATCAAAACCATTGAGTCACTTTAGATGACAACCCTTTCAATACCACATTGAACCATTAGATCCAAACCTAGTGCAAGACCCTGTGCTTTTGCCTCATTGTTTGTTCCATTAATGAGCTTCAACAAAGTTTCTTTGATCAAAGATCTTGTGCAATCACGAATCACACAACCTGCCCCCAACGCCCCTAGATTTCCCCTAGCCGCACCATCAAAGTTTATTTGAAACATCCCAACGGGTGGGGGTGACCATGTAATGTCCCCTTTTTTGATTTAATGAAATCTGAGGACCTGAAGCCTATTTTTATTTTTTGTGGACTAAGGGGGGATTTAAAAAGGGAAATAATAATATAATAATTCATTAATTTCTTGAAAAATGTACTTTAAGTTATAACTTGGAAAGAAAAAGAACACTTAGTGTTATTATTGAATGGGGCCAAAAAAACAAATATTCGATACATTGCTCAAAAGGTAATTAATAATTATAAGGATGGAAAAGGGTGAATATTCAATTAAAAGTAATATTAATTACTTTTAGGGTTTTGGATGAAAGGACCTTATTAAAAGAATTGATTGGAAAAAGTGGAAAGAAATCATTCATTCATTTGGACACTTTTACAAAACTCTTGTTTTGCAAATTTGGTGCAACAACTTCAATATTTTACACATAAGACAAACTCATGTGCATATACTTGGGGATGAAAACCCTCAAACCCATTTGGTAATTCCATTTAGGGATTACACTGGAGCTTTCAGATTCAGAGCAAATCCATCACACAGGTACAGAAAGGCTTATTTATGGTTGTGTATGTCGCTGCAATAGTTCAGAAAATTATGAATTTTTTTTACTGCAGTGACATTTCAACTTGATGTCACTATTCACGTGACTATTCATGGTGTCACTATTCACATCACTATTCACTACTGTACCTACAATTACAATTTGTTGTACCACCTACAAAACACTTCCAGCGTTGGCATCATTATTTTTGGAGAAAATTTTGCTGACATCAGACTCACATGGGTTTATTATTGTTGCTAGGGGTCTGTCGTACCTTTCAGTAGGGTGTTGTACTTCCAGACTTCGTCTTTTAGCTAAGGTTTACTAAAAATTCAGTTTTCATGCTTTCTATATAGTTTTAGGGTAGGGTTTGATGTAATAAATTCTTATTCAACATATTTGAATAAAAATTGCAGTTGGGTATTTTGCAGTTTTGCATATTTCAGTGATTTATTATTATTTAGGATTTATATGAGCATTGATATTTAGAGAAATTACAAAAAAATCAGAACTTTGATAAAATATAAAGGGATATTTCGGTGGTATCAAAGCTGTGATATTGCCAGCATTTGAATCATGAGGATAGTGCAAGAGTCCATGTTAGAGATGTTGCAAGCTATGCAAGAATATTAGAAGGATCTAAAGGCATGGATAGAAATAAATAAGATGGAAATGTCAAAATCTGAGCCTAAAAAATCTATAGAGGAGCAAAAGGAATTCAGCATGCAAGTCAAAGATAAGGAGATCTTATCTAAATAGGAATTATAGAATGTGGTTGAAAATAAACTAACCACATTGCAGACTAGTGCAAAGGATGTAATGAGGACCCAGAAGAGGTGCGATGAATGGCTAAGAAGAGATAAAGAAACTAAGCTGATAGCCACTCAAACAAGACAACACCTACAAAAGATTAAGGGAATGAATTCTCCAATTGTAATGGTGGAGCATGAAGAAAATTCAGATTTGCAAGAATTTGAGGAGAATATTTTGGTTAGCCATAATTCTGGAGTATTGAGTCACAAAGTTGGGGGTGTTGAGGATGCTCTATGGACTGGAGGGCCAAGTGACTTCACCTATCCAAAGGTTGCAACAATTCTCCGTCATCTTAGGAAGCTTGTGATAGATGGTAAATTTGCAGAAGCTTCAACAACAACAAAAGTGATGGCTGATAAACCCACTAAGGTTTATCAACCATTGGGTGATATCAAGCTAGATCTTGGTGCTTCTCATAAAAGTTTTGATGTTGATAGCAATAAAAGAGAGCTGAATTTACACACCAACAATTACAATGGCTTTGGATAGTGTCTTGCATTATGAATCACATATAAATGGTCAAACGACTTCTTTAAGTTATGCAATTGCAATGGACATGGTTATCATAAGAGAAATATTTTTTGCAGTAATATCGACAACTAAGGTTTGGGAAGCATAGGTGATAATCTAATTCAAAAAATTGAGGATATCTCAACAATTTTTCTTTTGGGAAAAGAAGGGCACTCAAGTGATCTTTTGGGATACAAGAAGGTTAAAGGCTATGATGAGATTAATATTGCTATGTCTAGTGAATTCTTCATCCCATGCATTTGGATGTACAAAATACATCCTGAATTGTACGGTCCTCTAAAGGACACTACATCCAACAAGAAATTCAACCCATTGTGCCTTTCGGTGGTTGAAAAAGTATTCTACAAGCATACTTTACAAGGCTGCCATAGTGCCTCAAACAAAATTTATGCATGTAACTGTCTTGTAGAGGGAAACACCTTGTATGTGTCTGAAGAGGCTGAATATTCTGTGATGTACTTGGAATTATAGTGCCTTTTCTTCATGGGATGTGTGAATCTTCAGCTGGGGAAGTTGCTTCACCTAATTACTACCATGGCACAGTTTGGGTCTACTGAGGAACAAACAAAATCTTTTGTTACAAGTGGACAAGAAATCCCCGAACTTCTTCAAGAAGAAACAACTTTGTTTTGTGAGCATAGAAATAAAAGTGATGCACACATGATAGCTTCAAGTTCAAGTATTCTTGAAAGTAACTTGATGATTGAGAAACCACCAAAAATATGTGATGATGCTAATTGGCCTCCAACAACATGGTTTGGCACACCAAGATCTAGAGGTGAGGTTCAACCACGTGTTGCTATTTCGAAAATAAATCAAGACGCTGAAAGTTGTCATCATATATTTGGCATAGAACATGTACGCATATCCACTCATGCATGTGAAAGTGACTGGATGGTAGATATTTTTACAGATTCCATTGTTAGTGAAGTTCCACATGATTCGAAAAATGAATCCAATTCAGACATAAAAAAGATTAAATGCGGGGGCGAGAATGCTATTTCTAGCAAAGATGATGTTTTCCTCGGGTCATCTTTGGCAAGACTAGAAAGTAGTGATGTTGGAGGAATTGGATGTTAGAATATCTTCCATCTTTAATCAAAGGAGTAAATTAAGTGTGGGTGTCCCAGATGGCGAGCAATGTCAGCTTAACGGTGGGTTAGGAGAATGTTTTGTTTACAATTACTTAGTTGGTAAGTATGGTCTAGCATCTGTGAACTAGGTAAATGAAAAGTATGAAACTGGTTCACCTTTTGATATGATTCTTAGTAAAGAGGATGACAAGGAAGAGTTCTTGTCTTTTTCGGCTAGGAAACAAAAAATGTCTTCTCAAGAGCAATTATGTATACATGTTCGAAGTATTGGGATGCATGTCTACCTTCTTCGACGCATTCATCAGGTGGAGGGAGACCTTGCTCGTAAGGTAAACACTGAGATAGATAAGGATAAAGAAATTGAAAGGAAAAAGCATTCGAGCTGCAGTCAAATATCACATCTGATCAGTCAAATTTGTCTACTAATAATAACTTTGTTGGCCTAGAATGTGATCCTAAACAACGCATAATTTTCGAGAGACATTCAAATTCAGATGATGATGAAGTTCTATACAGGAAAAAATCCACGAAGTCATCTTGAAGGAGGAAAACAGGGTACTCAGTTGCTATGCTGGCTAGAAGCAACATAAATGACAAGTCAAGATTTAGATAACATGTTAGTGATTAGGCATCTGAGTCTCTGAAAACTGCTGGAACACTTGGTCACATGACTAGCGGCGATGCTTTGAAGTGCTTGCTTAAAGCTCCCATGTTGTCAAATCTTGAGTGGTCACGTTGGGGCTATATAGTTGCTCATGTACTTGGTTCAATGTTGAAATGGATGGAGAAAGAAGTGAACAACAATAATTTGGTTTGTCTTGTGACAAGGGATGGAAAAATGCTTCACATTGATGGTTTAGCAACATTGGATGAATTCTTGGCAATTGTAGTTAAGGGTTGTGCAAAGCAAACTACAATACAATTTGTTTCTATTGCGTCTGTTTATTGAGGTACACACCATGCTCCTATTGCACTCTTGGAATCACATTCATGTTGGGCAATAGATGCATTCATAAAGAATTTTGTAGAGCGTTATGATAATGCAGGTATTTCAGACATTGTAATGTCCCCAATTTGGGACCAAAGACCATAAAAGGGATTTTCCATGAAACCCAAACATATCTGAAAATAATAGTGAATTCTGAAATTGAAATCGGCAACCATTTAATTCACAAATGCAGTATATAAAATACCTCTTTTGCTATCCCTTCCAATACTATTGATTTGAACTTGCAGCCCACTGATATATGCTTCAAACACCTTGAAACACCTTGCAAACACTTCCAAATAAAGTCGTCACACTTGGAGAAATATAGGAAATAAAATCAGAATGCTGAAAACCTCAACTTGCCCTTCAACAAAGCTTTCGAGTCTCCCAAAACAAGTCGCCAATGTTGGAAAATTAATGCAATAAATTCGAAAGTATAAATCATAAAATATATGATTGTTCCTTTCATGTTTAGAGTCCAAAAACACTTCAAAAACCCTCAGGGGAATCGCTCCACTTAGGAAAAATAATAGGAATAATTCAAAATTATTCACCTTGTAATAAACCCTCAAAATCACCTAAATTCAGCATGCAAAGTTGATAGAAAAATCAGAATAATATAATAATAATAATAATTTTTTGAATTATTATCATAACCTAAGGCATCAAATTGATCACTCAATGGCCTCAAAATGCTATCAAGATGATTCACCCACCCATAGAAAATTCGTATAAAATACCTCAGTTTCTAGAAGAGGGTTTTCTCAACAGAAGACTCTCCAAAAGAGTCTCCAAGACCTCTAAGTAATTCACCCAAGATAAAAACTTGCAATTTTGTTGCTCTTTCCAAACAATTCATTGCCCACAACAATAATTATTTCCTACAAATATGTTGAAACTTAAAAAATTCATAACTCCCTCAATACTTGAAATTATGATGCAAATAAGAGCTCAAATTGACTACAAAATTAGTGACTATAAAAAAAAAATAATTTCAGAATTTTCTTTCCATGGAAAGCCCACCAGAATTTGCTCTAAAATTTTGAAAACCCTAGTTTTCAGAATTTCTTCTTCAAACACTGGGTTCATCAAATTTCCAAAAGTAGGTGGTGTTCCAAAACACTTTTATAGATCCACTTACATGTACATGTGCAATTTGAAGTTCACTTACAACGCTTGAATAGAGTTGTCCAAGTAGAAGGAATGGAGTATTTTGTCTCCAAACCTAAGACACTTCTTGAAGGTTTTTGTCCTCAAGAGGTGGAAACCAAGCTTGACATACTTGATTCAAATTTACAAATCAGTTTTCAACATGCCTATCAAATGATAGCTGCCTTCTTTTTATATCCTCTTTTCTTTTAGATAACTCTCCCTTCCAAAACTTTTAAAGGACATCCCTTATAATTTCACTTTAGGCTTTTTTGAATAAATTAAATAATTTGTCTCAATAAATTAGTAATTAAAATTACTTTTTGGCAAATTAAATAATTATTTTATATCAGGGCCTTGCTTCAATAACTAATGAAATTGCTATAATAATTGAATTGATAAAAATCACTTTTCAAGCATTTTAATAATTATAAAACTCCTTAGAATAATTATTAAAATTACCTTAATTTTCCAAATAGTTAAAATCGCTTTTCTGGTAATTCGAATAATTATCCAAGATAGTTCTATTTTAATAATTAATTAAATTGCTTTATATTTTCGAATGATTAAAATCACTATTCGGGAAATTTTATTAATTATTAAAATTAAATGAAAAGGGGAAATTACAATTCTCCCTTCCCAAATTTGCTTGCCCTCAAGCATATGCAAGCTCATATGCCCAATTACCATGTCCAAGTGGTAAAACTTGCTATAGTGCGAAAAAAGCCTTGCTCCTGTACTTGTTAAGTGGAATAGCTTGTGCCAAAAAACATAGCGTGACATACCCCAAATGGATAAAGAATGACATACCACCTTGCCAATATGTCCCATAATGCAACCAAATTTTGTCCTTGCTTCCCAAGGGGGAAAAGTATCAAAATGAAACCTGTAGCTTGGGGGCTGCCCCCAAGTGCAAAAGGTGACATAATAGCTTTCCATAGGCTTCCCATGCCTCCATGTCAACAATTATTTCATTACCAAGTTGTACATAGTGGAATCCTTCCAATCAAACAAACAAATGCATCTATAAAATGCTACTTCTTTGTCCCAAATGAAATAGCCTACTTATTCCTTCCTTGGAGAGTGTATGCAAATAAAGTTAATGCCCAATTGCCTCTCTTGAATTCCTTCATGCCATGGTGTTACTTTCCAAGCTTGCAAATAGTTGACAAGATTAAAAGCTTTGAACAACATAACTTGGAAGGAACCCTTTACCACGTGCCATCCTTCTTGGATGGTTCCGTCCATGTGTATCATATGCCAGAAATATAATGACAAACACTGCTGTACCATAGTCACATGTTTCCCTCTTCCCGTGTGCCCTTTGTGATGCTTCAAGAAGTTGTTTTCAGACCCAAGGAGCTGTTGTCAGTGTGCATGAGAATCATAAATTTTCTCCCAATAACAATGCTGAAAGAGAAGCGAAAATTATGATTTTTGTAGTGAAGAGAAATCAGATTTATATAACTGTCGTAAATGAGCATCAATGTTGATCCTTAGCCACAAGTTTTGTTCTATTGTTAGCTCACAATCACAATTATATAACTGCTTTGATAGAGGACAAAAATCAGTCACTTCTTGCCAACAAAGGGTCTGTGACAGAGGCGAAATTTCTGTTTTTTTGATTGCACCACATCCTTCCTTGTCATGGGTGACAAGGTACTTCCGAAATCAATTTTATTGTGCATACTAGGAGGGTGTAAAAGATGGAATAATTTAGAGTTCTTTGAATAAACATCTTCATACCTTCCAACAAGAATTTCGTCCCTCATTGACCGCCATGTGCCAATCATGCTTTCTCCATTAGGGTCCAATGGCCCAACATGTTGCCAACAGATTTTTGATTTTTTTGGAATGGTAGGAAACAAATTTTCCTTCACCAAATTTTTTTGTCCAAGGTTGACCTTGATTTGAGCCTTTGCCCACTCTATGGTAGTCCTCAAGCCTTCATCCGTGTTTACATTTTCAACTTTCCCAAATAAACTTACACATGAAACAAACATGTTAGGAATTTTTTTAGTGTTTAGCAACACTTTTGCACTTACTTCATCATGCCTCATGAGCATGACACGGGCTCCCTTGTGGTGTCTTAGCTTTTTCATATCATGGCTGTAGCATGCCTTTTTCTCCTTCAACCTTCCTTTTATAGTGGTTGGAAAAGCACTCATACGTGTGGAAATCACTTCCATGGTGTTGGGGTGTGAGAGACACCCCTGCCTAGGGCCAACACTTTTCATGGCAACAAAAAGCTTAGTGAGAAGCAAATTGAAAATGGGAAAAACAACAATGAATGCATTACTCACAGCCCTTCCCTTGATTCTTGGATCATGGTGCTTCTTGCTTATGCCCTTTTCCATGAGGATCCAAAACTTGTCTTTTGTTTCACAACATAACAAAATAACAAAATCATGTTTATAGTGCTCACTTGGATCCCAAAACCATAATAGAAGCTTGTCATGTCCAACCCACGAATTGATAAGGACCTTCCTGCTGCATTTTTATTTTCCATTATTTCTTACCTAATATTTCAATGTATTTTAGAACTAACATACATGGCTTGAACTGCATTTTCTCTACATGTTTGTCTTGCCAGTACCTTCATCTTCTTTGTTAAATTTCTATGGACCATTGTGCCCCCACTCTATTTTCTTCTAGTTTGTTCAACTTGAAGAACTTGTCCTGCTTACTTTAGTCTTCATATAATTGATTTTCTATTGCCACCATCAAGCTAGGTACCACACATTCCACTAGTACTTCAGCTTCTTGTTCATGCACAAGTTAAAATGGTGTGATTGTTGTTACTGTTTTGAAGGTTGTTCTATAGGGCCATAGGGATGCTTGATAAAATTTCAGCCCAATATTGCTTTTAAATTCCACACGTTTTATGAATGATTGATATCAAGGACTTATTTCATTCTTGAACTTGTCTGCTGGATCTAGGATGATATGCAGTGGAATTAATATGTTTTATTTTGAGTATTTCCATCATGTCTCTTATGATCTCAATTATGAAGTATGTGCCTTTGTCATGTACCATGCTCACAGGGAATCCAAATCTAGTTAGAATATTTCTCGGCCACCATAACCCTATTAATAGTATTTTTCTTGTTGTGGCTTTTGAACTCATGTGTCCTCCTGCTTTGCCTTCATGAGTTTACCTCATAATAGATTTTAATTTTTCTTCCATACCACATCTTAAAATATGATCCTTTCCGAAATTATATGAAAGTCCATGGATTAGTTGTAGTGGTCTTGATTTCACAATGATTTTTCTTCTATGCCCCAACAACACTTACTGTGCAAAAAATTCTTTTGGATAGATATTCTCATACATATTTATACCATTTTGGCAACACCAAAATGTGAAAAAACCAAAGAATATGAGTAATGATCATTGATTCGCTTTGCTGGTTCACCATTTTTAATTCTTGAAAAATATTCTGCAATTATGTGGCCTTTTCCTTGTTTTACTACTACAGAGAATAAAAATTATTGTAATAATAGTATCTAACCTCCTTTTATCCCATCTTTACTGGTTTATTTATTAAGTAAAGTAATGCTTTATTAGCTACAGAAGATATGAAGGGGTTTGCCAAAAGGTAATGTCTGAACTTTTGCACCAAGTATACCATTCATGGTGCTTCTCTTTCTGCTGCTGTATGGTTTCTTTTCCGCTTCGCTCAAATATTTGCATGCAAAGTATACAGGATGATCCAACTTGTGTATGCCTTCTTGTGCTAATGTCCAACCAAAAGTGGATATCAACATGGATATGGAACTCTTTATGCCAATTTGGATGTGACAAAATTGAGCCACTCATTAACATTACTTTTAGTTTCTCGAAGGCTTATAGTTTTTTAAGTCCCCACTCAAATAGTATGCCTTTTCTTAATAAGTAATCCAATGTGTGTGATAACCCTGCAAAATTATTTATGGATCAGCGGTAATAACCAATATTTTAAAAAAATAAGCTTACTTGCCAACCATGTTTGAAGCTTTGCAACTTGTTTATCACTTTGATTTTACTCGGGTCTATTTTCATACCCGCTTTATAGACCACATGTCCCAATAGCTTGCTATATGACATCAATTACCAACACTTATTTGGATTTAGGAATGATTGTGCCTCCCAACACAAGGGCATGCATTGAGACAACACTCGTAGGTGATCATCTTTTCTACCATGTATGCACCGATCATCCAGAATTTTTTTGAAGTCTTGTTGACATTTTCCCTGTGTGGTGCATGGCCCAAAAGGCATTTTTTCTATGGACATATGTTTCAAATTTCAACACAATAGTGGGTTTTAATTTGTCTTCCTCTGCAATTCTGATTTGGTTGTACTGTGAAAACGCTTCAAAAATTGAGTACAACTCACCACCTACCACCTCTTCCAAAATTATATGCATGAATAAAATTGGAAATGGATCCTTAGTATTGATTACATTCAAGTTGTGGAAATCTCTACATAAAGTTTAACTGTTTTTTTCTTCAATGCAATCATTACCACGGATACCCAAATCACTTGTACGTATCTTAAATATTTTTTCTACTTCTAACATGCACTCAGGTTCCTCATGCACCTACGCTGCATATCTTGGGTTCATTTTGTAAGGTCATCTACCTCCATATTGGTATTGCTCCTAGCATGGTCCATAGGGATTAGGAAATTCTATTAGGAAAAATTTAGGTTGGTGCTCACATTAGTAGGTGAGTAACAATTATAACATTATGAGTTGAATATTGTAAGTGAGTTCTTAATACAATTCACGTAGAGTTTTTGGGAGAGAGATATGGTAGCTAAGAGTGAATAATGGTGGATTGAACAACCCACCTAGATTACGTTGAGAGGCTTGTGGAGATAAAGTAGGCCTCCTATTTTATAGGAGATACAAAGCCTATATATTTGTAACTCTTCATTGAATAATACATATTGTGTTGATCAACCCCCAAATTTGAGCTTTGCTCCCCTCTGTTCGAGCCATCGGCTCTACCAACATGTAGGCCAATTTCTACATTTGGTATCAGAGCAGGTACTCTATGGGACCTCTCTAAAAATTCAGATCTTGTTCGTAATAAGATTTTTAGAGTGTACAGCGCGTCCAATGATGTTATCATTCGATAGATCATTATTCCTTTTGTCAGGGGTTATGTAGTGCAGATGCTTGCTGATCCCATTGACATTTAATCTTATGAAAAATCAAATTTATGTATACATACATTATAGGGTATTTCTGATCTGTCCATACAAACATCTGCATTGGGTCACTTTTTGGTCTTTTATAGTATTATTTTGGAGCATTCCATACACCAGGCCAAACATTGGGTGCATTCTATTACTTTGAGATTGTACAGATATGTCAGAATTGATGCTTTGCATCAATCTAGATATTGAAATCAGGTTATACTAGCATCCATCAAAATCCGGATCGGCCTCTTTGCATTGCATTGGATCCGTGCATCGAATTGGCCTTTATATTATCCTCCATTTCATTTACAGTTTCATATTTGACTGCAGTAAGCAAGTTTATCTTTATTTTGATTCGTATTTGGTATACATTCAAACTATGTGATATCAATATGGATTTTCAAACATTAATATTTATATCGTGGCAAACTAGTGGTAATGAAGTTTGTATTTGCATCGAGGATCAGCCGCTTCTCAAAGACACCGTTTGAACATCATTTTACCTTGGCCTCGCCATAGACCAACCTCCACTTAGCTCGACTTGATTTGTTTCTCCTCATTTGGGCTTCTCGGCGTCTCGCTCGACGAATTAACCACACTTTGTATTTGGGTCTTCCTCCAACGATCTCCATTCCTTCAAAGACTCAACGGCTTCGACCAACAACTTGGCGGATTCAACGAGCTCCCTACGAGTTGCTTCTCACTAGCTTGACACACCACTCTTGATTGATGGACCACTACGATAATGACTTCATTCCACACGACTTGGCACACTCTCTTGTGTAGCAAAGCATTGAACGCAATTGTTCCATGCCTAATCCCATTTTGGCTGGTTTGGATTTGCTTTCTCAATTGTCGTCCTCCAAACCACCTCGAATTCCCACATGATCCACAGTTTTAGGTTTTAGTTTAAGTCAGTTTTCATGAGCTTTAGACATTTTAGGTTTAAACTTTAAAGTTATTAGTGGTATTTAGGGGTGTGGTATAGTTTTAAGTTTTAGGTTTAGGTTTAGTCTTTTTTATTTTAGGTGTTTGTTTCGATTGGAGTCTATGTAGTAAGTTTTTATCTTATTGTTTAAATTTAAATTTGTTTAAGTGTTTAATAAATTTTATATATTCTTCATTTAGTTTTTAATTGTCAAGTCTCTGTGTTTATTTTTATATTGTAATTACTGGTTGAGTTTCATATATTTTTAATATTTGTTTTTTTTTAAAAATAATAAAAATTGAGTCTTTAGTTATTAAGAGTTAGGGTATGATTTTGTCGACTTTAGTTTATTATAGTTAAATTTCTTATATAGTTTGAATTTGTTATTTTAGTATATTGTCACTTCAAATAATTTATTCTATGTAGTTATTTGTCATCTTTAGTCAAAAGTGTCGAATAAGCCATGATCAAAGGCAATTGTAATAAAACATGTATATCGATCTTCATTTTTATCCTCTTGTAAAACGAATGCATTATTAGGGGAACCTGACATCCACTAAGTCAAACTCATAGGGGGACAATATAGAGATATTAAGCCCATGTGGTTTTTTTTTACCCATGGGTGCACTAAGGAGGGAATGTTAGGAAAATATAGGTTAGTGCTTACATTAATATGTGAGCAACAATAATAACATTATGAGTTAAAATTCTAAGTGAATTCTTAATAGGAGAGAGATGTGGTAGTTAAGAGTGAATAATGGTTGTTTGGACAACCTACCTAGATTAGGTTGAGAGGTTTGTGCAGATAAAGAAGGCCTCCTATTTTATAGGTGATACAAAGCCTATAAATTTGTAACTCTTCATTGAATAATAAATGTTGTGTTGATTGACTCCCAAATTTGAGCTTTGCTCCCTTGTGTTTGAGCATTCGGCTCTACTAAAATGTAGGCCAATTTATACAAATTTAGTCCACTTTATCATCCAAAAAGAGCAAATCTAGATTCAATCAATGGTAGGGCTCTAAATAGAGTATTACTTGGATGATTGTGAAACCGCTGACATTTCCTTGGGGCGTTTGTGCAATTGCTGCTCCTTGTAGACTAATGGTTTCTCAACCATTTGTTAACATAGTGGTGGTTGCGAAACTGTTGCTTCCAGTCTACTTAAAGTGGTCGTTTCATATAAATTGATTGAATAGTTTGGTTTATGGTATAAAAGTGATGTCTCTTTAGTTTCCAAATGAGGGGAGTCCTTTAGTGCATGAAAGAACATACTTGAGGGATACGATAAATAGGAGGCATAAAGGCAATTGAAGACATGAGTTTGTGAGTGATGGAGTTGGTGTTCAGTTGGTTGTAGGAGGAAGAAAGGTTGCAGAGAGGAGCTGAGTGAGCAAACAACAAAGCGACTATTGTAATTTTTGTATAAACTCCTTGTATAATTGTCTTTGTGCATAAGAAAGATAGGGAGGGTGTGCAATTGTCACTTCCAATTGACAGATAACTAAGTTAGGGCGACGGGGTTTTTCAGGATGGCAAAAAAATTACCAAATTTTGTTGACGACTTAAAATAATATATAACAATTAATATTTAAATATTTAATCTTTATTCAATAAAATTTAGGGGTTTAAACTGTATTTGATGTTTTTTAGGGTACTATTAGAATTAGGGTTTAATGTTTTTGCAATAATAACAACTTTGTTTTTGTTGGGGTAGGCACTATTTTAAATTGAAAGCACCAGGAAAATGTAAACAAATTAAATAAAATTGGGGATGTCCCCTCCAAGACTCAAGTCCTTGAAATGTCTGCGATGTCACAAAATTCTAAGGGGTGTGTCCCTGCGCATCACTATTCCAATTGGTTTTCCCCACCTTGGTGTTTGCTAGGTCAAAAGTCTTGTGTCCATTGTTGTGCGTTTCATGCTACTATTCTTGTTGTTCATTATTGTTTGCATTTTGATTTATGTGTTGCAAGTTCTACTCCATGTTCCAACAACATACTAACTAATTTTAAGCCTTTGAAACATTAAAAAAATGTCAAATTTAGAGTTCAATTTTAGTAGGACAACATATTGTGATTCTGCAAATTCTATTAAGCAACTGTATTTGAAGTTTACGAATCATTATTGTATTAGACTAGATTAATCTTTGCGTATTGTGGAAAGTTTTTGGTTGATTCTATTTAGACACTGACAAGATCTAAAGAGGAAGAATTGTTACCTTGCGTTTTTCAGATTTCTATGGGAAAGTGGAATTAGAATTTGAAAGAAATGGCAAAAGAAGGTGAAGATAATCTTGCCAAGAGAGCTGCTTTATTAGAGTCATTTATGGAAAGTGTGATGAATTCCAAGATACTATCACTAAACATGAAGAGCTTGTGGCTTGGAACTAAGAATCTAGGGATGTGGTGGTTCTTGCTCTAGCTAGGAAGTTTGGAATAGGAGAAGAAGAGCTGAATGGAGAGAAAGAAGAGTTAATTGATGAGCATGAGGAACCTCCAAAAGAAAAATGTAAAGCTAAAGTAATATCATTTGATCATATTCCTTTCCAAGTTGAAACCAAAGTTGAGATTAGATATTTTGAAGGACAAGTAGATGCTGAAGTGGTAGCTAGATGGTTGAAAGAAATGGAGGTATATTTTAGTCAGTGCTACGCGGGGACACATACCCTAGATTCCGGTGATGTATTGGATATCTTGATATTTCAGGGATGGGGGACTTGTAGGGGATGTACTCATTTTTATTTTTATTTAAATTTTTTTCTGTCACTTTTACTTTAAAATAGACGCCCCTCCAAACACTTGTAATATTTACAAAAACATTGAACCCTAATCTGGAAAATACACCAAAAAAATTAAAGAGTTTAAACCTCTAACTTTCATTGAATAAAGACTAAATATTAATTATTAAATTATTATATATATATAATTTTAATAGTCGTCCCCCTACTATCCCCAACCATCTTCAAAATATGGATTTTTTTCCGTATTGGAAACCCCATCCCCCTATTCACGAGCCTTGAGTAACTATGATTTTATTGTACATCATGTTAGTGAGGCATAAAAGGTTTCTGTGGCACAACTCAAAATGGAAGGATATGCTCTAATTTAGTGGGAAAATTAGCTGGCCTATTCCAAAAGTAAGGAGCTTGTTGTAACTAGGACGGATAAATTCAAAGAGTTGTTATGTGATAACTTTTATCCTTGTGGGCATAAAAGTGATAAAAAAATGACGCGGAAATTTTTTAGACAAGAAAGTGGTTGTGGAAGATTGCACCATGGAATTCCGTATACAAGTGATTTTGATGGACTTGGTCTTGGAAGATGAAAACAACTTGACTAAATCATGGGAGGTCTCCACACACGCTTTAGGAGATGAGTCATCTCAACTTCAAGTAAGTTAAAGGACCTTGATGAGGCATGTGTGTAGGCATACCACATTGAAAATGAATGGAGGCAAGGAAAGGGAAAATTCTCAAAGCAAAATCAGCCTTACAAAGCCTACAAAAAAGGTAAGAGCTTTGCCACTCCTTTACATATTTGTAAGGATCCAAATAATTATTGTAGTCATTGTGTTAGAGAAAGGCACACTGAAGCAAGATGTTGGAATTTCTATCCGGAAATGCGTCCCACGAATCATACCAAGGAGGACTCCAAGAAATCCATGACATTTTTGAAAGATAAATCAGAGGTGGAGACAGAGGAAATTTTTGATGTTGTTGAGAAGTTAGGTTGCATCACTAGCAATGCAGCTAGAAAAGAACACGAGAATAAATGAACAAGTTATTCTAAATCACGTTCAAGATCAATAAAACCGATGGAAATACACTTGTTAATACGAGACCTTTGTCTAATTTAGTTTCGGATGTTGTTAAGAAGCATTGTTTTCAAACTTATGATGATTGGCATCCATATCCTTTGGGTTGGATAAAAAGGGGCATAGAGATTCAAGTGACTAAGAAATGTACATTTAAGTTTTGTATTAGCCCACAATACATTGATGAGATAGAAGAAAATGTAATTCCACTTGATGCATTTGATGTGGTGTTTGGAAGTCCTTACTTACATTTTAGGGATGCTATCTTTGTGAGGAGGGCTAATAGATATAGATAGGTCAAGGATGGGATCAACTATGTTATCAAGGCACATCAAAGCAAGCCCAAGCTTGATGTGGTAAGTGCCAACCAAGAGGCTCATTCAAGCAAATAAGAAGTTTTGTTTACTTATTTTGAAGGATAAGAAAGAGAATGGAATATAAATTTTTGAAATTGATTGTCCTAACAAGGGTTTGAAAGATTTGGATGAATTATTGTATTCTTTTCCAAGAAGTATTCCAAACTCCTAAACGATTGCAACCAAAAAGGGAAGTAGAGCACGAGATTCAATTGCTGCTTGAATCTCCTTTATCAAACACTAGTTTGTATAGGCAATGACTTTTAGAGAGTAATGAAGTGAAGAAACAACTTTAAGAGTTGTTAGAGGAAGGGGTCATGTGTCCTAGTACTTCACCATGAGGGTCACCCATTGTGATGGTACAAAAGGATGGCTCTTGGAGGATGTGTATATATTATAGAGCCTCTATCAAGGCCACCATCAAGATTAGATATTCACCTGCACAAATTGATGACTTGTTGGACCGATCTCAGCATGCCAAATAGTTCACAAAGTTCGGTCTCAAATCTAGGTACCATCAAGTTCGTATGGAGGAGGATGTTTGGAAGACAACTTTCAAGACAAAACAAGTTTTGTATGAATGATTATTACTTCCATTTGGTTTGTGTAATGCATTTGTTACATTTATGAGATTGATGAATAATGTATTGAGGCCTTTCATTCATGTGTCATAATGTATCTAGGTGATATTTTGGTTTCAATTGTTACATGGGAAGAACATCTACCTCATTTAAAGCAAGTCTTGCAAATGTTGAAAGAAAAACAACTCTTATGCTATATGAAGATATGTGTTTTCAAAACAATCACTTGTTTATTTTGGGCATGTGGTTAGAGGAGGAGAAGTGAGAGTGGATCCATCAAAGGTTGAGGTTATCATTAAGGTTACCATAGAGGTCAGAAGTTTTGTAGGAGAAATACAATACACGAGGAAGTTTATTCTAATTTTCTCCACCATTGTAGTATCTTTGCATACAATTACAACAAGATTTTTTTGTTAGGGTAAGGAATATTATAGCGCTTTAGAGTCATTGAAATAAAAAATCAGCCATGCATCAGTGCTTGGTCTTCCTAATTTGAAACAACCATTCAAAGTTGAAACAAATGAGAGTATGCTATTGGGGCAGTTTTTTTGCAAGGAGGTAAGCCAATTTGTTATCATTCAAAGGTATTTTCTTCAGCAATAAGAGGGAATCCTATATATGATAAATAAATGTATGCAATAACTCAAGCTATTAAGAAATGGAAGCATTACTTGCTGGGAAAAGAAATTGTTGTCCATACTGACCACAAACCTCTTCAATATTTACTAGCACAAAACAAATTACTTAAAAGAAGACACTACAAATGGTTGGGTTTTCTTCAACAATTTCACTTGTTGATTAAGTACAAGAAGGGAAGCACAAATGTTGTGGTGGATATGTTATATATGCCACCGATCACAAGGCAAGTTTCAGATTTGGCAATAGTTACAAAACTTGAGCCTTTCACAAAAGATGCTTTTGAGGAAACATATGCACAAGATCGAATTTTAGGGAGACATTCTAACAATTATAGGTCAATAAAGTTGATGTTGAAGTCAAGGGTGAATGATACCTCAAGGTTGGGCTACTGTACAATTTGGATAAACTGTGTGCCAAAAGGAGAAAGACTTTTATTGATTAGGGAAGCACATACTTATCAAAGTTATAGGCCACTTTGATAATGGCAAAACTGTGGCTCATTTGCAAAGCTATGTGTATTAGAGGATCTAAATTATGTTGTACAAGCCAGCCTAAGGTTAGGAAAGAAGGTTTGTACATGTGGCTACTAGACGATGGAAAAACATTTCTATTTGATTTTGTGGGAGGTTTAGCAATGTCTAAGCATGGTCATGACTATATACATGTTTTAGATAGATTCAACAAAATGTGTGTTTTGATTGCATGTAAGAAGACAATAAAAGGGATTGAAGTAGTTGAGTTATTCTTTTCTATTATTTGGGTGCATTTTGGGTTGCCTATGTCCATTGTTTTAGATAGAGATTCTAGATTTTCAAGGAACTTTTGGATCACCTTGTGGAGCAAGATGGATATCAAGCTGAAAAGAAGCACAAATTTCCATCCTCAAACTAATGGACAAATAAATTTTGCAAATAGGAATTTTGTACAACTGATAATAGGTTACAACAAAAAGTATCCAAGGAGTTTGGATGAGTGTGGCGTATATCTAGCTTATACAACAAGGCAATACATACACTCACCCAAAAGTCACCTTTTGAAGCATGTTTGGATTATTTGCCTACTAATCCACTTAATATAACAATAGAACAAGAAGGAGAAAGAGAAGAACAAGTTTCAAAGTTGACAATAGCAACAAGATTCATTGAGAGGATTCTGCAAATATATCTCAAAATGAAAAAAATAATTAGAGAAGTCTCAAGCAAAGTACAAGGCTTGACACGATCAACACTAGAAGGAGCATATGCTCAAAGTAGAAGACAAGGTATGGCTGTATTTGAGCAAAGAGAGGCTTCAAGAACAAGCTACGAATCTCAAACCTCTAATGCATGGGCCATTCTCCATCTTAGAGAAAATTGGAGAGGATGGTTTCATGTTTGATATTTTTCCATTCATGAGGATGTACTCTGTGGTTACTTGTGTGAACTTGCACTTATATGAGCCATACATGTTGGATGAAGTAGGACACTCATTACTTTCTTTAGAAAAATTTGTCTTGGATGCACAAAGAGAGTTGGAGGAGGATGTAGTGATGTAGTGGAAAGTTAGAGAAACTAGAAGGGGATCACAAGAAAATGGGCAAAAGCTAGCATAAAAGGGAAGACATCAAGGTAGGCGAGATGGTACCTCATGGAGAAAGTGGGAAAGTTGTTCCCTCATCTCCTCCCCCACTAAGATTTTGCGAGACCAAAAGCCTTCCAGAAGAGAGGTATGATCTATAGGGAATATGAAAATCACTGCACTTCATCATGCATCAAGAGAAAAACCATTTTTAGTAAGCATTGGGGATCTAAATGGAGTATTTCTTGCACAATAATGAAACCGTCGGTATTTGCAAGGTACGGTTGTGTAACTGTTGGGGTGGTGGTGTAATTCTCACTCCTTGTAGACTAGTGGTTTCACAATCCCCAGTTAACACAAGGGTGGTTTCAAAACCCGGTCTGCTTAAAGTAGTGGTTTTACAACTGCCAGTTAACACAAGGATGGTTTCAAAACCCGGTCTGCTTAAATCAGCGGTTTTTGCTTGGGCTAATTGAATAGTTCGGGTAATGACATTAAACTGATGTCTCTTCAGTTTCCAGATGAGGGGACTCCTTTAGTACATGAAAGACGCTTATGAGGGATGATAAATAAGAGGCATAAAGGCAATTCAAGACATGAGTGTCTGAGTGATGGAGTTGATGTTCAGTTGATTGTAGGAGGAAGAAAGGTTGCAGAGAGGAGTTGAATGAGCAAACAACAGAGTGATTTTTATAATTGTTCTATAAACTTTTTATATAATTTTTTTTGGCCATGAGAAAGATAGGGAAGGTGTGCAATGCCCACTTTCAACTGAGTTTTCCCAACCTCAGTGTTTTCTAGGTCAAATCTTGTGTCCATTGTTGTGTGTGTTTTATGCAATTGTTCTTGTTGTTTACTTTCTGATTTACGTACATCAAGTTCTTTTTCACATTTCAACAGCATACTACACTAATTCCCTAGAGTACTAAAATGCACTGTCAAATTTATAGTTCAATTTTAGGACAGCATATTGCGATTTTGCAAATTCTATTTATCATCTGTACTTAGGAGTTTACAGATCACGGCATAAGATCAATTTGATGTACACATAGTTATTTTATTACTCGTTTTAATGACAAATACTTTTCTGTGTTCCGTGAATATGTTTATGGATGCACCAGCCGATTCAGGTTCCAAGTCTGTTCCCATTGTGATTAATTGCCTTTCTTCTGCAGTTCCCAGATTGATTTCCTGTGTAGTTGGACCTATGTATTGGATACTTGTCTATTTTGGGAATTCATTGGTGGGCTTCATATCTAGTTCAACATCCCTTGTCTTATACTAACTAAAATATGGGGGATAATCATTACATTATACTTCTTCACTTTGTTATACAACAGAATACTTGTCTAGTAAAATATCTATTAAATAAAAGGGTTTATTCCTTTTCTTCCTCGATTGTATATGATATTATTCTCAGTTTCTACTAAGCATTTAGGTTTCAGCATTTCATATTCACTCATTTGCCATTGTAATAGGCCTATAGTCGTCTACCTGCTGCCCTTAGAATATTCGTCGAGATTCAACTCACCCTCAACATTCGGTTTATACTCATTTTCTAAATCTTATCCCCCACTTGAACGAGACTTCTCCTCACCATTTAATTTGTTTTTTTTTGTACCTGTAGTTACTCACGCTCTTCCAATTTTTACAGCAATAGTTTTATGTTCCCAATCATGTATGGGTTTTACTCTGTATAGCCGTGATCTTTGTAATACGACATCATAATGTTTCAACACAATTCACATTGTTGTTATTACAAACAATACACAAAGCTTGTACCAAGTCAATACTATCTATTGACTGAACAAGATACCTAAGGGATACCTAAGGGAGTAATCCTTTCTTGGTTTGATAATTTCAGTCTGAAATCTGCAGGGATTATGTTGATCTCCACAATTTTTTTCACACTTTTTCTGCCACAATAGTCACATTTGATCTGCCATGTATTAAAGCGTTAGGAAGAATTACGTCTCCTATTTCAATTGTTCACAGAACACCATCCATTCCCAGCAACAAGACATCCCTATCCTCTATTGGTTTTTGTGTCTCTTGTGGTTGTGTTAACGTTTGCGCTTCTGCTAATTGCAGTAGGCAGCCCATTAACAACTTTACCGGCATGTCTCCTGATTACCATTGATTAAAGATACTAATTGCTTTTATTAGATATTGGTAAAAACACTGCTGGAGCTATGAACCTAACATGAGGATTTTAAACCGAGGTCCCCAACCTAAGAGAAGAACAAGAGAAGAGTCTGCTACATGAAGTGAACTAGAGTACACAAACAAGTACAAACTAACAACATAAGAAGGGACATAAAGGAAGAGCAAAGGGTTTTGAAAGGCTCCCTAAACCTGAACACAAGAAACAAAAAGCCTAGCTAGCTTGTCAAAAATAAACAGATGAGAGACTAGGTATCTGGTAAACAAAATATTTCAGACTGGTTACAACTCCAAACTAACGCAAGGCTTCTGCAAAACTGCTCTGAGTCATCAACGAAGAGACCTTTCAAACGAGCAAAAATAGTCAGATACCTTGATCGGGGTTCTTCCCTGGTGGTTTCTTGATGTTAAATTTGCCTTCTTTCAGTGTTCTCTACGTGCCTTTTGCAACCTTTTTTAAAGTTTCTTTGGTTCTGTTGGTTTGTCTTGGAGGTTTGCCGTAGTGCTTAGTTTCTTCAATAACCTCAGGTTTCTTCACTCCGTTTCTAGTTAGCCTGGATTGAAAGGTGATGCTGAAGGTGTGTTCTTAACTTATGGTATGGGGGAAGCTTTCCTTGGTTCTTTGCCATCTGGGTCTTCGGTATTTTTGTCCTTCCTCTGGGGTAAAAGCTCCACTAGAGGTGATCTTTCAGGGGAGAATGGTTCCCTTTCTAGTCCTATTTTGTTGCCTAGGGGGTGCTGAGGGGTAATTTTTGTTGCAGTAGGGGAGGCAACCTTGGAGTTTGAGATTACAGTTTTTTTAGGATCCTTTCGTGCTTCTGGCTTTTTGACGCCTTCTTCAGATATGGCTTCATCTTTGATTGGTTCTTTGACCATCTCAACTATGGATTTATCTTTCTCCTTAGTTCTCTCGGTTTTGTTGTAAGGGCAGGGAACTGCGTTGTGACCAAACTTGTGACAAGTAGGGCAGATGTCTGTTGCTCTTTCGTACACTATTTTTTGGGATCAAGTGTCATACCCTAATTGTAAATCAACAGTTCTTGGGAGGGGATTTTTCGAGGAGATATATACATAGAATCTTGCAGCTAAAAGCCTTCGTCTTGATGTGGTGACAGGATCCAGAGCAGTCGGCTATCTTATGGCTTTGGCCACGTTGATAATGATTTCTTCCCCCCAAAATTCCATAGTGAGGCTAGGTAGGTGTTAGTAATTTGGCCTGTCAAGGACAAATTACTACCTCTACTATTCAAAACTTTCCCCATAACGGTCAATTTCCCTATACAACTGGTCAAACTGATGAATTATGGTCTAAAAGCATGAACAAAGGGATATGTAGGCAATCAAAGTATCAAATACAATCATGATGAGGACCTACAACAATGTTACACAATCAAGTGTGTACACAAGGATGATACGTTGAAATAAGAAAGGTCTTTATCAAGATGTAGTGACAAGTACTTATGATCATGAGAATACATGAACAACCCATTTATGGGGTGAAAGACAAGCATGGAGATGAAGGTTAAGGTGGCAGTGAGTTTTCTCATATGGTCCATGTTTGCCAATGGACTGATCAAGCAACCATGAAGAGGAATGATGATCAAATCTACCTTTGAGCCTTGTTTGAAGTCATAGACCAGCTACAGTCCGTACAAGGGCAAGTTATCCTAAGCACAGTCAAGAGCATGAGGATGAAAGTTTATCTCCATGGTGTTTTGATTTTAGAGAAATGACATTTTATGTTAGATACATGAAGTTTTGTTACAAAGGAAAAGAATGACCAAGATTTTATCTTGAGCCTAATGCACATGTCCACCTACAACCATGTATTACTAAAGACTCCTACAGTAGGCCAAGAGCATGAACACAATCATACAAATTTCAAGAAAATCATAAGTCACAGTCAAGAATTTTTGATATTTGCCAAGGCAGTGAGGTTTTGAAGTTTCAAAAGGACATTTGATGAGGATTACTTTTCATGAAAAGGAAGCAAGCCAAGTGAAGACCCTGATGAAGTAGGAGTACAAGTTTATTTTTTTCTTGGACTTACACCAAGTGTTTTCTTTCTCAGAGTTTTTTCGGGCTAAGTGTTGGAATAATTTCCTCGGATTTTTTGTTCGAGGGAAAAAATTCCGAAAAAGGACTTTTCAAGAAGTCAGAAGGAATTAGTGGTCCACTTGCTTTTTGCAAAGGGCAGTTCGGCAAAAAGAAAAGGTGCAGTTCAAAAACCCGAAGGGTATGTGCTCTTCGGGAAAGTTCATTCACAGAATCCCAAAGGGTAGCTGCCCTTCGGGAAGGTTCACTTCAAGGATTTCAAAGGACTTTTACAAGAATCTTGAAGTGTATGTGCCTTTCGGGAAAGTCACTTTGCAATACTTCCGAAGGGATGGTTTAATCTTCTGAAGGGTCACTTTTTTAAAGTCTCGAAGGGTTCTTCCTTTCGAGAAAGTCCTTAACAAAAGACCGAAGGAAACATTTCCTTCGAACTTTTGTTTGAAGCAGACAATTGGCAAGAATCTCGAAGAGCCAAAAGAAAACCCTGAAGGGCAATTTATAGGAAGGAGTTCAAGACAAAGTTGCGCGAATCAAAGGAAATGAACAATTCTTGCGGGACCAAGCACAAAGAGAAAAGTCCTAAGGCCAAAAGAACGGGAAGAAATCTGAGAGGCAATGAACCCTGAAAGGAAAGACAAGCCAAGGGAAAATAGACACAGGAAAGTCACTGACAATTTGTCTAAAGAAATCAAAATCAATGAACAAATTGAGACAAAACGCCACAAACAAATAAATGTCGAAGAAATGCATGCACAGAAGCGAAGAACTCAAGATAACAAGGAATTCAATCTAAATGCATCTCTCACTCATCAAGATCCTTTGTCCATGCAAGCAAGAGCTATTTATAGTGGATTGGTCAAAGCTTCAGTTGACTGTTCGACGAAATCACAGATCTTGGTTTTCATGCAATCCAAAGCTTTCAATGTTTTAGGCAGTTCAAGTGGAGTTCTTCGTCCAAGATGTGGCGTAGCTTTTCATACAAGTGGAGACCATTGGAGGTTGACTGGTCTTGAGTTGGAGTGGACTAGACAAGCTTGTTACACATCTTGCTTGTTGTCCATGCAAAAGGGAATAATCTCTTCTTCCAACTCAGCTTTCAAAAAAATCAAATGGAGTTCCATATTTAGAGTATGGCGTAGTATTCCATGCAAGAGTGTTTGACTTGTCAAACATGGGCCCACCGCCATATTTCTATGCCAAAGTTTGGAGAGGCATGCAAATTTTGTAAAGGGAAAAGATTTTATTGAATATTCTAAACATTGTAAAAGGTGTTACGTCTCGAGTTAATTAACCAATACTAACCCTTTCCCTTTTTTGAACTCCACTTAGGGCTATTTTAGGTTTTGGAAGACTTATTTATTGGCTTAATCAAGCCATTTAGAGGGATCCTTGAAGTTGGAAGAAAAGAAACTGTAAGCTGGACTAGTGATCAATAAAGAAGTTTATGTTCTGAATCTGAGTTTTGAGAGGAGTGTGTATTTGATTTTGCATTAGCGTATAAGTGAGATTTATCTCCTTTTGCGGGTACCTTCCTCACCTATCTTTCTCTATCTCACCTTTTTGCAGGTCATTTGAAGAGGTTTTCAACCCTTCATCTGAAACATTTTTGCTTAAGGACAGAAATATAAATTTCATTTGATTATATGTGTGCATTGATTTCAGTAACTTCAGAGGATTTGAACAATTCAGGTGCATCACCCCATTAGATAGGATTTTCCATTTCAGTTTTTTTCTTCCTTTTCACCCAAAAAATCATAGTAGTTCAGATATAATTGATAAATCTTAAGGGAACCAGCCCTCTCTGGAGGTTCTTCTCATGAAAGAGTCACCCACGCTCAGAGAAGTTCCAATTGTGTCAACTGCAGTGAGGGTGTGCTTGCACATCTTCAAGCAGGGTGCACTCCAGAGTGATAACAGTAGGTCAACCCACAGGGTTTTCGAAGAAAACATCTCCATTCAGATTTATTCCTGGTTTCCACTTTCTTAGGTAGAGATAAGGAAACCATGGACCCTCGATTAGAACCTTAGTGCAATCTTTCGAAATGGAGAAGGTGATAAGGAAAAAGTCCTTTGCCATGGCTGCAATCTCCATATGTCCTTTGGGATTCCACTTTCGGTTGACCCATTCCCTAAGTGAGTCAACTAGAGATAGATTTAGATTCATGTTAGCTCTAGCAATCTGAGAATCATGGATTTTGAGAGATACCTTGTTGTTAACAAATGTGGAGTCCAATGTTGAGGTGGAACCTTCCTGAAACTACTGCCTTTTACCAGTCAATCTTTATGCCCATTATCTCTTGTCAGGTCGAGGGTCCTTGGTTTTGTCCTCTAGGTTGTCCACAGGTGCATGTGGGGCTTCTGGAAGCTATATTGGTTCTTGATGTGCAATCAGGTTATTCATGGTCCTTGTATAGACAGGATTCGGTGAGCCATCATCGCTTTGGTGCTTCACAAGAAGTTCCCGCCCAGACTCTAAATTCAAACTTTCCCCCATTTGGACCATTACTTTTGCTCTCATTTCCTTCCACTCTCATATAAAGATACTAATTGTTGCAATGGGATTTTTTATTTCTTTCTTTTTTCTGTTGTGTGGTTGACCCATTCAAGTTTCTAATGGTGGTGCAGTCTCATAGACCTACCCTCTATCATTTGATTGATTATTTACATCCTTCACAACCTGTGTTGCCTCTTGCATTTGTTGTTTCTCTACTAACATATCAATTTTATTTTTCTTTGCTGCTCTTGTGACTACTACCAAGTATTTATCTTATTCTTGTTTGATATAAACCTATGTTACTGAATATGCTATCTGCAGGTCTCGGGAGCGCAGTAGATACGACGATGGGTACGGGGGTGTGGGGAGACGCCTAGGGAGCGTGCTTGGGCTGCGGATACGCTCGGGTACGTCGCCCAGACGTACTCGGGCGTATCCGCAGCCCAGGCACGCTTCTTGGGTATATTCCCTCGTTCCCGGGTGCAATTTTTTTTTTAATTTTTTTCAATTTCGCATTTTAAAAAGTCAAATGTGGACTTCGAAATACAATTAAAAACAAAATAAAGTGGATTCCCATCCCTAAAAGCAACATTCATACTCATTTTATAACGAGATAACAACACATTGCTCATTCATTGCGTTTTTCACTCTCATTGCACATTTCTTCACTCTTGTTAATTTTTTCAGTTGCACAAGCTTGAAACTCCTTCCTTTTGCTAAACCTACACCATTGCTTCAACTTATTTGGCGCCAACGAGCTTGCAAGGAAGAAAATTTGCTGATTTAAGGTAAGTTTTTTAGATTTGTGGTTTTTTTTGGTTGTTCGTAACTAGTTTTTATATTAATTTTTTTTTGTTATTCTTTTAAATTTTAACCATTATCTCCACAAATACCAAATACAATGATTATGTTTTTGATTTTAATAGCAATTGTTTTTTTTTATAGTTTTTATCATTAAATTTTAATAGCAATTTTTTATTTTTTACTAGGGGCTATAGGGATTTCTCAGAAATTAGATTGTCTCAAGGTGTAAGTTCTAGTTCGATGGGGCAAGGAATAACCCCCAAATTTGATCTGTGAACGCCCCTTTAGATGTATGTGACAGTATTAGAATAGATGCCTGGTGGAAGGTGTTTTCATTGGCTTTGCCCAAAGTGTAACTGTAAATACAAGTGCTCGTATAGTCGAGTGAAAGCTCATTTGTGTGCAATTTTTAGCACTGGAATCAAAGCTTGTGTTAGGCCAAGCATAAATGGAAGGCTGGGAAAGGGCTTGCCACAGACAAAGATCCTTGCATACATCAAAGAGCAAGAAGAAGATGTCATTGTGGGGAAAAGATTGAAGCATCCTTTGAGAAAGAAAGGATCACCACCTGTCGATCCATCTCGTGCTAATGTGGTGACCCCATCACACCCCTTTCTTGCTACACCCATTGCGGCCGAAGAGGAAGAGGATTCACCTCTTGGTCGCAAGAGAACAAAGGATGCAGACCCATTTGATAGGGCATTCCAAAATGAATCCAGGGAGATAGCGGAGTAGAGCATTGTGCATTGTCTTTACGCATGTGGGTTGTTATTTCATGTTAGATCACCATACTGGCAGGAAATGGTGAGATCTATCAATGTTGCCCCTAAAGGGTTTGTCACCCTAGGTTATGAAAAGGTGTGCAACACCTTATTGACAAAAGAAAGAAAATACATTGAAGCCCATCAGAGATTCATAGATCAAAATAGGGGTGTCCATCATTTCCGATGGATGGAAAGATACGACAAATAGGCCATTGATTAATGTGATTGCAGTGAGCCCTAAAGGAGCAATGTTTTTGAAGGTCGTTGATTGTGAGGTGCAAGTGAAGGATGCATGATTCATTGCTGACATCTTGATAGAGTCCATTGAGACAATAGGGCCCCAAAACATTGTCCAAGTTGTAATGGACAATGCTAAAAATTACAAAGTTGCGGGCATGTTGGTTGAGGTAAGGTATGGGCATATATTTTGGACACCTTGTATCGTTAATTACCTCAACTTTATGTTGCAAAAGTTGGGGACAAAAATTGACTGGATCAAACAAGTCTATGAGGAAGCGAGTGAGATCCGAATGTTCATAACCAACCATCACATGTCTCAAGGCATCTTCAGGACCTTCCCAAAATTGCAGTTGTTGAAGGTAACTCTTAATTTAATTTAATTTTATAAGTTTGTAATTTGTAGTGTCTTTATTTTTGAACATTTTTTGTAAGTTTATTAATTATTTATTTTAATTTTGTATTAGGTTACTGAGACTCGATTTGCCTCACACACCCTCGTCTTGAGATGACTTGTTAAGGTGCGTGAGGCATTGAGTAGCATGGTCATCAACAACCTTTGGGGTGTATGGAGGTAGACAAACAGTGAGAGGGCCACAAAGGTGAAAGGGTGGATTCATGATGATGCGTTGTGGGAACGTGTGGAGTATTTGCTGAGTTTTATTGAGCCCATTGTCATCATGTTGAGATATGTAGAGGATCATCCATGTTTGGGTGAGGTTTATGATGGAATTGACTTAATGATTGAGAACATTAGATCCATCATAAATGCCAAAGAGCAAGATCCCACGGAGAGGTTCTTCAAGGAAGTGCAGTTGCATCTCATTGAAAGGTGGAACAAAATGAACACCCCATTTCATCTTCTTGCTTTTGCCTTGACACCCAAAAACTATAGTGCAGAGATTCTTTCTTTGCCCAAGAGGGTTGCATCATATGAGGGATGTTGAGGTTGCCGAGGGATATAAGGCAACATTCTCTAGAATCTTTTCCGATCCAGAGATAGAAGAGCAAGTCAGAGAAGAGTTTGTGCATTTCATATCCTCAGTGGGTCACTCCCTTGGTGTTATCCGTGACAAGTACAAGATGGATGCTCATTTTTGGTGGTACCTCCATGGGCAAACATCCACCCACCTTCAACCACTTGTAATAAAAATTCTATCACAAGTAAGAATTTTTTTTTTTTTCTGTGCCCTTCTTTTGACCTTTTCGATGTTTTGTTTTAAGTTTTAACTTTTAGTCTTTTAATTTTTATAAATTCTAATTCGGTTTGTGGCTTCAATAGTTTGCAAGTTCCTCTTCAATTGAGCGGAGTTGGGGCACCTATGGCTTTATCCACTCAGTTAAACACAACAAGTTGGCTGCAAAAAAGGCGGAGGATTTGGTTTATGTGCATTCCAACTTACGTCTTCTCTCACATAAACAACCTCAATACAAGGAAGGGCCAACAAAGTTGTGGGATGTGAACCCAGAGGCTGCTGATTTAGATGCCTCTGTTGCCTACCTTTCTTTACTTGACACGGAGCTAGACAATGCTTCACATGACTTGCATAGTGGAGCTAGTGGGAGTGGCGCTGCTGCTACTTGTGGTTCTAATGAACTACATGATGATGAAGACATCACAGCCGAAGACGAATATAGTGAACAATGAGAATGCTGATTTGTCTTTATTTTTGTCCATACATTGTAACATTTGCACCATGTACCCGTTATAAAACTAATATAAGTTTGACTATTGAATATTATGAGATTTGGCATTGAATTATGAGTATTTGTGGTTATTTAACTTATTTGATGTTATTTTGTTTTCTCTATACAAATTATGTGGTTAATTTTGTTTATATGGCTATATTTTTATATTTTTAATTTTTTTATATATATTTTTGTATGGCCGTAGCCAGCTGTATCCAAACCCCAAATAAAAAAATTGCCGTATCCCCATATCCGATACTCGTACCCATACCTGTACCCATACCTGTATCAGCAATGTTGATTTAAACCTTATTAGCTGCTTTTAATTTTGTGCTGTCATCATTGTCATGGTCTCTTGGACCACATTTCATACATAAGATAAATAATTTTGCAGGTGTGTTAGGAAATTCTTTAACGAATTGCCCCCATTTGTTGTGTTTCTTGCATGGGTTTACAGGTCTTCTTTTCATATACTGCATTGGTGGAGTTTTTGGTCATGTACTGCTTCTACTATTGCTTGGGGACCTTTGGTTCCTGTATGCTGAGGTTGCTTGCTGTACCATCCTGAAATGTTTGTCTGCTTTATTATTTTTCAGATTAACATACATTCACTTATATCATGTGTTCTCATGTTGCAGATTGAGATTATAAATTATTTCACAAAGCATCCCTCCTCCTTGTGCCCTTCTATACGTCATTCTAAACACAAAATTCCAATTTTTATTTATCTAAACTTTTTCCATCTTTCTTGTTTGGTAATTTAATTATTGCTTCCAACTTGGATTCACCCTCATCCTTGTCCAAAAAAGCTTTGAATGCTGATGAGTTATTGATCTCATCTCTCAATTTTGAATGCTTTTGGTCGTAAGAAAGCTCTTATATTTAAAAGATGAGCTAATATGTTCTACTTTCCCTATGAGGTACTGTTTTCTCTCCTTTATTTAATTGGATTTGATTTGGAGTGGATGCAAATAATCATGCTATTTTTGGAGTCTTAGTTTGCTGCAACTACTCTTTTGACGTGATTGTCGATATGGATTGCTTCCCTCTAGTGTGTTTATAAAACCCTTCTTCATTCTAATTTTAGTCTTTCTCACTATGCTTGATTGGTTTGGATCCTTGTATGTTTCTAACTTAGTTCTTCCTTGCACCTTCTTTTCTGTCATTTGTACAACAATGGTGGCTTTGACACTTAACCAACATATATCTTGACTCTTCTCTCTTGCTGCTGTCCTTACTTATGTATTAGTGCAATGTGTATTTTAAAATGTCGTACTCTTGTGAGGATCTCATGCTACATAAGAACGCCTATGCCTGAATATTAAACTTCATTACGTTGTCTTCTTCTTGGATCTGTTCCTTGCTCTTGCTTGCCCAAGTGGAATTTCTGTTCCCTTGCGTTAACTTGTTTAAGTGGAACTGCCATCACCTTGCTTTTGCTTTCTCAAATGGGATTGCTGGCCCCCTTCCTTAGGCTTTCTCAAGTGAAATTGCTGCCCCCTTTCTTGTGCTTGCCCAAAAGGATTGTTGTCCTTGCTTGTGCTTTCCCAAGTGGAATTCCTGCCCCCTTGATTGCATGTGTACAAAAGTGGGATCTCTCTCCCCTCTCTTTCGAGAAAAACTCTTTTGTTCCAGGAATAATCTTGAAGAGTGTGAAATTATTTTGAATGAGTAATTTTCCATCATACCTCTTGCAACAATGTGGCAATCCTGCTTCATTTTTTATGAAGTGATTCCTTGCAACTATTAGCTTGCAATTGTGGATAAGCTACTCTTCAAGTGTGATCATCTTTGCTTGCTCACTCATTAGAGACCTTTTCCTCTTCTTTTCTTTGCCTCTTTCTTTGTAGGTGCATCTTCTAGTTCTTTCCCCCCATGCTTGGACTCTATCCTTCTTGGAGTGCCTTTCCTTTTAGTTCTATGGATGAAGCTTTGGGGCAGTTTCCAACACTTTTCATCCCAGTGCCCATCATGGTTGCAATGACTAATGATTCTTGGAAGGAGTTTCCTTGCTTTCCTTCTCTTTCCTTGTTCTTATTTCAGAGAACTTTGACTTGCTTGATGCCACACTCTGACACATGCTCATAACTACCAAAATGAACATGGATGAAAATTCTCACAAAGCTGAGATATATGACATCTTCTACAATGCTTGCACACACAGTTGCAGGGAGACGCATCTCCCACCTCCTGGGATGCGCGTCGAGTACCAAGACACGTCCTAGGTATGGGAGACAGGTACGAAGATGTCTCTGTGACGTCCCGTGTCTCCTGCGCATTCCCACTTTCAAATCCCGCCTCCCCAACCCTAAATGCATGAAAAATGCATGAGAATCATTTAAAAAACCCTAGAATGTCGTCGAAAGCAGTCAAAGGTCATACTGATGCAATCGAAGGTCATATTGACATGGTTGAAGGTTGTCATTCGCCATTGCTGCATGTGAAGCACGGAGTACGAATCATGTATGCATTGGTTAACGTTTTAAGTTTATATTTTTTCTAATGTTTTAAATTTATTTTTATTTATTTATAATTGTTAAGCTTGTAGTTATAACTTATAATCATAGTTAGAATGCTGATTAAACCGTGAATGACACTGCCCATGTTTTAAATTTTAGTTTTTTCTTTTTTCTTTTAATTGTTAAAGTTATAGTTATAACTTATAATCATAGTTAGAACACTAAATAACTGTTTATATTTTATAATCATAGTTATTAAACTTATTGTTATTAACTGTTTTATTAAAAAAATATTATAATATTTATGAAATGTTTGTTTATGTTATTGCTTACTAACTTAAATTTATTTTTTTAGATTTTTTACATGTTTAAAATTTAAAATTTTGTTTACTAATTAATATCTATAATGTTATTAATTAATAATTTAATAATAATAATAATAATTATTTAATGTTTTAATTTTTATTTTAATATTTTATGTTTTTCATAGTATATAATTAGTATATATTTATTTAAAAATTTCATGGTATATATATTATATATAAATAATAAATATATATCGTCGTCTCCCTGTACCCTCGTTTGAAAAATTGGTGTACCCGTACCCGTACCCATCTCCCCGTACCGGTAGCTGTACCCGTCTCCTAGCAACTATGCTTGCAAATGAACAAAAGATTTTAACACTCATATGCATACCTTCTTGTATTGGTCTCTTGGGATGACGTCTTGCAAATAGTAAACAAATGTAAATATTGAAATACATTTGCAATTGCTTGAGTAAATTTATAATATACAAAAAATAACTTTTAGAATATCAAGATGCAATTTCGTACATGCATATAGAAGTGGAATTCTTGTGAGTCGCAAAGGGAGTTTTTGTTGGAAGCTTAGACAGGCTATAATAAGGGGGTTCTTATATCTGCATCATACTTAGTAGAGCCCAACATATGCTAGACATTTAGAGCAGGTGCTTTTTTAAAAAAAAAAAGTCTTTAGCAATCTTGAAATATCTATAACACGAAACTGTAATAATGATATTGTATATATGCTATATTATCGAACTGTGCTCATCCAGTTTTTGTTGTTATTTATTTGCTTTTACAGTGTTCCATTCTAGAGATTCACAATAAGTGCAAGATGTCATGCCCAAAAATTCACCCAATAAACCAAGTAGAAACAATATTTAAAAAAAAAAAACACAACACATACAATGTTCCCGTAGTTTGATGATACAAGTGGGAAGACACACAACTCAAGCATACATGCAATGCCAAAACATGAAACAAACGGTACCATACATAATGGAAGCTTACAGTCCATTTAACACTAGTCATTCGCTTCTCATTACATAATCATTAACTTGATTTACATTATAATTCTTCATTGCACATAAAACCATTACAAAATTTCTTTTATAAATATATCCACGAGACAAGGTAGCAGAGGAACAATCCAATATAGAGTTAAATACACAAAGTGCTTAGTCAATATTTCTCTTTAGAAGCCATACAATATGCAAGTGGTCCCTTATTATTGAGCTCCCTCAATTTCTGTAAAACGAGAATAAGAAATGTTACTTTTGGATATAAGCCCATTGACAATAAAAGCACTTGCACTAAGTTAGCAACAATCTACCACAATTGTTGAATTCTATCATGTTTGGCCAACGCTCTATATTGACAAACCACAACAACAATCATTTCTTGACAAAGCAAGAGAGTAAGATAAAATAGTGCTCAAGTTCTAGAGGTTCGTACAAACAAACAAGGACAAGCAGGGTTACAATGTTCCTAGATTTGATGCTTAGCATCCTAATATACTTGCACGCGGGTTTGAAGGATACATCCCAAGATTAAGATGTCAGTTATCAAACAAAGGTTTTCAACCTGACGATAAAACCATTATCCATTGAGTTTAATCTTTTCACATTCCTGTTTACTCATTTCACATACAAAAATTATTGCTTAATACTTTCATTAGGGTTAATAACATTCTTTCAAGTTTACTTAATGCATGGTATAAGGATTAGAAGCATGTTTAGTATTTGAAGGACAAATCCTACATGTTAGTCTCTAGCACCCACATTTTTCAAGTTCCTTGCATATCGGCTTATACATGCTTGCATAAACAGAATTAGGGCCAAATGTACTTCTCCTAACTTATTAATATCTACATGAATGTAAATATTGCTGGAAGAACAAAGATAAACTCTATACAAAAAAAAGTGTCCTAGAGGGTTAGTCACCACCTAAACATGCTCTAAAATGTTGCATAAAGGACTCCATATGCTTTAACAACAACAAAGTGTGCACACATGCTTTGAGGGAATTAGAGTTACAGACTCTAGATACTGCGTGAAACTTTGTGTTCATATGCTTGTATGTATCACCATACACTTATGGTTATAACCACATAAATTGATGAGTTCTTGTATCCATATGATTTGTAGCTTTTTTTCACAACTTTGAAAGCATATCAAATATCTGGTACACCTACTCTCCAAGAAAAAGTGTACATAACCACTATAATCTCAAGTCCTTGCACCAAGCCAACTCAAGACTATAACAACACACCTTGTTGGGTTCACTGTAAGTCCATACTGATAGACAAAGGCAATGAAATACTTTTCCATGCATCACTAGGTAACAACTGTATAACTTGTTAGCATCACACTTTAGCAACACAATGAATGGGTGCAAAGAAACACAAGATAACAGCCACATGCAAAGATAGGGTTTCATCTCGCAACATATTTCTAATTTCGAATTTGAACCAAATAATTATTATGTTGTTCTAGAGAACATCTCTTATGTAGTTTGTTCTAACAATGTTTTCGTATTGGTCTGAATTCACAATAATTCCTACATTGTTTCCACATAAATCATGACACTTGCAAAGTGGTTCTCGATTGTTTTCACATCAAACAATAGTAAAACTGTAATGGCTTATTCACCATTAACTATTGATGTTAAAGTTGCAGAAGAAATTTTCATCAAGTCTAAGATTTTATAATTGTCTTCTAAAACACAATATCCTACTACACATTCTATTGTTTTCCTTTAACAATATCACATTTATATGTTCTATTGTTTTAATAATAATATAGAGTATTCAAAAGTCCCATTGTTTTCAACATCATATGAAGAAGTTAGAATTTAATGTTCAGGTTCAGTAACATTATGAGTTTATTCTAAACCTTATTGTTTTTAATCAACACTAGTATGAACTGATAATATATTAAGGTTTTATTTACGGTCTCAAATCAAGGCTTACTACCACCGTAGGTTTATAACCTCTGAAGAAATGTTTTAAGCTATTTACTCTTTGAAAAGTGTTAACTGTTTACATCCACAACTATTCACTTATCCACATAACAGTTTGTTGTTTCTTATATCGGCATTCCAAAATCATAAGGTTAGCCAACACTATATATTTGATTACACTAGTCTTTATGAGAATTCAAGCTACTGACGAAACCAATGCGACTTGCGAGTCATCTCAGAATATTGTAATGTTTATTTAAGAAATAAGTATGAAAAAATAGACTTCTTAATGAATCTTCCAGCAAATGTGTTTTCAAGCTCAGGAGTAAGACATTATAGCCCCAAGTCAAATAGTCACAATGAAGACGGAAACTTTAGATGAAAATAATTTCCCCGACAAGTCCTCTTACTAAACAACTCAACTCCTATTACAAATTCTTCCAATATGCTTATACCTTCCAACTATCAAACCATAATAGCGAGGAGAGACTTACTGCTAATATTCCCATTACAAAGTACAAAAGAGAATTCTTATAGGCAATTATAGTTCATCTTGTGATGGATTTGATGCCAAATTAATAGATTTTGGTGCAGGGCTGAAAACAATGTAGGGAAACATCCAAAAGGGGTTTACAACTACATAATTGGATTCTCCTCAAACTTTTATGCACTTTTAAAAAATGGAATCTGATTTCGACTCCGTATGCAAAAGTTATGGCCTTTGTAAGTTACAAGAAAAAGTATTTGCCCTAGAACAAGCAGGCCGTGAGTTAACAGGAAAAGTAGCAGTGAGGTCGTGGATTCATAGGCAAAGTAGTGGCGTGGTCGTGTGTTTTCAGAGAAGGGTGGTGGGCTGAGTCAAAACACAGAAAAACCTTCTCAGAACTGCCTGAAAATGGGAGGATAAAATGGATGAACATTGGTGTCCTACCAGGAATAACAGAATGAATCATATGTTAAGAAGAAAGGTTTAATATTTCATAGCTGCCATATTTCAAAACTTAAAACATGAAATCAGTAAAGATGACCATTCACATACATACTTTCAAGTACAAACCCATACCCATTTGTAAACCCTCAATCAAATAGTAAATCTCAAATACATCTTCAAATTTCTTCCTTCATGAACACAACAATAACAAGAATAGGGTGGAAATTGTACTTATCATTTAGGCTTGATGCCTTTGGGTGGAATGCTACTTGATGGTTTCTTTTTTGCCAATCTTCTCAAGCTGCATGACAACCTCAAGCTCTTGATAGTGCTTATTCTCACTTGACAAAACTATCCCACAAGCTCCTCCAAATCTTTCTCCCATAAACCACCCAAATGCTAGCCGCCAGCCACAAAGTATGGACGTCTTCCACATAGGGAAGAACCCCTCCGTTTTTTCTCCTACTCCAAGGCATCTTGAGCCTTGCCTCTCCATTTTCCCAAGGCCTATCACATTTAAAAATTAAGTGTTTATAAGGCTCAAGAAATTCTTTTCCCCAACTTTCACAAAGGCTCTTACAAGACATGGGATTTCTCTCAATTCCTATTGGTCACTTTCTTTCAAAACTTTCCCAAGTCCACATCTCTTACATTTTAATTAATGCTCTTCCTTGCACGTCCCAAGAATTCTTACATAAATCACTTTCTTATTCTTACAATCCCTTTAAGCTCTTACTCTTACATGTCTTACATAGGTCAACATCTCTTACAAATCACATTTACTTTCTCTTACACCTCACATGGGATTCCTAGTACCTTCTTACGCATTCTAGTAGATGTCCTATTAGACACTCAATCCACTTTCACAAGTCCACCAACCTTATACAATTGACTAGTTAGCCCATATCAACTAGGATTCATAGCCTTCCTAGAAGGCCTAAGGACAAAGCATCCCATGGAAGGAAAATTTACTTACTTTTATATTGGAAAAATTAAACCCTAATCAATACCATTGATTCCAATTAATTAATCTTGATTATAATTAAGAGCAAATGCTTTCAACCACACCTTACACTAAGAGACACACCGATAATGCTAAGGAAAGTGGGGTACGATGCCCAAACTTAACCCCCTTTGATAGGTGACATTGAAGGTGTCCTAAAGGGTGATCACACGAGGAACACCTCGATAGCTCATTATCAAAAAGATGTAGAAGCACAAAGAAGGGTTACATACAAACTGAATTAAATCAAGGACAAGAGTAGTTCCAATTGTGCCATAAAATGAACCCAAGCTATCTCCAAGATGATCACCACCCCAAAGCAAACTTCTTTTCACGACGACTAATACACAACCACCACAAGACAAGGGGTCCCAAAAGGCAGTTAACAAGCATAAATTGATACCAGGAGGATTGTGATGACTAAGCATTACTAGGGGAAAGAACCTAATTCCTCGTATGGATACAAGAATACCACAATGTTTCTGACCAATACCTTGGAACTGACAATGGGGTTAGTTGCACAATGGGAGGGGTGTTACACAAGATATATCTAAAAGTTTACATCTAATAACTAAATCTTTCTTAGGGATGGGTTTGCCCTCGAGATTGATCTTGTAGCTTTAGAATCTGCATCATAAGTTTTCAACAATCTTAAAATATGTTTAATACCAAACTGTAATAATGATACTGCATATATTTTTATTATTGAAATTTGCACATCCATTATTTGTTGTCATTTATTTGCTTTTACCGTTTTGCAGTCCAGAGATTCACAATAGGTGAAAGATATATCTAAAAGTTTACATCTCATAACCAGAGATTTCTTAGGGATTGGTTTTTTTCCTCCAGACTTATCCTGTATAATTAGAGTCTACATCATGCACCCCTACTTGACATGGTCTCTTATGGTTCATCTATCACTTATAATGTATTAATTTGTACATTTGGCTGGTTAAATCAATCTTTTGACCCTGATAGATGTCTGCTTTATTAATTTTGTATATCCAGTAAGTTTTCCGGCTGTTATGTTGAACCCCTCTTGGGCCAATTTTAACTTAAGATCCAATAGTGCTTTATCACAATGACTGTTGGGTGAATTCAATTGCAGGACTCTTTTTCTTTATGATATTTTTATCTTGATAACATCTTCATTTTTCTTGTACTTAAAACCAAAAAATATATAATAACATCTTATTTCTCTTTGCATTAAAAAAGAACATACTAAATTTGCTTTATTTGGTGCAGCCAATCAATGACTTGGACTTTCATCCTCACTCTGCTATATTAATATCTGGTGCTAAGGATCATACAATAAAGTATGTTAGTTTCCTTACATGCTTCCTACTCTTCATGTTCTAATATTTCCATTTTCATAAAGTGGTGCCCTAGTATGCCTATGCAAACTTTGGTCATCCTTTCAATTATGTACAAGCAATCTGTATGCAGGTTTTTTGACTTTGCGAAGACAGCTGCAAGAAAAGCATGCCGGATTATTCAGGTCCAGCCAATTTAGATTGCATTCAAGGCATACTGCTGTTTATCTTTTTAAGGATTCATATTATCTGCTGATAGTGATTTTTATTTGATATTTGTTTTAATTTTTTTGTGGATCCCTGGAATGGTTACAGGATACACACAATGTCCGGTCTGTTGCTTTCCATCCTTCGGGAGACTTCCTCCTAGCAGGTATCCCTTTAAATCAACATAGATAGTACAGAAGCTCAACATCGGAAAGCCTTAAGAGTTTTAAGTGATACTTTTGAACAAAAACGCTACTTTTGGTCTACATGATACTAAACCTTGTTAATATGGAAGCAGTGAAGTTACTATTCAGTACAAATTGTTTCATGAAACCGTATATAGATTCGGAAATAAAGTAAGAAATAGCTGGTAAATCTGTTTTATTGGAAGTGAAGAATGAATCAATATTTCTAGGATATTTGCTTGTTTTAGCTCTTCTGATTAACATTATTGGTTCCAAAAATAAGGATCAATTATTTAAATTCCATTTACACATCTCATTTACTGTTTGAAATGATGCATGAAAGTATGATTGGATTAAGAAGAATCCTTTCATTGTGAAGACGCCCTTAGAAATCGACCTATAAATCCATTTTATTAGAAGGGAAGAATGAATCAGTATTTCTAGGATCTTTGCTTGTTTTAGCTCTTCTGATTAACATATTGGTTCCATAAAGAAGGATAAATTATTTAATTTCGACTCATATGTTTCATTTACTGTTTGAAATTATGCACAAAAGTATGATTGGATTAGAACAAGTCCTTTCCTTGTAAAGATGCCCTTAGAAGGGTCCAACAACCATTAAATGGGCCATAGAAATCCAATGAAAGCACATAATAGTGGCCTTCTCATCAGATGGTTGGATTTATCCACAAGTTGGCCGATCTAGGACCCCCTTCAGGAGCTGATTGGACTCACCCACACTCAGGCCAATTTAAGACTATTTATGAGCTGATTATATGGAAATGAGGTGTCAAATTTAATAAAAGAAAGAGGCAATCATTGCACACATCATCATTATTTCTCTCTTCTATAGCACATGAGATGCAGCATATCAGCCCCATAATAGATTTGGAAAAGCAGAATTTTTTGATTGTTAAGGACGACGACTTTTTCATAAAGACAACACATTACTTGAGAGCCTTCTAGACCATAGCACCTTTCTCCCAGATGTCCGTTCTATCATTTTTATTGCAGACTAGGGTCTGATTTGGTTGCTGTTTGGTTTGTATAACAGTTATGCTGGTAACAGATTGCATTTGTAGCCAGTTTTTTTACTGTTTTGACACCCAAGCATGGACCAACGCAAACAGGCTCCTCATGCTTTTGCATTCTCACCAAAAAATTATTTCTGTAAGTGTAACACTCCATTTGCTTTTGCTTAGTTTTTATATTGATTTCAGAATGCTTTTTTAGATTTATAAATTTATTAGAATGACCCCGAACTAATTGGCCTAGAGTACCATTATTGTTGTTTTCCTGTTCCCCAAGGATGTGAGAGGAATGATTGTTATCTCATTTGGAACTGTATTGTATGGTGGTCCTGTATATGTTATGCTTTTGAATTATTCAAAATAACGTTCAGCTTTATATTTGTTTGACTTAAAAATATTGCGCTTTCATTGCATTTAGGGTGATGTGTTTGGGAGAGTGATAAGGTACCTGTATAACAAAGGAAGCCCTAGTAAAAGGTTAGAGAGAAAGACCAAAGCTATTGGTTATTGGGGTAAGCTCTACCTTTGTAGGGAGGCATTTGATTGCAAAGTCGACTTTATGTAGCTCCAGTGGGAATGGAAGGGCTATGTAGGGATGAAATTAGCCATTGTATTTGTAATGTGAATGATAATCAAATGCTGCAGACCTTGCAGGATGTACTGAGTAATATATTCATCATCAGCTCCTTAATTGGAAAGTTGTACATGTTCTGTTTCACTATCATGAGGTGTTATGTGTTTGGTAGAGTGATAAGGTGCTTGGATAACAAAGGAAGTTATAGTGAAGGGTTAGCGGGAAAGGACGAAATTGTTAGTTATTGACATAGGCTTTAGCTTTTGTTGTGAGGCCTTGGACCGAATGGTAAGGTGCTTAAAGACCTCTAGTGGGAACGGAAGAACTTTGGAAGGATGAAGTTAGCCATTGAATTTCTAGTGTGGATTATCATCAAATACTAGGGAATTTTGAGAAATATGTGTAACACCCTCCAATGTTACTCCTAAGCTCACTACATTTTTTTCTTTTATTTTATTTGACTCTAGTAGCCCACACAACATCGGGGCACAAGTCATACACAACAATGTGCTAGCACGGTTAGAGTTCGCCCCCATCATTAATCCTTTTAGATTAATATAGATGCAATTCTGGGTTTTGACTCGGGATTACACGATCGAGGTCATGACTTTGGGTACACTAGACCACAATTAGCTCTGAGAAACACCTGAACTAGTAAATGTTTCATTTTCTAAAAATAAAATAATATTTTTATTAAAATAAAAATATTTTTAAATACTTAAATAAAAGTAATAGTATGCCTTAGTTGTCAAAATTGAATATGTCGGCAACTCCTTTCTATTTTTGACTTAAAAAGGGGACTTTTAAGGGTTATGGGCAAGATTAGCCCTTAAGTGAATTCATAAGGAAGTTGCTTTTTGATTATTTGAATTTTCCCTCCAAGTGGAATGAACCCCTTTGGGAAAAGGATATAAAAGGGAAAGAGGAGTTTCTTTTGGATTCTCATGTTATGTTTATGAATTGAAATCACACGTTTAAGCATGATTTGCTTGACTTCATCCATTGAAGATGGAAACCTTCATTGGAAGGCTGAAGTAAGGAAGAAAACACTTACCTTTCAGCTGGGCAGCCTTATTTTTAGAGGTTGCAGAGGGCATCAGTGATCCATTGAGGTGTTTTGAATACCATTTTCAGGTTCATGCAGCAAAAGGGGCATCAAGTAAGAGTAACAAACAGGTTTGGGAGGCTAGTGAGATGATTTGGGGGCCCTAGAAGGGCAACAAACTGTCTAGGGAAGGCAACAAACTTCTAAGGAGGGCACGAACCCCCTCTTGGGGTTTGTAGTGACATTTTCAAGGCTAATTCAAGCCTAACTTCAGTTTGAAGGCATCAAAACATTTATGGTGTTTTTATCATATTTTTCCAGCCTTTAAATTGGGATAAAAATCAGATTTGAATGGACTATTATTAGCTGTAATATTTCTGGATTTTTGGTAATTATTTGGTAAATAAAATATTAATTTTGTGCCCTAATTGACACTTCCAGAATTCTGAAATTTTTATTTGCTTAGGGTTTGAATTAAAAATCGTAAAATTGCATTTATTGTTTGGGTTTGTTGGGAAACCCTATTTGTTCTAATTCTGCCCTAAAAGGGATATTACAGAGTTGCTCTAGGGACTTTTTTGATCCTTCTAATGAACTTAGAAAGCCCCAAAAACTATATATCAATTATAAGATTGTTCCAATTGAATATTGGATGCAAAAGTTGCCTAGACCCTTGGTGGCACGAATTACAAGGCCTAAAATAATATTAATTTAATATTATTGCTTCATATATTATTATTTTACTATTTCACTATGGATGCAACCCATTATCCATTGTGTTTAATAACACTTAGCATCTGCGCAGTCCCTGTTCTCACCCAAATAGACATGTCAAAAATCCGGATGTGAATCCTTATTCGTTGTGTTTGCACAAGACTTAATATCAAAACTTTGGGTATATCCAAACGCGATCCAATATGTGTTACAACTTATAACACTTCACATCCACACAACAAAAATCGACATTTAAGTAGGTGCGACCAGATACAATTTGTTATGTGTTAGATTTTATAACTGTCTATGTCTGCTCCAAGCCAATATACTATCCATGTTTGCGCTCAAACTTGTAATCCCAGTTTACTTGTTCATAGGGTGAATGTGGGATAAATCTTTGCCTGGTTTTAATTACATACAAGATGCATAATAATACTCTTAAGGAAATACACTTGAAGTTTACACTTAAATAACCAACTTACTTGTCATACTGTGTTAAGGTGTGAAGGTGTATGATAAAGCTGGTTTAAACATCTACCCGACCAGTATGCGATAAAACCCTTTTGATCCAACTCAACTGTGCATAACCTATTTCACTTGAGTTCAAATTCCATTCCCTAAAAGGAACCTGTTCAACACTATGGATGCTCAATTTGTAGTTCCGTGCTTATAAATCAAGAAATGGATTTGCCTTTATATCATAGTTACAAACTCCGATTGGATCCAGATTTTTTGGCCGACTCGGATAAGTTCATCCGGGTTGACCCTATTTTTTTTTGAATTTATTTATTTATTATTATTATTTTTTTAATATTTTAGGTTTTTTGCAGAAAAACATGCCCAGAAACCATAGATATTATATAATGTCAACATTTTATATTACTTTATTAATGTTTTTCATTGTATTTGTAAATTTTGCATATTTATCAAACTATGCTCATACACACGCACACATGTATGTATAAATTCCGGATTGGATTTTTCCTAACTTTTTCAAGAATTCCGGATTGTCAGATTCCCCCCTTGAACGGATCTGGATTTCCGAACTTGGTAACAATGCTTTATATCCATAATGGTGCGAAATACCATTCACAATTCCTTAACACCCTTCTCCCAAGCGATGGGTTGCATTTTAAAGATCGTCTCATAAAAATTGGTGTAGGTGGAAGGAATAAGAATAAGGAAGTAAATTATCTTTTTTTAGATTCCCTTAAATATTTTGACCATTTTTAATCAATCTAAGGGGTCTCATGCTTTATATTTAATTGGGTTTGTATTTCTTTTATCAAGGGTGATCAATTCTTCATGAGGAGAGAGTGAGAATATATTCTTTTATTCCTTCTTTAAATTTTTAAATATGCAACGTAATGAAAATGAGCTATGCAAGTTTTTAAGAGGAGATTCATAATTTTTTTACATAAATCATGAATTGCGAGGGGTACGCTACTTTCCTGATTATCCATGAATACATTCAAGTAAATAATCTGCTATAAAATTGCATTCTAATATCCTATGTTCACATTAGCATCCTCATTATTTAATCATCTATTTGAAACAAATGTTTATAAGGCCAACATTTATACGAGTATTATCAACAATAAACAACAGAATTCAGCCCTGGGCATTATTTCCAGAGTTACAGCATACTATTAAAACGGATAACTTCCAAACACTAGTAAACACAGTTTTCAATTATTTAAGGCATCATAACAAACCTGAAAACACATACATTTAAAGTTATAAACCTATGTTTAATTGATTCCATACTTCAACTGAACAAAACAATTTCTTTGAATTGAAATTGAACAGAGATAAGGGTTGGAACGAGTGCATGACACATTCAAAGGTTGCTTGCTTGTTACACAAGCTGCAATCCATAAGATTTTGAGATGAGTCGTATGCTATGATCCCCTAGGCCACCCATCCAGTTTGCGTACGGGTCCATAAATGGGTACCGAGTATTCACTGCACGCTGACCTTTTATAAACTACTCAGTGCATCTGAACATTCTGCATACCACTGCCCAATCTGACACCCTGAGTCCTCTCATTCCCTCCAAACTGCATACCAGTCAGCAGGTGTGGTGGTGGATACAAAAGGGGTTTGCAAAGTAAACAGCACTAAAAGATAATGACAGAAAACACAGGGTATTCAATAAAACCCAAGTCAAAGGAATCTTCAAAATAAAATTAATAGCATAAGAAGTTTTTCCGAAAGCAACGAAATTCCAAGAAATATATATTAAGTAATGAAATAATAAAAGATGCTTTCACAAGGAACACACCTCAACACGTAAAGTGCAAAAATTAAAAAAGGTGGCAACATGGAATAATTTCCCTCCCATAACTACACCTAAAATAGAATGGCTATCACCATGGCTACTCTCATGCACTGATGCCTAATAATGGTTGCCACCATGGCTCTGCCCATGCACTAGTGCCTAATATGAGCTTTGCATATAAGTGATTAATAAATCCAAGGCACCAGTCCTGAGACTTGAGACTTAAAAATCCTCTCTTGAAGCCTTGTTGGAGGCCTCTAGCCACGTCGCTTTATTTTAGGGATCTAGTTTGCATTGCCGCACCTAGAAAAGCTTGTTCTTTTCTTTCAATACCCACCCAAAGGATAAATACAGAGAATTGAAAACAAGGAGAAGAAATATATATAAAAGACAATCCAACAAATTTTCTAAAATGTGGCTAACATCCTCCACAAAAGGAAATTGCACGAGGATAAAAATATCAAAAATACCTTCAAGTAGTAAGATAAAAAGGGTGGTCAGCTCAATCAATCGCACCATGCAATCTGCTTTGCTCAACGTTACTTAGCCACTTCTCTTTCACTCACAAAGGCAAGTGTTGGGAAGACATGTATTTCTCAATGGTAATCATGGTTATTTATGGGCCGCCCCTTTACCGGAAGTCTGATCACGACATTAATTGCAACATGGCTTTTGAAATATCTCTTTCTGGAAAGAAATTCTGAATCTGTTTTTTTTTAAAATTTGTGATTATAATCAAAACTGGAATATCATTAAACATCTGATGTCAACACATTGAAAACTAATAATCGGAAATAAATTTGAGTCTTTATTCAATTTGGGAAGGTACAAATAACATGATAAATATTAAAGGCTGAATATTTACAGAACTCCCCAAACCTTAACCTGAAACATATCTGTGATTTACCCTTTTGATTGGTACAACAGCTTGTACGGATGCCACAGTCAACAAAACCAATGCTGAAGATTCTTATGAACAGTACAACAGGTTCCAATAGTGACGCCAACAACTTAGATGTTGGTACGACAACAATAAATGCCCTGAAAAGTTGACTCCACACCCTGGAGGGTAATGCTAACAATCTAGAGGTAAGTATGTTTGAAGTTAAAGCCCAGAGCTGAGATGCCTAGCCTGGAACAACAAAAAAAGCTTGTTTTGTTGTTACCAAAACCCTTCACGTAAATTTTGAAATTTATTAACCACTTTCAACCAGCGAAGATCTGATATAACTTAATTATCTAAACAATTGCAACTCTTCGATGGAGTTACTTTTGAAGATTGAAGGTTTTTCGTCCCCAAAGCTGATTGCAATGAGGGTTTCTATCCTCAAACGCAGAAGTTGAACCAAATGCCTAAGCTCTAGAAGAAAATTATGATTTCAATCGTGAATAATGAATAATGAATAATAATCCTCTTTTGGCACCACTCGTCCTTTTATGATTTCACTTTTCCAATTTCACCCTAAAAGTATTTAAATATACTTTTAATTAAATATTCACTTTTCATCGTCTTAATATTAATTCCTTCTGGCCAGCTTAATAAATAATAATACATAAGTGTCCTTTTCATGTTATCACATTAAAGTGACTTTGGACAACTTAAATGTATTATTATGAAATTATTTCCCTCATTTAATCTTTTAGCCTACGGAAAATAAAAATATAGGTTTTGGGTCCACTGACTTTTTAATAATTCGGAAAAGGGGACATTACAATCCGCTCTTCCCAGAATTGCTTGCCCTCATGCAATTGCAAATTGAGATTCTCAAGAATCTCTGCACCCTCCCATGTAGCATCTTCTGTTGGTAGATCCTTTCAACGTACCAAATACTTTGTGATGGTTTTGTTCCTTAGTTTCTTCTCCCTAACATCCAAGATGGCTTCAGGGACCATGATTGATTTGCCTTCATCATCCAAAGGAGGCTACTCAATTGAAGGAATGATATCCTGTCCCAATGCCTTTTTGGGGCATTAAAAGTTGAATACATTGTGTATCTTGTTGCGCTCTGGCAATTCAAGCTCATAAGACAACCTCTTCAATCCTTTGCTTCACTTGTATGGGCCATAGAAGCGAGGCTTGAGATTTTCAGCTCCACTCTTCTTGAGAGAAGATTGTCTATAGGGCTGCAATCTCAAGAAAACCATGTCTCCAACCTCAAAAGATCTTTCAATACGGTGCTGGTCCACATAAAAATTTTATGTATATTCTACACTTGTTGGAAGTTTTCCTTGAGTGATTCAAATATGCCCTGACTTTGTGCAACCAAGTGTCTTGCCCCTGGCACTCTACTGTCTCTAATAACTAAATCCAAAAAAGAAAGAGCGTCATAACCATATAAAGCTTTGAAATGAGTCATACCAACGGACATATGATATGTGGTGTTCTAACAATACTCTCCCATATAGAGCCACTTGACCCAAGTTTGCTTCCCGCTACATAATTCCTCATGTAATGCTCAATCCATTTATTCACAATCTCTATTTGCCCATATGTTTGAGGGTGGCAAGTGGTACTAGGAGTCAATTCGGTTCCTGCTAAATGAAAGATCTCTTGCCCAAACAAAGGAACCTTCTATCCTTATCACTTACTATGTTCTTAGGGAGTCCATGTAGCCTGAAAACTTATTTGAAAAACAAATCAACTACTTGTGATGCCTTAAACTCAGTTGGAATGGCAAAGAAGTGAGCATATTTTTTAAGTCTATCAACTACCACATAAATACAACTCTTACCTTGAAGTTTTGGAAGAACTGTGATAAAATCCATTGAAATGCTCTCCCACTTTTGATTTGGAATTGGTAAGGGCTGCAACAAACCTGCTGGAAATACCTATTTTGCTTTGTTCTGTTGGTAGGTAAGACACTCCTTGATGTATTGGAGGACCTCCCATGAGTCCTCTCTAGAAAAATCTATCCCTTATTTGCTTATAAGTCTTGAAATATCCTGGGTGACTAGCCAAAGGTGTATCTTCGACAGCTCTTAAAACTTTATTATTTATTTTTGATTCAGGGACAAGATAAATTATATCCTTGTAGAGGATGAGATCATTAATCACCTTATACCTATCATCATGTACCTTGCCTTAAAGGATATCATTAGTGAAAACATTCTTTGCATACTTTGCTATTATAATAACCTTCCAATCAATAGAGATTTCAGACATAGAGCATCGAAATGACTCTCTAGACAAATCATCAACTACAACATTGTTCTTTCCCTTAACGTACTCTATGTCAAAATTCTAAGCTTGAAGTTTACTCACCCATTTTTGTTGCCTATCATTCAACTCCTTTTGGTTGAGAAAAAACTTCAAATTGTTGTGATCCGTCTTGACCTCAAATCTGCTACAAACCAAGTACTCCCTGGATTTTTCTAAAGCATGCATGATGACTAACATTCCTTTGTCATATATAGAGAATTTGTGTTCTGTATCTTTGAGTTTCCGACTCGCAAGGGCTATGGGATGCCCCTTTTGGATCAAAATTGCCCCAATTCCTTCCCCTAATGCATCACACTCTAACACAAATGGAATAGAAAAATATGGAACAATCAATACTGGGAATGAACTCATTACCTTTTTGAGTTTGTCAAAGGTTGTTTGGGCTGATTCATACTAGCTGAATGCTCCCTTCTTTGTTAATTCAATTAACGGAACAACTAATTGTGAAAACCCTTTAACAAATGTCCTGTAGTAACTGCAAAGACCCAAGAATCCCCTCAGTTGTGACATTGTGGTAGGAGGAGGGCAATCAATATGGCTTGAATCTTCTGTTGATCAATCGGAACTCCTTGGACATTAATGACATGGCCTAAGTATAAAATTTCAGTCATGCCAAACTTACACTCCTTAGCAAAGAGAGTTTGCTGTTCTAAAATTTCCAGCACTGTATCCAAGTGTTTTAGGTGCTCTTCCCAAGTCTTGCTATACACCAAAATATCATCAAAAAATACTAGAACAAACTTCCTCAAGTGCTCATTGAAAATATGGTTCATGCATGATTGGAAAGTAGCTGGAGAATTGGTCAACCCAAAATGCATAACCAAAAATTTAAAATGTCCAAAGCGACAACGGAACATTGCTTTTTGTACATCTTCATCTCTTACCCTAATCTGGTAATAGCCAGGTCTCAAATCAATTTTAGAAAATATACAACCCCATGCATTTCATCACTATAAATTTTGAGATATTTTGTTTCACTCTCATAAGGTGTTAATGTGTTTGGGAGAGTGATACGGTGCATGTATATCAAAGAAAGTTTTAGTAAAGGGTTAAAGGGAACGGTCAAAACTATTGATTATTGAGCTAAGCTCTACCTTTTGTAAGATGCTTTTGATTACTAAGTAAAGATTTTATGCACCTCTAGTGGGAATGGGAAGGCTATGGAGGGATGAAGTTAGGTAATAAATTGAGTGCGGATGATCATCCAATGCCACATACCTTACATAGAATGTAGTCTTTATATGTCTATCCTCCTAGACTCCGAAAATAAAAAGTTTGAGAAATTTCATTCTAGTCTCATAATGTGCTATTCATTTAGAATAGTGATAAGGTTCTTGGAAAGCAAAGGAAGTTCTAGTAAAGGGTTAGAGGTTAAGGCAAATTGTTGATTATTGACCTAACCTATACCTTTTGTAGGGAGCCCTTTGATTGCAGAGTAAATGATTTGTGCGCCTCTAGAGGGAATGGAAGGGACATGGGGGGATGATCTCAACCATTGAATTTCTACTATGGATGATCATTGATTGCCATAAACCTTGCATGGTGTAATGAGTGTATTTTTATCCTCCTAAAATCCTTTTTTGGAACGTTTGAGATGTTTCTTTCCACTCTCATAAGGTGTTGTGTGTTTGGGAGAGTGAGAAGGTGCCTAGATAGCAAAGAAAATTCTAGTGAAGGGTCAAAGGAAAAGGCGGATTTTTTTGATGATTGAACTAAGCTCTACCTTTTTTAGGGATGCCTTTGACTGCAAAGTCAAGATTTTATGCACCTCTAGTGGGATTGGAAGGACTATGAAGGGATGAAATTAGTCACTACAGTTCTAGTGTCGATAATCATCGAATTCTGTAGACCTTGCAACATGTGGTGAGTAAATATCTATCATCCTAGATTCCTTCATTGGAATGTTTGAGGTATTTCGTTCCACTCTCATAAGATGTTAAAGTTTTTGGGAGGCCTTTGATTGCAAAATGCAGACTGTTTTAGTGGTAATGGAAGGGCTATGGTGGATTGAAGTTGGCTACTAAATATAAAGTGTGGATGATCATCAAATTTTCTAAGCCTTGTAGATTTATTTAATATATATCTATCCTCATAGGTTGGTTCACTAGAAAGTTTGAGATGTTTTGTTCCAGTCTTATCAGAAGTGCTTGGAACAACCAATTCTACAAAGGCTTGGCTATGGAGTTCCTCTTGATCTTGAGTAGTGTTGCATAGATAGAGTATATTGCATTCAAGTGAGGTTATCTCCTTATACCTTGTTTTTCCCAGTGAGTGATTCTTTCGTGGACATGTGGTACAACAGTGTCTTTTTTTAAGTAGGTTTTGGAAAACACCACACCTTACTCCCAAAAAGACGAGTCAAGGAAGGAGACTAGTAGAGGCCAAATAGGAATATCTTATTTTATAGTAAGAGAATGTGTTAGAGTAGGAAATGAATCCCGATTAGTAGTCAATACCTTTGAAGGACGTTTCTCTAAAGTTTTGGCTGCGAAATAAGGAAATGTGACAAAATATTTGATGCCATGATGTGGTAAATGCAACAAAAGTCTCTTTAGTACTATAGACATGATATGGTATTTGAAAGGTCTTTATTCTATTCTCAAAGAGACCCAATTGAAGAGGTTTGAATAAAAAGGGGATATGTAAATAAAAATTGATTGTTATGTCCCTTTTTTAAAATATAGTAAAAAATAATAAAGTTAATATTTTAAGTTGTCTAAGTGATTTACTTTTTATTAAAAATATAGTGACAAATTAATATTACTTTATTGTTATTAGAAATTAAAAAAAAATTGAGAAAAGGGTAAAAGTGAAAAGAACCTAAAAGTATAACCCGAACCTTAAAAGTGACAATTGAGTCTATATATATTGAGTCGTCATTGTAAATCATTCAATTTTTAGTATCAATATTTGTCAATTGATTGAGCTTTCTAGTTCATTAGTTTTTAGTTAAGGACAAAAACCCTTATAATTGGAACAAATTGTGAGGACAAAAACCCTTTAACCCATTGAGGTGATTCTATCCAGGAATCATAATTGTGCTTACAAATCAAGATCAAGATTATTATCAATTTTCAGTTTTTTGTCAAGGTTTGGAGTATTGTAGTCACTGTTGTGCATCCTTGGGAAGCTGCCATACCTCATCCGGAACTGCCATTCATTGCTTTGGAGCCTGTGGCTGCCATACTAGTCAGAAAATAACCCTAGACTGCTGCGTTGGGGTTTCATGTAGAGCTGGGGTTATTGTGTTTGGGTTTATGTGACCAGCTGAGTCTAATTTGTGCAAATCAAAGTGGTTGTTGTGGCCTTTACTTCTAGTTATAACCTTACTTCAAGCTTCATTTGTTGCTCATTGTTGAATGTAATTATTTTACGGAGGTTTATTAAAGTAAGAGTTTTGTCTTTTGGCCTTGTGATGCAAAATAAATGTAAGGATTTTATTACAACATTCTATTATGGTTTAAATTGCTTCATTATCAAAATTTTGTACACTTTCGTCTCATTACAATAAAAATTTCAATTAGGTTTTCAATATCAATAGTGCATGTGGGATGTTTTAGTATTTGTTTGATATCCAGTATTGAAAAGGAATCAAAACAAACTTTAGAGTTGATAAATTATCTAGAAAGGGATATTTCAGTGCTGTTATGTCTCTTTTGAGGTAATTTTATGAATTCTATAATTTACTGTGTTTCCTTTTCAAATTGAAAAATCAAATAGCCATATGCAATAATGCTGTACTAAAACCAAGAGATTTTTTATTGTAATGGGACGAATGCATACAAAATACTTGTGATGATACAAACCGATCATTCACAATAATACAATGAAAAACCCTCATTTATATATTAAAAAATCCACGTCTTGTGATCAATAACCAATAGCATAACACTTCCAATATCCAAGAAGAAGACATGACATCTCCAAAGGATACTTATGTTGTTTATCATGAACAACAGTTTTCAAAGTGCAGTGATGGATGTGTTAATGTGGTACAACTGTCAGCAAGTAGGTATGGCAGACAATAGAAGACAAAGCATCAACAAACAAATGATTTTTGATCCTTGACAAGGTACAACAAAGCCTAATCAACAAATAATTTTTGATCCCTAACAAAGTACAACTAACAAGGTACAACAGACTGCAATCAGCAAATAACTCTCACACAAGTCACTATAGTTAATGGCAGGGTATAGATTATTGTAGTGGCGATACGACAGATCTGAACATTAATAAACACCTTGAAATTCCTCTATAAACTGATAGCAACCTTCACCAAATTGTAAACTGGTAATAACCTCGGTCTTTTCTGCACAGATGTGATCCTAGGATGGAATCACCATGAAGGATATGAGGGTTTTCATTCTTAGATCTTGAATTACAGAAGATGGAGGTTTTCGTCCCCACAACAATCTTCAACCAGTAAGGGTTTTTGTCCTTATGTTGAAAAACCCTAAAGAACTCTGAAGCTCAACAATTTGAGAAAATATTTTGATCATAAACTTGAATTTTTTAATATATAAATAAGGGTTTTCCACGGTATTACTATGAATGATTGATTTGTATCATCATAAGTGTTTTGTATGCTCTCATTCCATTGCAATAAAAATTTCTATTGGTTATAGTACAACAGTATTGCATATGGTTATTTGATTTTTTTAGTCTGAAAAGGAATCACATTAAATTCTAGAATTCATAAAATTACCTAGAAAGGGACATTATAGTGGTATTAGAGGCATGATCCTGCCAATATGTAGGGTAAGAATTAGAATGGACAAGCATTTGGAAGAGTATCAGAATAGCATGCCAAATCTAATGGCATTAATGAAAATACAACTGGACAGAAAAGAGTAAGAAGAAGAATGGAAGCAACATCTCAGAATTGATTATGAGGCCTACTGTGAAGAATATTATGATCTAAGCCTAAAAGTTCAAGCTGACATGACCCTTCAATATTTCTGTGACTTAAAAAGGAGGCATGAGCTAAGAAGAAGAGGAAGAAGGATCATTCAAAATCGTTTGAGCAAGCTTCCCACATATGAATAAAAGTTTGACTTTACCTTTGAAGAATTCTTGGAAATATTCAAAGAAAATAAAAGTGGTAGGCTGAAGAAGAAAGAACAATCAGAGCTGCAAGAAATTGAGAGGAAGCAACCCATGGAAAAATCAACCATACAAGAGGGATTGTCCCAAGATTCAAAGAGCAAGCTGTCTATTATAGGAACATCCCTTAACCTTGATGATTATGCATGACCTGTAGAGAATACAAATGGAGTTCCAAAGATTCCTGTAACTTGTTGATTGGAGGCATGGCACCTGAAACAACACTCTCTGTTGCTCTTAATTTTGTGGAGCTTCAGACTGCCCCTGAAGCAATAGACCTAGTTGATAGAATTAATGTGCCATCACAGTCTTCAGATGGATGCGCTGTATCTTCAGAAAAGGAAGAGCATTATGCTCTTAAAGCAGGCCTGAGAAAGGTAAACATATTTGGAGAATATGTAGTAGGAAGAGCAAAGAAAGCTTGTAGAGAACAGGATGGGAGTGATGTCAGAGTATTTTCAAGGAGTGAAGAATATGATTATGCTGATGTGTTTGACATTGGTTCTAGTAATGAATGTGACGAGGATGAAGTTGAGGACAATGATATCTCCAACTTCTGAAATTCCTTTAGCTATGGGAGCTTGGCTGCAGTTAATTATGTTAAAGGAATTTGTTTTGACGTCAGAGAAGATGAAAATGATGATAGTTGGGTAACAATTCATAAAACAAGTTTGGAGCCAAGTTCGAGGACAATTGAGGAGCCATATTCGTCAGACTTTGATCATGCTCTTGTACAACCCTCAATTCGAAGTTTTCTTCTTGGAAAAAGAGAAAAATAAGTTTTCGGTCACCTCGAGCAAGGGGAGAGCCATTGTTGAACAAAGCATATGGAGAGGGGGAGATGATATTGATTTTGATCGGCGACAATTATGTTGCCTTGTTGAACATCTTCCTTTGATGTGGAATAAGAGTGAGAATGGAGTGTCACATGGCAGGTTTGGATGTAGATTTTGGTGATGACTATTTTACCATAGGCACTTTGGAGTAGAGAGAATTGGTAAGTTGAGATGGATAGATGAAGCTTTCAACTCAAGTCTTTTTCGCTACAATTGAAAGGGCTGCAAGAAAGAGTGCCTATACTTCTTTGGTGGCTATTATTGCTGACTGGTTGCACAACAACACACATTCTATGCCTATTAAATCTCAGTTTCATACTTTGATATGAGAAGGATCGTTAGAGTGGAGGAATCTTTGTGAAATAGAAGCCTATAGAGAGAGGTTTCCAGACAAACTTTGATCTAGATACATTTTTAGAGGCAAAGACGTGTACCTTCTCTGTTGTAGCAGAGAAGTCCTTTGTTGGCTTCTTTCAACTTGAAGGAATGGGAGATTCCCTAAAATATTTACAAGAGGCTATGTCTTTTGACAAAATTTGGGAAGAAATTAAAAAAGGAGATGCTATGGAAGTAAGAATAATGAACCACATATTTATATTGTTAGCTGGAACGACCATTTTTTTGTTCTTAAGGTTGAAAAGGAAGCATACCATATAATTGATACATTGGGTGAAAGATTGTTTGAAGGATGCAACTAGGCCTATATTTTGAAGTTTGATAAAGAGACAATTGTGTATCATCTGTCAGAAGAACAAAATAGTAACACAAGTCAATCTGCACCCTCAAAAATTTCAAAATCTTAGGCAAATCAACACAAAGGAAGAATAGGTCGTACATGTGATGGCGAGGTTTCAGATTAGTTTCATGATCTTTATATGATAGTTTGATAAATATGAAACACCTACAATGCAAAAATTGTCATTGAGAAAGTAGGTTATCATGATCAAGTGTGCTGAATCAAAAGCAATAAATGACCCCAAAGTCCTATTTCAAAGAGCACTTGATTCAGCTCATAGAGAAGCTGTTGAAGATGCCATAGATTTGTTGGTTTTGATAGGTTCTCTAAAAGCATCATTTGATTATAGGCAAAAGGTTGAGCCAACACTATATGGTCGTTTACATGGAAGTCTACCACTTTCCTTGGAGGCCTCGATGCTTCTTATTAAGTATGGCCAATGTGGGTTTCTTAGAGAGATTGCAATGTTAGAAGGGGCCATTTGGACTAGCAAACTTCCAAGGATAGTTTGGGATCTTGTTATTTGCCGGACGGTTCAGGCATTGCTTGAGGACAAACAATCTTTGGAAAGGGCGGACTGTTATGTCCCCTTTTGAAATAAAGTAAAAAATAATAAAGTTAATATTTTAAGTTGCCTAAGTGACTTACTTTTTATTAAAAGGTGACAACTTAAAATTACTTTATTATTATAAGAAATAAAAGAAAAGGGTGAGAAAAGGGAAAAGTGGAAATAAAAGAAAAGGGTAAAAGTAAAAAGTACAACCTTAAACCTAAAAGTATAACCCTAACCCTAAAAGTGACAATTTAGTTTATATATTGAGCGTCCTCATTGTAAATCGTTCAATTTTTATTATCAATATTTCTCAATTGATTGAGCATTCTAGTTCATCAATTTTCAACTTACGAACGAAAACCCGCTAGCCCATTGAGGCGATTCCATCTATGAATCATAATTGTGCTTGCAAATCAGGACCAAATTCCAATTTCAGTGTGATTGAAGATTATTATTAATTTTTAATTTTTTGTGAGGGTTTGGAGTATTTTAATCAATGTTGTGCATCCTTGGGAAGCTGCTATGCCTCATCTGGAATTGCCATTCATTGCTTTGGAGCCTGCTGCTGCCATACCAGCTAGAAAACAACGCTAGACTGCTGCGTTGGGATTTCATGTACAGCTGGGGTTATTGCGTTGGGGTTTATGTGACCAGCTGTCTAATTTGTGCAAATCAAAGTGGCTGTTATGGCCTTTACTTCCAGCTGTAAGCTTGCTTCAAGCTTCATTTGTTTCTCATTGTTGCATGTAATTATTTTATGGATGTTTATTCAAGTAAGAGTTTTATCTTTAGGCCTCGTGATGTAAAATAAATGTAAGGATTTTATTACAACATTCTATTATGGTTTAGATTGCTTCATTATCATAATTTTGTATGCTTTCATCTCAATACAATAAAGATTAATTCAAGATTTCAATTAGGTTTTCAATATCAATATTGCATGTGGGGTGTTTTAATATTTGTTTGATATCAAATATTGAAAAGGAATTGCAGCAAATTTTAGAGTTGATAAATTATCCAAAAAGGGATATTTTATTGATTGTCCCAAATACGATGTTCTTGGATCTGGAGACACATTCCTATCTTGACTTGTAATGTAGAAACTTATTGATAGGCACATGAAGTAGATAGAAGAGAGGAATATTATAATTACTTTATCATTGAAAGCGATAACTAAATGATGGTGAAATAGTGTACAATCTGATGGAGAGGATGATAGGCATGGTATTGGATAGAACTAAAGGAAGCCTTGATGGAAAGACTTGTCCTAGAAGATGACGAGCTTGCAGTTTGCTGCCAATGGATAAATATTAGACATGAGGAAATGGTAAGGGATATAGCCATAAAATTGAAGTCTTGGAAACTGTACTACCACAAATGCTATGTTAGCTCAAGTTACAGGGACATGGAGGGAGGGAAAGTGGGGCAAGAATATGGGGGGTGGTTAGAGGAACTCTCAAAATTTTAGGAAACAAGGGATAGTGGGGTCAGATCCATTGTTTGTTCTAATTTGAAAGGAATATCACCACATTGGTGGAATAATATTGAAGTGGCAATAGAAGAAAAAAATAGGGAACCCATAGCATCTATCTTCAAATTCTAGATTCAATCTTTTTTATTCCTATATTTTCCTTCTACTATGAAGTGTTCAATTTCGTTCGGAAAAAGCCATGTTATTTTTTCCAAAGAAAAAATCATAACTTTTATTCAATGGAGAAAAGTTACTCCGTGTACACACGTATAGCATTAAAGCTAAAGTTCCTGCAAACAACCACCATGGACCAAATAAAATAGTAAAAACAACAGTAAGTGCACTATATGAGCTGCAAACCATACCTTCTACCCTAGGGAGAAAAAAAGATCTGCAAAGCCTACATCATATGGTTGAAATCTCAGTTCGCCCTTTTTTCCTTTTGTTCATTTTCATCTCTATCCAACCCCCTGAAGGAGTTCCCACATCCACCATTTGAAGATTAGAAAGTTGTGTCCCTGAATAGCCAACCAAGGACGGTTCCTTATCGGATTCAAATTTATCTGACTCATGTAGTCTCTTAATTCCTCCTATTGGAATTTCATTTGTCTTTGTCCTCCATGTGGATGGTTCCCCCACCTCCTTTTCTTCCTTCGTTATCTTTGATGGTCTAATGAAATCATCAATATTACTTCACATCCTACATTGTTGTCGATCTCTTCATTCGTTGTATGTGATTTTGCTCTGTTCTTGTCTTCTCCATCCTCTGAATATTTTGGTTCATAAGGCTGCCATCTCTTTGGTTTGGTAGTTGATCCCCTTTTCCCCTTCATGTGTCCTTTTGTTTGAACACATGTATCCTATAGATGCCCAGTTTGTTGAAAATAACGACACCTAAATGCGGTATTTTCATAGTCTAGGCTTTGTGTACTTGTCAATACACATGTTTTAGAATTATGCTTTCTGGTAAGCCTTTACTAAGATCGATCTCCACACATGCGATCAAAGGTGAAGAGACCTTGTTTGGTTCGATCCATATCCGCTTTTACCAATCTGCCCAGAGCATTCCCAATGCCAGTGAAAACTGCCAGATGCCAAAAAGGAAGAGGCATATTGGGTAGGCAAACCTGGACAAACATTTTGGAAACCATTGTGTTGGGATCAAATTTTGGAAACCAAGGAGTAATGAAGAGTCCCGCTCTTCCCCAAAATTGTGGTCCGACTTCAAAAATCTTTTGATAATCTTCATGGATAGTAAATTGTACTACAAAAAAGCCTTTTGAGCACAATAATATTACACAATATTTGGTCTAGTGTGTGTAAATCCACTGATGGAACTCTTCAGTTTGAGGCCCAAACCCATTAAAACGACAAATAATTGCATCGAATTGAAGGGTGTTAAAGAGGCCATTAACTTGAGGATGCTTTACCTCCACATTGGCACTTCATCTATTTTCTCAACAATATAAGGGCTAGGCTTACCAACAGGGAACACTGATTGTGTGGGTGCCTTGTTATGGGCTGCATCCTTATATGATACCGACTTTGAAGTAGAAGGCCTTCCAAACCCTGAAACTCCTCGCAGCTGCAACGCTAAGAAAAGTAGAGAATCTTTGGAAGTGTTGTAATCATTCAGTTGTGCATTATCGCCTAGTTGTTTACCTTCATAGATAAGATGTTGTTTATCCATTGGGACTCCCACTTTGTGTTGTATCATATATTTGATCTTAGCAATATAATCTGAAGATTTTGTTGAAAGTGTAATGGTCTTCCCCTCAATAGTCTTCCCCAATATTTGATGGATAGTGTTGCCACAAATAAGCGGCTTAGTGGCAGCTAATTGGCCCTTAAGAACACCATGCTGTGTTGTCAAAACAAACCTTGCAAAGTAATTTTGTTTTGATATTTTGTCAAACACTTTGTATGTAGCCTCTTTTCCCCTTGCCTCCCAAAGAGTACATGCTGTTTTTAAGAGTTCCAGAGTCTTAACCTTGATCATCAGTAGTTCGTTCACTTGTTGCAGGCCCTTCTGCCCTTCCATAGCTCCTTCTTGGCCTATTGAAGGACCATTTTGAGTATCTGAGCCAATGTCCCTTTGCGTCATTTTGACATGCAGTTTGTGAAGCTGAGCTATCGGTGTAGGAAGGCCTTTGTTAAGTTTTGTGAAGCAAAATTGGGACAAGGAGCCCTCCATGTCCTAGTTCGTGCAGAGTTTCCACTTGGAGCCACAAAACATATACACTATGCAAGGAAAAACGATCCATGTAATTACAGTACCCTGTGATATTTTGTCAAACAATTTCCATTTAACCTCTAGGCTACATATCTCCACTGCTAAACCTATAGAGAGATCATATCCGGATTCTTTGGGCCACCCCTAACCGTAGACTCTGGCTAAGGGAAGGATGAGGGTTCGAATGGGAAAAACCCACTTCCGACTGGGCACAAAGTTGTGATCTTGTTGCATAGGATAAAAACCTAAAGATGATATATTGTGTCGCTTGAGTGATCCCTTTGATCTTACTTCCATGCACTTGTTTTTTAATGCTGTCGATGCGCAAAAAAATGTGCATTTCACGGAAAGACATAGGCACCTCCATGGGATCCACTGCACCTAGCCATGCTCTGGATCCACTGTTTCTGTACAGGTTATCAGCCCATGGTATTAATGAAGCTTGTGTTCTCTTCCGCAGGAGGCCATCATTTCTCTCGCCATCGTTGAAGCCTCTATGTGTTTTGCCGGGTCCAGTCCATGCTGCCATTGATATCGTCAAGGATATGCCTCATTTGTCTCTTGGAAAAAGCCATGTTTTGTTCAACATTGTATTTGTCATTTGTTTCAATAACATTCTGCTAGATAGGCACTGATTTGATAAATGTTTATAGCTTTCAAATAGAATAATATGAGTAAATTATTCAGTAAAATAATAAATTTTTCATTTTCTTGCTCAATCAACAATATTTTAAAGCGGTCAATCTTGTGTCACAAATTTTCAATCAACCAATGTTAATATGCTAACACAAGAGGATATGGATGTATACATTTCAATGGATGCCAATTGCTTGAATGCGATTGAAAGCCTTTGTATGTTCCTTTTCTGCTAAATAAGGCATTTCTGGCTCATTCCTAATGATGGTGAAAACTAAAATCCAAAATAAGTGTTAGTTTTGCACCTCAAAATGACAAGATAGAAGCCTTTAGCAATGAAAACACTTAGGTATGCATGTCTATAGAGAACAGTGTTCCATGAGGACATGCCTTCTGTTCTCTAAGCACCGTTGCAGACATCCCCTATGTTTCGGGGGACGTGAGTAAGTCCCCGGTTTGTGTTACAGCAGGCTGGGATGTCCCTCAAGTGTCTCAGTAATGTCTACGGTCTGTAATAATCTATATTTGAAAAACATAAAGTCTTACTATGATTATTGAGCTGCCTGCTGCATGATTGCTGCTTTGGATTATGTCATGGCTCAGATACAACTGTTATATTTTCTGATTCATTTTGATGTTTGAGACTTACACTTGTGTTAGAGTTATTTTAATGATAATATAACAATCAAATATTCTGGACTTTTATTTTTCAAATTAAATTATCAATTTTCATTGTCATGATTGAATCTGAGTTCTAAATTTATGCAATTTAGCACTTTAGAATGTTTATAGGTTTTCCTTTAATATATATATATATATATATATATGCATGCGTGTGCATATTTAGATATGTATATATGTGTGTATTGCACACACACACACATAAGTATAAATGTGTGTATATATGCATGTATGTATATATATGTATTTAGTTATATCTATATGTATATGTAAACATATATACATATTGCTGTGCCTTGCCATCCCCAAAATCTGGGTTTTTTTTTCATACCAGAAATACGTCCCCCGTACCGTAAACTTGGAGAAACATGGGTAGAGAGATACCTCAATATCTTGGTGCACCTGTACGTTTAAAATGACAGCACTACTATCTTCCATTATTGTACAAGCACGGTGGTAACTATGCTTTAGTGGCCTATGGCTTAATGTATTATCACTTATGGAAAAGTGGACCATCAATTGCCTGCTTACATGGCACGATCACTACAAGTATGACTTCCTATAGTCGCCTTTATTTCTCGTAGCTCTCTGCTTTTCAAGTCTCATGCTGTAGCACGGCAAATAGTTTTTTTATGGGCAAGTCCAAGAACCTTTTTTGGATTATTACATTGCATGAGTTTAAAGCATCAGCAGATTTGTGGGTATCGAATATAATTGTGTCTTTTGCTTCTGTAGACTTTAAGTAATTCTCTTTTGTTTGTTTTGAATTAGTTGTATGTTCAAACAGTCTAAATATTATTCATGCATTAAATTCAATAGCATATCAATGACACCCAAATCTCAAACAGTCTAAATAGTTTCCATGGGTTGAATTCAGTAGCATATTAATGACACTCAAATCTAATTCCTAAAGATCTCCCCTTATCACCCCCCCGCATGTTCTCTCCATTCCACTCCCGTCCCTAAGCTATCTTACAACCAACAGATGTGATCTTCAAACAGAATAATGCTTATTGGATCTCAGATCTGCCCCATCGAAGGGGCCATGGCCTCCTCCCAAAGAGGCCATCAAATCAGCCCATCTTAGGAGCTTCAAATGGATCCCCCCAAGATCTCACACCTCATTTGTCTCCACAAAATTTCAAATCTTTGGTATCAAAGGAGGTGCCACAGATCTCTAGAGAAGAGCTCAGGAATTTTGTTTAAAGTCATGCCAAGAAGACAGCCTTCACGCCCACACTCGCATTAAAAAGGAGAATGAATGCTTTCCAAAAATGGACTTCCACCTAAAGGTCTCCTTCTCCATTGATGAAATGGAACACAAGATATGGATGCTCAAAGAACAAACTCTAATATGTAGATTCATGGCTGCCTTTCTAGGCCAAAAAACACTAAGGTTCTGGGTATAGGAGAGTTGGAATCCCACTAGTGCAATGGGGTTGCTAATGATGCCCAAAGGTTATTTTTGGCTGTCTTTGCAACTAAGCAAGCATGAGAAAGATCTTGTTTTTCAAGGACCTTGGTTCCGAAAGAAGGCAGGGCTCTCCATGAAATGCCGGTCCTCGACTTTCACCACAATAGAGGATATTCTGAGAATCGTTCTTGTTCGGGTTCAATTCCTACTACTCCTTAGCTACGTTACTAGATGCCACTGCTAAGGGTTTTGGGTATGATACAATATGCATCCAGAAATGATAGGTTTGGGGATTCGCTAGGGATACAGGGAGGGTATACCCCTACCCCTGCAGATACACCCAGATACATCCAAGGACATATCCAACTGTATTTGCAGGGGGAGGGGTGTACCCTACCTGTATCCCAGGGGTATCAAGCAGGACAAACAATTTTGTTGATACTTGTAATCTAACGTTTCATTCTTCCATCAACTTGATACATGAGAATTGAAAGACTAAGCATAAGCTTTGCCTTCTGCCAACAAGTTTGTCTGTGATCCAGTGTCATCGTACAAAGAACTTTCAGTGCCATATGCATCTCTTTGTATTTGGCTTCTCCATCCATGTGCCTATCATCGTGCGTCTCCGTTATTTGAATGTCTATCTTGCACAGATAATCATCTCATCATTCGTGTGCTCAAATCACCACCCTTCATGCGTGTTACTCTGCCAAGTTCATGTTTTGTCATGCCAAGTTTATCGATATTCTATACAAGTAGCTAAAAGCTATTTAGATATTATAGTGTTTTAATCCTTTACATAGTTGTTTAATTGTTATTTGATTTTATTAATATAGTTTGTTTTGTCAAGTTTCTAGGTTTGAAATATATAGACTAATCTAAGTTTAACCATTGAATATTATGATATTTGGCTTTGAATTAGTAGTATATTTTGTGGTTATTTAATATTTAACTTATTTTGTTTCCTTTATGCATATTATGTGGTTAATTTTACTTATATGGCTATATTTTTTAGGTTTTTTAGTTTTTATACATATTTTTGTATGGCCGTATCCAAAAATATATCCATGCCCAAAAATCAGTACATACGGTAAGATCATATGCACATGAATAATATGAAAGCTCAACTTGCGAATAAGCTCAAGACGAGAACATTTCATAGTCTTAAGATGATTTAACACCAGGCATCTCATTGTAATCTTCACCAAGCTGTAGATAGTGCATTTTCTTTTGGCTTTATTTTTGTCCATACATTGGAACATTTGCACTATGTACTTGTTATAAGACTAATCTAGTGTAATATTCCAAATCGGAATATTTTACAAGAATTCGGATTTCTCGTAATTCCGTTTAAATAAAATATAGATTTTATAATTGAAATAATTATGTTGAATTTAATATAGAGTTTTTGGATCTCAAACAATAAAATATAATTCCACAAGGGGTTTCGTCCTTGGATTTGATAACAAGGGTTTTCGTCCTTATATTTGGATTATGCAGTTTAAGGGTTTTGTCTTTAAATGCCATTGTAAAGTGGTTGCTTATACAAGTTATATATTTGAATTGATTATTCAATGATTCTTTCCATATCAATGGTTTATTATTTATAGTTTCAAATCCTTCCATCGAAAAGACATGTCTTCTCCAAAAGGTGTAACTCTTCCAAAGGTGGTTTCCGTCCATTGAATGATGTGTTGTTTATTAATTAACTAATAACTAACTATTAATGCTGCTTATCAATGCTGTATATTAGTTACTGTTATGGGGCGACCTTCCGCAATCAAATGTGGCGCTCTTCTCTTATGTGTGGCGATTTCCATTTGAAGTCTCCTCAATGTTGTTTATAATTGCTTTATTGCAGACCTGTGATTGCATTGGCTGTTGTGATTTACCCTTCGCTGTTGCGATTCCTCCTTGACTGCTGCAATTACCAAGACTGCTGTGTTTTCTCTCTATTAATTTTGGTGCTTCTCTCCATAGCAGCGATTTCATATTGCTGATGTGTATTCGTTGATTGCTGGTTTTTTATTGGGGATATTACGTCTAGGTTCGGCCATTGAATATTATGATATTTGGCATTGTATTAATAGTATGTTTTGTGGTTATTTAACTTATATTGTTTCCCCTATGCATATCATGTGGATAATTTTGCTTATATGGCTATATTTTTTTAATTTTTTATATAAATTTTTGTATGTCCGTATCCAAAAACGTATAGAGCAAAACTAGCGACATGAGATGTGTAGTTTTATGTAAAAACTATAATTTTTCAAACCAAAATTAAAGATATGGAATAAGTTAGTTTTTGGAAACATCTCTTATCAGGTCTCAGTAACGAGAACTTGCAGTGGTTCAACAACACATCAGGGACAATGGCTTTAATCCATCTATGGCCTCTCAGGAACGAGAGATCTTTAAAAAATTGGCATTTGCTCAAAAAATGAGTAAATCTATTGGTGACAGTGATCAAGGTGACAATGGATCACCCACGGTGACCCCAATATGAAGATTTTCCACAAAACAGTGTTGAATCGGCAACTTGTAAACACTCTACAGACAAAGGATGATGGATTGTTTGTGACAGATCAGACGGAAATCCTTATGCAATATAATTCTTCCAATCAACCATCACAGAAGAACCTAGCAGCCATAGAAGCTTCCATGCTCAGCAGGATATCCTCAGAAACATTCTGAATTTGATTGAAAAAGCATGAAGACGGCCAACTAATGAAATCCGCCACAGGAGAGCGAAAACAAATTTATTGTTTTGTCTTTTCATTGAGACCACGCTCTTAGCTCAGATGTCTTCTTTACATTTTTATAGCAAACCTATTGGTTGCTCCTCAAAATGGACCTCCTAAATCTGACTAAAGAATCAAGAAGAAAACGAAAATACTCCACAATGCAAATGCTACAAAGCTGACCTTGGTTCCAAAGAAATGAAAACTGACCATTTGGACTAATACATGTCTATTGCACTATGCAACATGGTGTACAAGATTTTGGCAAAATTGATAGCTATGTGACTTAATCCTCTCCTTCCTAAAATCATTTCAGCCACTTAGTCGACTTTTATTGGAGGAAGTTAAAGAGCTAACAACATTATTGCTGTCCAAGAAATCATACACTCCTTCAAAGCTGAGCACAAGCCTAGCATTTTAATTAAATTTGATGTTTCGCTGTTGACTCGTGTAGTTGGAATCTGATTGCAAGCACTCTTAATGTTTTTGACTTCTGCTCATTTATAATTTAATGGATAAACAACTGCAATAAAATGCCCATGTTCTTTGTTTCTATCAACGGCCAAATGGGGTTTTCATTTTTATCTACAAAAGGCCTCGGCCAATGGGATCCACTAAGTATTTGTCTCTTCATCATAATGGGGGAGACCCTTTCTCATTCCATTAGTGCCATGAAGGAAAGATGACAATTTGTTGGGCCTCTAGGGACTGACAAAGATAATAGATTCACAAATTTCCACTTTGCTGATGATACCTTGCTCTTTTCTATGATAATAATATGGAAAATAAAGTCCCTGCAAAACATCCTTGCTATATTCTATAAGGCTTTGGGGTAGAAAATAAATATTCAAAAAACTCACTTTCTCTATGTCAATGTTACGGCTACGTGGAAATATAAAATTTAAAGAATCCTTTCATTTCAAGGACTCTCCGTTACTTAGGATTCAGGTTCTTTTTGAAGTACATAATCATTCTTTGGGATGGAACTATACTTGAGATGCAGAATAAGATATGTCACTAGAGCCATAAATGGTTTTCCTTTGCTGGCAAAATGGAAGTATGTTCTCCAAAACGTTGCAATATATTTTCTCCAATTTTGACCTCTCCCAATGTAATTAGAGCACAAACTCATCCAACTTCGGTGAAGTTTTCTCTAGATTGGTGGAGGAAAACAACATAAATATCCCTAGGTCTTGTGTTGAAAAATATGTTTGTCCAAAATGCACGAGGGCCTTAATATCAGAAATCTCACTCAATTCAATGTGGCTCTAGCCACAAAGGCTGCTTGCTGATTGTTGGTGGTCTCACATGCTATTTGGAGTCGGATCATCAAGGAAATATATTTCGTAAGCCATTATGGCAGTTCCCTTTTGACTGAACGGTACTCAAGCCTCTCAGGAAGGGCCAAACTTTTACGCATTGGTATGTGTTGTCAACCTGGAGCTGTGCCCTGAATTGAAGACGTGCATGAAATGGCCAGTGCTCTATCCGGTTGAAACAATGGGATCTTCTCACGAGGGTGGGTGCCTCAATGGTGAGAAGAACCTGTAGAGAACGCTGGTTCTTGTAAGATGTATCAATGAGGATCTCTACTCTATGCTGTGGACTACCATGGAAAAGGGAGAAGGAAACTTTAAGGGGAAATCCTACCTAATAAAGGTGATACACCAGGATTGATCCACTCAACTTGGAACCTTGAACACTGAACAAACAAGGGAAAATGAAGACCTTTGATTTCAATCAATCACTTATGCATAAATATTTCATGAAGAGGTTCGATCCAATGACCAAAACATGAGGGAAAACGATGGAGAGAAGTCTGATACAAGACACTTTGCAGCCACCTAACATCCACTTACAGCGTTAGCAAAAGACATAAAGAACACTGAACATGACCTGCATAATACGATGAGCTAATAACTAGGTACAAATCATAATTTGGGAAGGGAGAGAAATCTACCATATATGCAAATTGCTGAAGAAATATACACTATGCCAACACTTGAAATCTGAAAGTATAGTCCTATTGATTGAAGAGGTTACAGAACTCACCAATGGCAGAGTTTGGTCTAGCCAAGAGAGGGATGATTTTAATCAAGGCTGAAAGCCAATTTATAGAGAATTACAAAAGCCAAAGATTGGCGTTGAAAAATTTGAAGAGAATGATTAACTTAGATTAACTCAACGCTGACTTAGCCTTTCAATAGAATATGTTTTATTTTTGTCTTTGCATGAAGCTTCTTGCGCTTGAGGAAGTGAACTTGTCTTTGTTCTGAACCACCCACCTCTCTTTGCATGGAGATCCACGCCAATGTCATTTTTAGAACTCTACGTGAGTTGCTTGATGCCGAGTTGGAACGTTTGAAAGGCTGAGTTGGCCGTTTGATAAGCTGAGTTGGATGAAGAGATCATTCTCCTTTGTATGGGAAACTCCTAGTAGATGTGGCGCTTAACAATCAATCAACTCTAAATTTAGAACAGTCAACTCGACGTTCGAAGTTGGAACTCCGGTTTAAGCTGAGTTGGACCTTCGGATGCATGAGCTGATTCGGAGATGAGCAAGACTTCAACAACTAGTCAACTGAAGCTTTTACCGGTCGATCGAAAATAGCCCCTGCTTGCATGTATTTTATCCTATTCTGGTCTGCCTGTTCATGTCTATTTCTGGCGGGATTCTATATTTTGATGTATTAGTCTATATTTGTTCTATATTTCCTCCGTTTGGCCTTTTTCAACTTCCCATCGCTTAATCTGAGGTCAATTTCCTATGGTTTAATTCTTTAGGAATTTTGGCTTCACGTTTGTTTCAACAGTTACTTCCCGCAGTCAAAATTTGATGTCTCACAGGACGTCGCCCTTTGGCATTTTCTCGGGCTTATTTTCTGTCAGGCCCCTTAGTCTTCTTATTTCCTTCAGAATTCTTGTTGACAATTTCCTTCGATTTCCTTCGGCTTTATGCTTGCCAATTTTGCCGAATTTGTTCCTGCGGACTTTGTTTTGCCCCATGGCTCCATATTTCCTTCGCAATTTTTTGTTTGCAACTTTTCCGAAGGAATCCTTCGGACTTATGGCTTATTACCTTTCCTTTGGAATTTTTTGTTTGCAACTTTTCCGAAGGAATCCTTCGGACTTATGGCTTATTACCTTTCCTTCGGAATTTTCTTCTTCTCTGCCTCCGGCTTTATTTTCCGAATTAATCCTTCGGACAAAAAGTCCGAAGGAATTCCTTCGGACTTTTGTCCGAAGGTTGCCTTTGTTCTGCGCTCCCTTTTATGTTGGCTTTATTCTGTCGGTTTTTTTGTTTGGTTCAAAAATCCAAATTTCTTCGGTCTTTTTGTCTGAAGGAATTCCTTCGGACAAAAAGTCCGAAGAAATTCGGAGAGGCCCGTGCAAAAAAGCCGACAACAAAGTCCATTCTCAACAAAGAACAATCGGAGAGGCCCGTGCAAAAAAGCCGACAACAAAGTCCATTCTCAACAAAGAACAAAGGAAAAATTCCTTCGGACTTTTTGTCCGAAGGAATTCCTTCGGACAAAAAGCCCGAAGGAATTAATCCTTGTCTTTTTGAACCCCGCTGAGAATGTCCTTCAGAAAAATTGCCATGGTCCAGTGGCCAACCAAGTGCCCTCCGCAAGGGCATTTGTCCCTTCATCTGCGCTTTTGTCGGAAAAATTGTAGGGCACCCGGGTTTTTTGCAGGGGTCCCGAATTTGACGTGTACCTTCCCGAATGGTAGGTGCCCTTCGGGATTTTTGAAAATGACCTTTCCGAAGGGTACCTTGCCTTTCGGGTTTTCTTGTTTTGCCCTCTTCTGCCTTTCAAAGACACCCTTTGCTGAGAATGCCCTTCTGATTTCTTGTTTGGACTTTTGTCTGAAGGAATTCCTTCGGGCAAAAAGTCCGAAGGAATTATTCCTTGGTCTTTTGCTTTTGATGGACCTTTCTCTTTTGTATTTCTCCGAAGTATTCCTTTGGACAAAAAGTCCGAAGGAAATACTTCCTTTGCTGCAGGCTCTTTGGGTCGCTGTAAATATGCATTTAGGTTTGATTGATCTTTGCAAAAACCTTTTCCTTTTCGTTATTGAGTACCCGAAACTGATTCACAAGACAAAATGGTACCCACGAGACCATCTTCCGAATAGTAAGGTTGACAATTTTGCCCTGTGGGGCAAAAACGTCAACAGTATGCTCACTCTCAATGAAAATCTCACCTGGCTAGTGAGAAATGGTCACGCATCTTGTCTATGGGAATATAGTTGAATGGTGGGCCAGTAATTCAAAATACAGTCTCAAGGAAACTTCAATGTAGTCTCCAACAACATGAATTAATTTATATTGCAGATTACTGCAATGTATATAGTTCTTTTCTTACGTGGGATGTGGAACAAATAAAAATAATTTCCAACAACAGGAATTAATTTATATTGCAGATTACTGCAATGTAAATAGCTGTTTTCTTACATGGGATATGGAACAGATGAAACTGTCGACAGAATCTTCCCCCAACTCATGAGCTGTTTTCTTACATGGGATATGGAACAGATGAAACTGTCGACAGAATCTTCCCCCAACTCATGGAAAGCTTTTGTACTGTTCACACGGCCTATTGTCACCAAAAGTATGCTAGATACTTATGTCTGGCCTTTTTCGGGCAATAGGGATTATATTGTGGCCTTAGCTTACCAGTTTCTGATTTAAACTGATCAACACAGAAGAAAAAAATGGCAACATCTTTAGGCTGTCCTTACCTGGCCAAAAGTTGAAGGGTTTCTATAGCTCCCTCTCTGTATCGACCTTCTCGCTACTGACAATCTTCAACACAAAGAATGGGTTGGGCCAACTGTCTATACTAACTGCCAGCTGCCACCAAGATGTGAAAACATAGACCATCTCTTCTTCCAATGCAATTTTGCTACCCACATTTGGAGAGAGGCAGCTCTTCTGTTTGCATGTTGTAATGTAAATATGCAGCTATTAAACCAAAATCAAAAAACTCAGTAGAAAGTGACACGATCGAGGATCCAGATGATACAACTTATGTCTAAAATAATGCCCAATTTCATTCCCTTCATGTCTGGAAAGAACGGAACAACTGAAATTATTAGAAATCAAGGGAAAGTAGGGCAGAACTGATGATCAAAATCAAAGCACAAACTAAGATCACTTCCCTCTTGGATCTCAAAGTTCATATAGGCACATTCGACTCCTCTAGTGCGACTTATATTCATTTTGATAGCACCTGGCAACTTTCTTTCTATTATGAGTTCAAGTTCACCTGAAAAAGTCTTGGGATCCTGCTCCGACATGATTTTATAATCCAAAATTTGATGGGACATTCCCAGAAGTTCTCTCTTTTATCAGCCTTAAGATACTCTGCTTTGTAAGCTGTTTCGCCAGCTCATGTTTTTTTCTCATGAATCTGGCAGTTGTTGGAACTAATCATCTTTATCAATTTATGGTTTTTAAACTTGTTTGAATATGAGTGTTGTCTGTTTATTGATGTTGTAGGATAACTATAATGCTTTACAAATCGCCTATTGTCAAAACAATGGAAGATGAATTTACACTAAAGAGGAACAAAGATCTAGACCAGCTTTGGTTTGCATTAATCTTTCAGTAGGACTTTCTATCCTCTAAGGAGTCATAAATACGTAGTGAAAAGGAGTTTGCTTCTGAGTAAAGAATTATAAGCATATCATATTATCATTAAAATAAGTGTATTTCTGCAGGGACGGATCATCATGTTGCACATTTATATGATGTCCATACCTTTGAATGTTACTTATCATCAACGTTTCATGAGACCGATTCTGGAGGGGCTATAAATCAGGCATGGCATCTTTATCACCTAAATTTAATTCAATTGTGCTATTTTCACTCATGGTTTCTGGCAATCGCCATGGATTTAGGAAACAAAACATGCGTTATTTTATCCTCTTAATTGAGAACTGGATCTTGAGAAGCATTTGTTTATTTTGTCATTCTTGCTGTGCATATGAAGGTTCGGTATTCATCAAATGGGGGGATGTATGTGACTGCCTCAAAGGATGGGTGGGTACGAATATGGGATGGTGTAACAGCTCAATGTGTGCGAGCTATTGTTGGAGCCCATAGTTCTGCGGAAGCTACTAGTGCAAGTTTTACAAATGATCAGAGGTATATCTAACATTTTTGGCGATTGTGTAATGTTATTGAAGGCTTCCATGAACAACTTAAGTAGATATTTTTTTTTTGATTTTAATTCTTGTTTAAGTCATCTCAAGGTGACCTCCACAAGTAGTCATTATCCTAATGACATTTTTCTTCATGTATTTTGGGTAATAATTACGGAAAGGGGACCCACTTAGCACATGAGCACCATAAACATTTGTTACTCGGGGGAGCGACCCACTTAGCACACAAACACTGCATGTTAGTAGGGGGAGAAACCGTTTTGGGCTTCTGATCCTCTAGCCTCTTTTCCCATTAGCAAAAAAAATTGGAGCATGTAATGCCTTATAAGTAATGTCATTGGGGTAATGGCTACGCATGGAGGTCTTCTTGAGCTGACTTAACCACATATGAGTAAAATCCCACCAAAATTAATAATCTAATTTTGGTAATGTTCAAAGCAACAATAGTCCCTTAGCTAATAAATTAGTTTGGTTGTAATTATCTGATCAAGATCAATGGGTAAATTTACAATTTGTCTCTGAAATGCTATGACTACATATGATCTGCTAATTTACTATACATAGGTTTGTATTTCATGGAACTATAATTCTTTGGCGGTTTTGATTTTTGACTACTTTGTGTTGGTTTGTACTGGAAATCATTACTATATAAATAATGGTTGCATTACAATTCTTGGCCAAAAAGTAATCGGGATTGTCAAAATTTTATCTTTGGTCTTATAACAAAGTCGATGTTTTTAGAGAATGCCCGAGGAAAAAAAAAAAAAAATGTACAGTTCCCCTCGTCTGTTTCAGTTATTGAAAGCCTGTTGATATAGAGTACTTAGTGGACATGCATTATCTTTACTTGTTGCTTTTCTCTGTCTACAATAAAATGTTTTTGCGCTTGCAAATGTCTTTGCATAGATGCTAAAAGGAAGACTTCATATAGATGCAGCTTTTATTCCAAATCAAGTTGGAACCTTGTGACATATCGATACAAAACTGGTATACATGATGAGCCATGACATTATGTTCATTCTGGTATCAAATCCAGAGCTGAAATAGTTATAGTGTGCAATAACCCTGAACTTGTTTTACCATATATAATATTTTCTTTTCAGCTAATCATATGGGGCCTTTACTTCAAGGCTCTGCTGATTTGCAGCATTTTGTAGTTATGCTGGAATCTATATACTTGTTTTCAATTTCATTGTAATTATTTTATCCTAATTTTTTAGGCCCAAGTCAGAAGGTTCGTGTTCATGTTCGACGAGGATAAAATCTTAAAGAAAATTGCTAGTAAAAAAATTTGGAAGAAAATTCGTGATAAAGTTCAATAAATATAAATTTTTATTTTATATTTTATATTTTCAAAATAAAAAATAAATACACAAGAATGCCAAAATAGATAAAGATTACTACGTAGCTTTGAAAACTATATACAATGACGTCAAAACATAAATATTCAACTATGTAATGTCTCTTCTCTAGATTAGAGCGGTTGAAGACCCTTAGCCTATTTTCTTGATTGTTTCCCATAGGCTAAGGGAAGGAAGAATCAAGGGAAACATTGGTTCTCTATTCAAGTTGTCAAAAGTGCTCTATGGGCAACCTTTTTCTAATTTTGACTAAAGGAGGCGTCCTTTTGGTCATGGGCCAGTTAGCCCTTAAGTGAAATTATAAGGAAATTGCTTTTTGAATATTCAAATTTCCTCATCAAGCGGAGTGCTCCCCTTTTGGGAAGGTCATTTGGAGGTAAAGGATATAAAAGGAAAAAATGAGGTTCATTTTGGAACTTGTGATTTTTATCAATGAAAATTATGAGTTTGAGCAGTTTGCATGACTTTCAACCTTAGAAGACGATACCCTTCTTCGGTATTTATAAGTTGAGGATGAAACCCTTCAACCTTCAGCGGTGTGACTTCATTTCAGGGTCATATTGGACAGAATTGAGCAGTTTGTGGCATCCAGCTACCATTTAAAGTGGAGCGTAGCAGTGGAACAATAGTTGAAAGGGTGGTGCAACAACTTTTGGGCAACGAACCTTGTTTGGAGCCCTAGCAAGGGCAACAACTTGAATTGGTGCCCTCTCTTAGGGCTGCGAACCCCTTGGGGGGTTTCAAGGTGCAGTTTTGAGCCGATTTTGGTGCTTATTTTGGTACCTGATCACACATTCATACAATTGGTATTTTTGTTGTAATTTGCATGGTATTTTATCTGTTCCAAAAATTCAGATTTGAAGGTATTTTCATGGTTGTATTTTATTTGATTTTTGGTGAGTGTTTTGTTGTAATAAAAGATTGTAATTGTGACCTTAAAATTGGTATTTTACGAACTCTGAAAGTTAATGTGGTTAGTGTTTGAAAAAAATCAGAAACTGCAATTTTTTATTAGGGTTTGCTGTAATTTTTCAGAATTGTACAATCTGTCCTAAAGGGGACATTTCAATGGTATCAGAGCCAAATTCTTGGGTAGTTGTGGGGAAGTGAGTTGTCTACATGCCAAACAGTGACAAAGAGATTAAATACTATGAAAGGGAAAAGAAAAGGGCGAAGAGTAGGAACAACCAAGACAAGAGTTAGAGCAGCCATGGCATGGAGACATGGATGACCTGGATCGTGCTAGGTTTGAGTAGTTCACTCAAAATCAAGAGCGCTTGACAGATATGATGGCTGAATTCATCCAAACCATGAAGAACATGGTTGAGCATCAACCTCACAATGGTGAAGAAAGTGCTTCCGGTACACACAACCACCCTTCCCTTCCACCAATGGTGATGGTTGGATCTACACAAAGGCCTTTTCAGCCCAACTTCGTAGAGTGGAAGTCATTTCAGAAAGGGAGGAGCAACCTTCTATAGTAGATGATGTGGCTACAAGCTATGAGGAATATAGGACTCTTCCACCTGAAATTAATGGGGAAATGAGGCTTACAGATTTTGTGACATTGAAGAAAGGCAAGGGTGGTTATAGGGCTGGTCATAGACCAAGGAACAATCCAAGAGATCTACAATAGGCTTTGAGAAATTTCACACTTTCTACTTTTGATGGTCCACAAAAAGTTCTGCTAGGGCATGGATACAAAAGGTAGACACCTATCTCACACTTCGGCCTATGATGGAGGATGAGGCCATCAAGTTCACCACATTGCATTTGGAGGGAACCGTCCATGAGTCGTGGTACCACGGTTTGATAACACAAAGGCACAACCTCATAAATTCTTATGAGGAGTTTAGTAGAAGATTAATTGAAAGGTTTGATAGGGTTGATCCAGAACTTCATTCAGAGAATTGGTGCAATTGAAACAAACAATTTCAGTGGAGTATGTGATTGATTTTTAGAGGGTTTCAACGAGACATCCAAAAGGCTCTTGACCTTGAATCTACAACTCCCAAGGGTAAAATTCTGCTTTTTGAACAACAAAGAACAAATACTTTTGGGCAGCCTAGGACTGCACTTTCAGATCAGCCAAAATCAGTTCCATTTGGGCAGCAAAAGAAGCCTTATCAGTAGGATTTTAGGCAGCAAAAAGAGCTACCAAAGATGAACAAAGAGGTGGAGTCAAGGATTGAATTAAGAAAAAAATTGTGTTTTACATTCAAGGACCCTTGGACACCGGGACATCGTTGCCGTGAAAAAGGGCAAGTTCACTACATTGAAGTAATTTCAGATGGAGAGAAAGAGAAAGAGAAAGAAGAGGAGGGGACAACCAGTAATGGGAAGGAAGAAGGTGACAACATGGATGGCACCTTGTAATGCCCCCATTTTTGATGTAGACCTGCGTGGGACCCTGAGCCTATTCTTGTTTCCAATGCTTAAGGGTAGAGGAAGGAAAGGGAGCATTGTGGGCCACTTGTGAGGAGTTAATAATAGAAAAGGTACTTTATATTTCTAATTTTGAGTTTAGTTATGAAAAAGCACCTTATGTTTCTATTTCACTTAAGTGGTGGGATTTATAGGTCTTGGGCACTTAAGGCGTAAAGTAAAATTAAGAGGATCTTTTAATATTTGAAAAAGAAAGGTAACTCTTCCCTCCAATTTACTACACTTGGAGGAGTGGCATATAAAGGCAAGTAAGGATTCATTTGAAGATTATGCATAATTGAATATTGAATTTATTGATCAAGTATGTCAAGCTTGGTTTCCAAGAGCATGAAAACCTTCAAGAAATGTCTTAGGTTTGGAGACGAAAACCTTCATTCTTTCTACTTGGGCAACTCTATCCAAGGGTTGTAAGTGAGCTTCAAATTGCATGTGTTCATGCAGTGGATCTACAAATGTGTTTTGAAACACCACCTATTTTTGAAAATTTGAGTGAACCTAGGGTTTGAAGAGAATTTTTTTGGAAACTAAAGTTTTCAAAATTTTAAAGCAAGTTTTGGTGGCCTTCTTATGGAAGAATTTTTTTGATATTATTTTTATTTGAAGTCGCTAGTTTTGTGGTAAGTTTGATCTCTTATTTGCATCATAATTCCAAGTATTAAGGGAGTTATGAATTTTTGAGGTTTCAACCTGTTTGTAGGAGAAATTAATTATTGTGGGCAGCGAATTGTTTGAAAATGCTGATTTGCAAAGATCTATCTTGGGTGATTTGTGTTGGAGGGATTTTGCAGGGTTTTTAGGGTCATTCAATGCCCTAAAACATTCCAAAATTATTTATGCAATTTTGGCACTTAGACTTGTGTGGCGAGCTTTGAAAGGTGTTTCAGTGAGAGAAAATCAAGGAATAAATAACATATTTATTTATTTTAATTTTCTTGGGTGTGGCGAACCTCTTGGGGAGTTTTTCGAGGCATCTATGGGCTAGAAAGCATAGTTGTACTTTCAAGAAAAAATCAAAAATATTTTGTGAGGTATTTTCAACAATTTGCCATATTATTGGACTCTAAAAAGGTAATCAGTCTTCTAAATAATTTTCAGCCTCTTGTGGATTTATTTGGATGCTCTTTAGGTTGAATATCATAAATTATTCTAGCTAGGGTTTGGCTGGTTATAAATTTCAGAATGCAGTTTGGTGCTTGGTTTGGTTAGGGTTTGTTGGAAAAACCCTATTTTTTGGTTGCAGTCCCAATTTGTGGACATTACACACCCTTGCTACCTTATCCGGAATTCCTAGATATCACCCCTTTAGAGCGAGAGGGGTTTTGCAAAGTATGAAAGTCACCATGCTCATTGATAGTAGGGCCACTCACAACTTTATTGATGAGGGTTTGGTAGGTAGATGTGGACTACAAACCATTGATTTCAAAAGCTTTAATGTGACCGTGGTGGATGGCTTCACCATCCCTCATACAAAGAAGATTCCAAGGTTGAATGTCACATTGGGTAAGCACAAAACTGAGGATGGTTTTTATGCAGTCGGCCTTGGAGAGACTGATTTAGTCCTTGGAGTACAATGGATGCACTTTCTTGGGAAATTCACCCAAAATTATCAAACAGTGGAACTAAAATTCAGATTAGCGGGTAAGGAAATAGTGCTATGTGGGTTGAGCAATGGAGCACACATGGTTGTGACTTTAAAGAGGATGGGAATGGATTTTCATAGAGGGTAGGTTGCTTGGGCAGCCGAGTGTTTTGTAAGCACTACAAATTCTGATTTGGAACAACATTATCACAAGGATATTCAACCCATCCTTGATAGACATGCCAAGGTTTTTGGTAGTATTCCTCATGGACTACCCCCAGATAGGGGTTTTGAACAAATCATTGAGTTGGAATTGGGAACTAAAGTGGTAATCACTACTCCATATCACCATCCTAGGATCTACAAGGAAGAGATTGAGAAGGCTATCAAAAAACTTTTGGAGATGGGCCATATAAGACCTAGTTCTAGTCTTTTTGCTTCTTCGGTTCTAGTGAAGAAGGATGGAACTATGAGAATGTGCATAGATTACCGCCTCTTGAAAAAAAACCCCATCAATAAAAGGTATCCCATACCTAGAATTGATGAATTGATTGATGAGATTCATGGGGCTATCTACTTTTACAAGATTGACTTGAGGACCGAATATCACCAAATTCGTGTAAGAGAAGAAGATGTTCAAAAAACTGATTTTAGATGTCATTATGGGCACTATGAATTTTTGGTTATGTCCTTTGGACTAACCACTGCTCCAGCGACTTTCCAATCTTGCATGAACAATGTTTTTAGGCAACATTTAAGGAAATTTGTGTTTGTTTTCTTTGATGAAATCTTTGTATATAGCAAAACATGGGAGGAGCATCTTCAACACTTAGACATGCTGTTGGGAGTTTTGAAGCAACAAACTCTTTTTGCCAAAGAGTCTAAATGTGAATTTGGAGTGTCTGAAATTCTGTGTTTGGGGCATGTAATTAATGTGCAAGGGGTTCATGTAGATCAACAAAGATCCAAGTAATCATGGATTGGCCTCCACCCACTACCTTGACACATTTGAGAGGGTTTTTGGGTTTGTGCAGCTACTATAGGCAGTTTGTGAAGGGATTCTCTCAGCTTGCTGTCTCATTGATAGATCTAACCAAAAAGGGAGCTTTCAGCTGGTCAAAAACAGCCATGGAAACGTTTGAAAAACTCAAGGAAGTGATGAGTTCTTGCGCAATACTCGTTCCAATTTTTTTCCATTCAATTTGTTTTGGAATGTGACTCTTCGGGGGAAGGTATAGGGGTTGTTCTAATTCCAAAGGGACACCCTATCGCTTTTGAAAGCAAAAAACTCAAAAGAAGTGGAGCATAGGTTCTCCATTTAGGACAAGGAAATGTTGACTATCATGCATGCTTTAGCCAAATTCAAGTAGTATTTGATTTGTGACAGATTTGTGGTGAAAACAGATCACAATAGTTCGAAATATTTTTTGAGTCAAACTGATTTGAGCAATAGGCAGCAAAAATGGGTAAGTAAACTATAATCTTATGACTTTGATATTGAGTATGTCAAAGGAAAAAAACAATGTAGTTGCTGATGCATTGTTTAAGAAGCCCATTTTTTGTACTATGACTGAAATTGCTGCGGATTGGAAGGCTGTAATCACAACTAAGTATGCCAAAAATGAATTTACTACAGCTGTCCTAGAAGGTAAGGTTGATGATGAGAGATACAAGGTTGTGGATGGACTGATTTTATACAAGAATAGGGTCTTTTTAGCCCCTAAATCTAAGATGAAACACCAAATATTGAGGGTTGTACATGATTTTCATATGGCTGGTCATCCGAGGTACTTTAAGACATACATGCAAGGGATGTTCTTTTGGAAGGGACTCAAAGGACAGGTACTTCAGTACATCCAGGAGTGCCTTATTTGCCAAGAAAATAAGAGTGAGCATGCTTTTCCAGCTGGTTTGTTGCAGACCTTGCCTATTCCAATGGGAAAGCATATCCATGGAATTCTTCACGGGGCTTCCCATGGTACAAGGTAAGAACTATATGTTTGTGGTGGTGGATAGATGCACTAAATATAGACATTTTTTTGCAATTTCAGCCAAGTATATTGCACCCATAGTGGCTGATATATTTTTCAGAGAAGTGTTTAAACTTTATGGGCTGTCTAGGAACATTGTAAGTGACTGGGACAATAGGGTTATGGGTTTATTTTGGTAAGAACTTTTCCGTTTGATGGGTACAAAGTTGTCTCCCATCACTCGCTTCCAGTGACAAACCAATGGACAAACTGAAATAGTGAATAAATGGGTGGAAGGATACCTATGAAACTACGTTTCAGGGCAGCAAACAATGTGGATTAAGTGGCTGAACATGTCTGAGTACTGCTACAATACATCATACCACATGTCTATAGGTATGTCGCTTTTTAAGTCCTTGTATGGATATGATGCGTTTTCCTTTGGGGACTTAATTTTGATAGATAGTAGTGTGCCGGGAGCTATGGATTTGGTACAATAGAGCCTTGAAATGTTGGAGGTGCTAAAAAAGAACCTTCAACATGCTCAAAACCAACATAAATTGTATGTAGACCAACATTGGATAGAAATGACATTTGAGGTGGGTGACATGGTATTTTTGAGGTTGTAGCCCTACAGACAATCTTCCATCAAGCATAGTGGGGCGGAAAAACTTAAATCCTGCTTTTGTGGTCCCCACAAAGTTCTAAGAAGGGTTGGAGAAGTTGCATATGAGCTAGAGCTGCTCAAACATAGTTGGATCCACAATGTGTTTATGTTTCATGCCTTAAAAAGGCACTATGGCAACACATCATTCCTTCAGTTGATTTACCGCCACAAGATGATGAGGGCAAGCTGATTTTGGTCCCGAATTCTTTCATAGAGGTTCATGAAAGAAAGCTAAGGAACCGAAACATCATGGAATATTTGGTTTTTTGGAAAGACTTGCCTCCTGAGGATGCTACTTGGGAAGGGGCAGCTATTCTGCAGCTTCCGAACTTGCAATTGCTTGAGGACAAGCAATTTCGAGAAGGGAGGACTGTAGTGTCCCCTTCTCAAGATTAGAGTGGTTGAAGATCCTTAGCCTATTTTCTTGATTGTTTCCCATAGGCTAAGTGAAAGAAGAATCAAAGGAAACATTGGTTCTCTATTCAAGTTGTCAAAAGTGCTTTATTGGCAACCTTTTTCTAATTTTGACTTAAAGAGGGGACCTTATGGTTATGGGAAAGTTAGCCCTTAAGTGAAATTATAAGGAAATTGCTTTTTGAATATTTAAATTTGCTATTCAAGTGGAACATTTCTCTTTTGGGAAGGTTTTTTGGAGGGAAAGGATATAAAAGAAAAAAAGGAGGTTCATTTTGGATTTGGTGTGATTTTTATCAATGGAAATGATGAGTTTGAGCAACTTGCTTGATTTTTAACCTTAGAAGACAAAACCTTTCTTTGGTATTCTGAAGTTGAGGATGAAATTGTTCAACCTTCAACAGGGCGACTTCATTTCAGCGGCCATATTCGGTAGAATCGTGCAGTTTGTGGTGTTTAGCTACCATTCTAGGTGGAGCGTAGCAGTGGAACAACAGTTGAAAGGGTGGCGCAACAATTTTTAGGCAGCGAACCTTGTTTGGAGCCCTATCAAGGGCAGCGACCTGAATTGGTGCCCTCTCCTAGGGTACTGAACCTCTTGGGGGGTTTCAAGTTGCAGTTTTGAGGCGATTTTGATGCATATTTTGATGTCTGATTACACATTCAGACAGCTGGTATTTTTTGTTGTAATTTTCAGCTATATATTTGCTCCAAAAATTCAGATTTGAAGGTATTTGAATGGCTGTATTTTATCTGATTTTTGGTGAGTGTTTTTTGGCAATACAATATTGAAATTGTGACCTAAAAATTGGCATTTTCTGAAGTGTAAAATTTTATGTGGTTAGGGTTTGAAAGAAAAATCAGAAACTGCAATTTTCTGTTAGGGTATGCTGTAATTTTTCAGAATTGTACAATCTTTCCTAAAGGGGAAAACTAGGCAAGTTGGATGTAGCTCAATAAGCCAACAATTTTTAATAAAAAATAAAAAACTACATATAAAACTAAAATTAGGCTCATTCTGGTATCAAATCCAGTGCTGAAATGGTTATTGTATGCAATAACCCTGAACTTGTTTTACATTTACAATATTTAATATTTTGTTTTCAGCTAATCAACTGGGGCCTCTACTTTAGTGCTCTGGTGATTTGCAGCATCTTGTAGTTACACTGGAATGTATATACTTGTTTTCAAATTCGTTGCAATTATTTCATCCTGATTTTTTAGGCCTGAGTCACAAGGTTTGTGTTCATGTTCATGTTCATGTTTGACGAGGATAAAATTTGAAATAAAATTGCTAGTAAAAAAAATTTGGAAGCAAATTCGTGACAAAGTTTGATAAATAGAATTTTGTTTTTTATATTCTATGTTTTCAAAAAATAAAAAATAAATACACAAGAATGTCAAATAGATAAATATTCCTACATACCTTCGAAAACTATATACAACAAAGTTAAAACATAAATATTCAACTAGACAAATTGGATGTAGCTCAATAAGCCAACAATTGTCAATAAAAAATAACATACATATAAAACTAAAATTACGTAAAAATATATTAATACAAAACAAATTTTAAATTAAAACAAAATATGTATAGTTTTTACAAAATACAATGATAATAATAAAATTACACACACACCCACACACACCCACACACATACACTAGCTCAGATATCTTAAATATATCTATCTAAAAAAATACTGAGATGTATCAATCTTGAGGCACTCATCTTGGATTTGTTACATAGTTTTCACCCCTTGAAGAGTTCCACATTGATTAACAACTCCATCACTCTCTCTGCAAATTTCCTACTGACTGGTGATGCATGGCTTTGATCTAGCTATGGCACTACATTGGGCTTGGAAAAATATTTCCAGGGAAAGCAAAATGGGCTCTAAACTCCACCATACGCGGAAGATATTGGAATTTTTTTATTGTCTTCTTTAAGAAAGAAGAAAAACTGCCCTATGTCAGTCATATGGATGTCAAATTTAAAGTGTGCTATTTTTAATGAGATACTTGTCTAAAATATTACGCTTGCTCCTCCCAACGTTGTTGTCTATCAATGCATTATGCAGGTTACAACTCTCGGTATAATCATACTTTATATACTTTTATCATATAAATTTATGTAATATAAAGTTATACAACTTTTTAAATAATTTTTATAAACTTATATCATAAAAGTTTATATGATATAAACTCTAAAATTGTAAAATGTTGTGTAAATTTAAATTATATAAATTTATGACATAATTTTAATCAATTATTGTAACTTTGTATCATATAAGTTTATTTGGTATAAGCTTATATCATATAAGTTTATATGGTATAAATCTAAAGGGTAGGATTAAACTTCAGTCTTGCACGAAGACTCATCTCAATGTTATAACATATAAATCTATATTGTAAGCTTGAACTTTAGTGTTGCACGGAGACTCATCACCTACCACCAAATACTTGTCTTGGAGACTGGTTCTTATCTTGGAGATTGGTACTCATCTTGGAGACTTGCATTTAAGTGTTCTTTATTTTAATTTATTTTGTAATCTTGATGCTAGATATGATATAATATCAAGTACAAATATCATTATAACTACCCTTGTCTTTTGTCAACATTTAATTTCCTTTATAATGTTCTTGATATTTTTATTTGGCTATGTAATATTTTTTTCTCTAAATTTTACACACACATAATATTATTTTTCTGTCTCAGGCACCTAATCTCCTATTTTTTTGAAAAATGGTGTAACCGTCCCTGTCTCCCTCTACCCATACTTGTCTCCTAGTAACTATGTTAAAATTATATCGTGACATAAGTTTAAATAATAATAATAATAAAAAGAAATTCATGACTCATGATTTCTCCTCCATCACACAAAAAGGCACCAACATATCAAAGCATAGGGATTGATCCTTCAATTCGTCATTAGCAGCCTACATAAAATCCCTTCATTTTGTCATAGGCATCACACAAAGATGATGACACTTAAAGATGCACACAAAAAGAATAGCACAGGTCTAAAGGCATTGCTTCTATTCACTCGTGGAGTTGAGGAGGAAAAGGAAACTTGGAAAACAAGCCCAAGGTAAACAAAAATGAAAAGAAGATTTAATGCATCCCTTAAAAACAAATCCTAAGATGGTGGCACTCAAAGATGCACACAAAAAGAGCAGCACAGCTCCAAAGGCATTGCTTATTTTCACTCGTGGAGCTGAGGATGAGAAGGAAACTCACAAAACAAGCAACATAGAGAAATAACATCATAAACAGGTGAGCAAGGTAAAAAAAATGATCATCCCTTAAAAACAAACCCTGATTTATTTTTTATTTTTTAATAAAATAAGTTAGTCAAAACATTAACCTCCATGTTAAAAGTGTTAAAAAAGAAAGTGAATAACATTGCAAACATAATGTTCAAACTTTAAAATCTATATGGATTTTAAATGTGATGAATTTAAGGAGAAAATGGAATCAAATATTAAGGAAGAAAGAAATTATATTAATGTGCACAAAAGACCAAAAGTAGGTCAATGGGACTTGAGGATATAGCAATTAACAAAAGAAAGTTCTAGGAAGAGAGAATCCTAGAAGCAAAATAAAGGAATAAAAATACAAAAGACAAAATAAAGTATTGCCACTAACGCAAGTGGTAATGAAAACAATACAAATAACCATGAAGGGCAAACAAGAGCCTCCAAAAGGATGTGCCGATGAAGATCAGAAGGAAACCTCATCGAACATCTGTTTGTGCATGACGTGGAGGAGTCATTTGACCCATTATCGATCACTATGAAAGATTTGATAATGCTTGTCGGGAAGTACCCAGGGTAGGAGTCAGGCTGGGGGATCCTAGGAGAAAGCAAAACATTTACTCTAGAATCTCCCCGACATCCAATGCCTATATAACTCTCGCAGTAGAAAAGAAACTCATAATATCAGCTCGTGCTTGTGGTCTGGGAGGTGACTGGTAAGTAGTAGATCCATGCCATTGGAAAGGGGTAGATCCACGACGACAGGAAGGAGTAGAATAGTAGAATCACAGTGCCAAGGGAGAGCAAGCTAGGGGATCTACGTAACTTGAGTGGTAATGGTGCATGGAGAGAAACACCATCTAATTAATCTGTTAGCTCCGATGTGTGAAGTGACATTGTCCAAATGGTGCTTATTGCTGCCAATTGCCTGGGTGGGCTAGATGAAAGAGGTGATCAACATGGGAGCTCTAGAGCCTCTGCTCCCTCGTAGTGATCTACGCCAAAGGGTGACAACCTCGTGAGGATAAAAAGCTAGGCATCGCTGGTATGGTTATCAAAAAAAAGTAGTTAGCGTGTTGTCTGAGTCCTTGTAGAGGTAGTGATATCTCTCTTGAATCTCATAGTAAATGTGGCATTTGAAAATGAAGTGTTCCTCGGTTTCCACTTCGTAGATGGAGCAAATACATCACATGCGGTCTTGACGGAGAATGTAATGATCAAATTCAACTCGTAATTGGTGAGAATACACTCTCATTTGGCCAAGTGGAAATCTCAATCCATGAGACTAGTGGCACTGGAGATAGCGAGGTCCACGAATAATACCATCCACTTGTTAGAAATGTTCGGTGTAAAATTCAAGCTTGGGGATGAGTGGCTTAGGGGGGAGATCCGGGTTTCTTGGATATACTATTTGTAATTGTCGTCTATGGCAACACTAGGATGACATCCTTCATGGGAAGGAGCCTATGGGGGGGGGCGGGGGAGCGTAGTGCCAAGGGAGTACATGAAAAGGGGTAGCCTGCGAATAGAGATGCCAATAGAAAGGAACTGCCTAGTCTCAAAGGACCAACAGTGTTGGCGTCTGGTGGGGACTAGTGAAGCAATCCTCTTTGAAGAGAAAAGTGATAAGTATGGATATCTCTCACAACTATAAGCTGATATCCTCAAGGATCTGAGTCTGTGGATGTAAAAAGTAAGCTTGAAGATATTCTCAAGGCATAGCGATTGGGCAACAAATTCAGCTTGGACAATGCACTGAGGAATTGTTTGGTTGTAATCAATCATGCTTTGTAGCATGAGAGTCTGGACCCTCTCAATATGGGCCCAATCAACGACCCCCAAGCTAGGTCCTTGAACCTTTGAACCATATAAAATTTTAGACCTGATGATTGTTTCAAAAAGGGTCTACTTGGAATGGATGACCTAGAAGTGGATCTGGAAACACTAACATTCCAAGACAAAGAGGCATACCCATTGCAAAGGCGCAAGTGAGAGGTAGACTTGATGCTAAAGTATGGACGAGAAAATTGGACCCCCAAATATGTATAGGTCAATGTGATCTCTAGAGGTTTCCCTTTGTAGAAAAAATGGAATTTGGAGAGAATGCCTCGATATATTGAAAATCATGACCCTATTTTAGTTGAAAATGAATGACGAATTTTTGATGATTAAATTCAGTGAATTCTATGACTCAGCTTTAGCATATCTACAAAAAATTTCTAAAAATTTGATATTGTTAATGTTGGATTCTGCCTTGTTCTTAAGAGAACATGAAAGCATAGTAGCATTAATTGTCTGAGGAAAAAATCATTTTTTCAAAAGTGTAAGCGTTTTTCAAAAAATCGTGATTAATATGGAAAAATTTGGGAAAAAATAAAAAATCTTAAAACCCTAACCCTAATCCTCACCCTAACCGTACTTAACCCTAGGTCTGCTCCAAGTTTAAATCGCGTTTAAATCGCAATTTTAAAAAAAATTGCTATTCTTTCTCCTTTAAATTGAAATTTCCACGTTTTAATCGCCAAGGTCAACGATTTTGACACTTGCAAGGGTTGATTGGGAATTAACTGTGGTTTATTCGATGAAAAAAGTGCTTTTTGGGGCGATTCAAGTTTAATCGCGATTTTGGTAACTATGCATGAAAAAATGACATGCAAAAATAGAATCTGATTTAAATGCAAAAGGTAAGTCGTGGGGACGCTTGCACACCCAAAATAGACTCATACATGCAAATTTGTTTGAAGACACATGAGATTTGAGTATTTGCTCTCTTGGATTTATAGAAAAAATTATAAAAAGATTCATAGCTTAGGGTTTTTCCTTAATTAGTGGTCAACGAGGAAGGAAAGCCTAATTACATAATGACCACTGTTTACTAATATAAACATAGCATAACAAAATAATCTCTCTACTGAACTAATACATAGACCATGGCCTAATGACATGCTCTTAATACTATATTGTATCTAGGTATGCAACACACCCTCCTTGTTAAAGTCCTTAGAGCTAGTGAGAATTCCAGAGTTAAGCACACTCAACCTTACTAGGCTAGATGATCTCTTGGGAATGTCCCGAGGCAAAAAAGTACAAAATCTTGAGTTGTAAATTTTAGTACAAAGGAGGTACATGGTTAGAATGGAACCATAGACCTGTACATCAAAAATATAGCTCCTAGAAATACACCATATAAGATCACTTAACGCCTCAAGCGCTACCTTTAAAGCCTTAAGTTGTATGCAACTCAAGAAGGTTTGTGTGTTTTTCCATGAACTCCTCATTTTTTAGTGTTGCATTTTCGTTGGGGAGACCCTTCCACTTCACCTTGAATAGTCGGTCTATCCTATTCCTCAACAACTTGACCACTTCCACAAGATGCCTTCCAATTCCATTACAAATTTACCTTCCTTGTCTATGATAGGGAATTTTGTCTAGGGGATTGTATGCACCCCTATTTTTTTATTTAAGCAGGACACATGAAACACATCCTGACTCTTCCCTTTATTTGTAATGTCTAGGGCATATGCCATTTATCCTACCTTTGAATGCAAATTGGATGGCCCATAGTACTTTAGCCACAGTTTTGGCTACTTGTTCTCTGTAAAAGTCATTTTTTTTGTGTTGTCTAGCGTTTTGATAAAAATATAGTAAGGGGTTAAAAATCCTCATGTTTTAACATAAATCACAAAACTTAAATATGGTAAGGGCTACCTACACCTATATAAGGTTCGAAGATATTTACAAGCATTAAAAAAACCTAATCTAAAGTTGTGGCTGTTGGAAGTGAAAGAGAAAAGAGTAAATTTTATCCTTTTATGAATCTTATGTGGAGACATAATTGTTAATGATGGATATTCTAATCTCAAAGGAGCATAAACTTCTTTGAGAGAACAAACAAGTCATAGAAAAAGTGATCTTAGTCCAAATTTTACATTAAACAGTGCAAGGATTAGAATGATTTGTTAAACTTTATTTCTGAGTAACACATGTTTAGACAGAATTTAAGCTAAGCAAACCAACAAAGCTTTGGGACCATTCATGTAAACAATGTTAATTCAGATACACAAACAACGATTAAACTTCTTCAAGTTAGAAGTGAAATGAAAGATATAGCACAACACCAATACAATGAAAACTCAAATTGATTGTACACCACATACCAATCTATGCTTAATCAAATATAGTCCAAATATGGCTATATCATATATAGTTGACAGGCTCTGAGGCATACATACTTGATGGTATAGCTTCCATTCTATGATTTTTGTCTTGGATTCCATCTTCTCTTGCTTTTTTCTAACTGACCTTTAATTACATTGCGGGTGTCAAGTGCTGGCTAGTTGAATTTCTCAAGGTAATTTCTTTAAATTCAAAGGTGTGTATTTATCTCATGTTGTCAAGGTTCTTGGGCTGTAGCATGTTGTGACAACCAATCTCTTTGCTGCCAGTTATTAACAAGTGACCCTTTAAGCTAGCATACTTAATACAGACAAGTATCAGATTCCATATTACAATAACTTGACATGAGTATGAATAATTAAACCAAGTTGCAGATGCCAATCCCTTTTGTTGTGGTATTTCGTTCCTCTGGTTATTGATATTTCAATGATAATTATTGAGATTATGTGTTTCTTGTGAATTGTATGACACTTATTCTCTTCCAATTTGTTGGCCATTCGCTTCTCAGTATTATCACATTCCTGTACAGCTATCTTTGCAATGATAATTTGGACGAACTCGGAAAAAATAATTCTAAATGCCCATTTTAAGTTGACATTCTCTGGTGTTTGAATGCTAAGTTCATACAATTTGATGTAGACATCGCTAGACAAGTAGTAATAATGCAGGCTATTTAATTGTCAGTAACCATCGGCAGGTTAGTTATATACCATATGGTGAATTTTGAGGTTTGTTTGGCTTATCTGACTTTGGTATTTACAATTTTTGCTTTCTTTAGGGTCAGGATGTCCCAGACTTGAGTGAGAACTGCATGATACTTATGTTTGTATGTCATGGGTTAGCACATTGTGTTCATTTTTCCCCCCCCTTCTATGATCAGTTTCTGTTTTCAAGTTTAAAGCAAATTTTAATGTCTGAAAAGCTGCATTTTCAGTCCTATGTGAAATTTATATTCTTCTGTTTTGGCTTCTTGGAATTTACTCTGTGCTTGTTACATCATGTCAATCTTATGTTTCTTTTTATTTTGGTGTTTTTGATGCAATATATGGAGTTTTGTCCAAAGTTTTTTGCTTTTGCACACTGACTTTAGTCGTCTGAGCTTCTTTGTGCTTGCCTTTTTGCTTTTGTATTTTCCTCTAGGATTTAGGAATCCTTAACAAGTGAAAGTATAATCTATTTTTGTTTATATAAAACGTGAGATTCTATGGTTTCATTTTGAGTGGTCAGATATGTACTTTCTTGTGGAAAGGATTCTACTGTAAAGCTCTGGGAAGTAGGCAGTGGAAGACTGGTCAAGCAGTATATTGGAGCTCAACACACACACGTGCGTTGCCAGGTCAGAAGAATAAATATTAGAACTTGTCATTAAATTCTTATTTGTTTGGGTCATGCAATATGCGTGCTGCCAAATTGCAACATAAATAAGTATGCTACTTCAACTTCTACAAGCTCGCATATGCATGCTAGCATTTTAGTTAAGTTAGTTATTTGCATTTTGTGCGTATCATTTATATGCGCATTGTAAACAGAATGCCAAATGGAAATTCAATGATAGCTTCATGTACTTCAAATAGGGTCATTAAAATGTGCACCTTCTTCAGGAAGTGACATAAACACTGGGAAACAAGAAACCCCCTATTACTGACCAATAAAAACAATCTGCATCAAATAATTAATTGTTTCAATTGCAAATGCACTAATCAGTTAAATTGTGCAAAGATATTGTATGTCAAATTTGGTTAAAATTGGAATTCGATTGACAATTGAATCAAACTTAATTCATTTGAAAGAATGATAATAACAGAATTTTAGCAATGCAAAATGCAAAGTTTAACCTAATATATAAGCACAATTTTACTGAATTCTTTACATTGCAGAATTCACGCGCAAGTAATTGTATGAGTTGGAAATGAAATAAAGATTGTTAAAGACCTTGCTTTCTAATGCTGCATCTAATGATAATGAGCTTGCTTGCAAGTAAAGCAACTTGAATTGGGCAAATTAAGATACATTTGGTTAAATATATCATATTAAAATAATTTTCTCAATTCTATATATATTCAAGAATTAAAATGCAAAAAAAGTTAAAATGGAGATCAAATGACTATTTTTTAAAGTCGAAGCTGTAAGTTACTTTGCACAATAAAGGAAAAAATAAAATGCATTTTTGAAGGAGTTAACTATAACAACTTGTAGCGTTTGCAAATTTAAATAAATATAACCTATGCAAATGCATAAAATGAGTTTTTTTTTAATGGAAGCTGAAGATTTAGAGCTAGAAAAACTAAGGAAGAAAAATCCATTAATCTTAAGAAAATGAAAAAGATAGTATTGTACCTTCAAAATTCTTACCTATTTGGTTGAGCTTGACCTCAATATGTTTTGAATTCACAATCCCCTTTGTAAAAAAAAATCAGCTTAACTAACAAGCCATTGCCAAAAGTGGTGCTAAGAATCGATGCGAAAATATTTTAAAACTGTAGTGGCAAGGTCAGAAAAATAGAAAAGGAAAAAAAGAAGTGGGGCAAAAGGCAAACAAACCCCATACAACATACCATCTTTGCATGCTCGACATAAGGATCAGTCTTGATGTAGCACTTTCTGATGTGCGAAATAGAAAGACAAGTAACGAGATCAAGTGTTCCAAGGAATTATAGAATTATATACTAATGAAAAACAGATTATAAAACATAGTAAAATTGTGATAAAAATATTTAATAAAAATGTAAGCTTTAGAAGTATAAATTTTGGAGAAAATCCACCCAACAAAATGTTAGTCAGCCTGTAACAAAGGATAGGGTGGGCTAGGGGGTGAACCGCATGCCCAAATTGTCATGGGTGAACAACGCACAATTCTGGAATCGCTTCCATACGACCACAGTAACTCTTGAGGTAGGCCCCAAATGCTAGGAGCTCAGGCCCCCCCCTTTTTTTAATTTTATTTAACATTAAAAGGATACCTACAATATGTGTAGGTCCGCACTCTACATATGCTATGTTCTGATAAAAAATTGTAGCACTCTTGTGGTGCCATTGACTAAAAACCCACTTGAAGCAGTCTATGTAATACACGAACAGAAGTTTTCTTTTAAAACAATACACAAATATTATCTTTGCATTTAGGTGCCTCTCAAGAAGTATATATACATGTGTCAATACATTTTGTACTCTTATTGATTCTGAGAGATGTCATCAAATTAAATTTTGTTTCACCTGGGGCCCTTAGATACTTTACCAATCAAATCTAGAAGGCCCAAATACATACAAAACAACTATTCATTTTCCCAAAATGGATACTGGCTGCGAAATGCACCTCAGGGACCTTGGGCTAAATATCTTAATCCTGAAAATGTCGAAGTACTGGTCAGATTTAATTTTGAAAAACTATCTCCCAAACGATAGCTCCAAGAGCTCTGAGACTACTTCCAAAAGGTGTAGAGTGGCCCAAATTTCTTATTTTCACTAAAATAAATTTAAAGTATTAGAATATAACTTGCAAACATTCTATATTCTTATTATACTCATATTTATTTTAGTAAATAAAAGGGACAAAATAGTACTAATAGTCTTAGTTTAGCACTTTGAAAAGGCTGAGAAGTACACTGTACGAGGTGTGAAGTCTAAAGAGAAAAGGCTCGTAATGGGTCACCCAACATATCCACTAATAGTCACATATATAACAATCCAGCTTGAGGTGCAATTTGCCTCTCAAAAAACTCTAAAATTGCACTTTTGAAAAAGTTGTGAAATCGCCTCAGAAAAGCTGAAAAGTAAAAAGGAAGAATTACAAGATGAACTGATGGAGCTGCGAGTGTGGAATGTTGCTTTTGCTCTTAATTAAGATCCATGCACATTTTCAGATTTATGCACCAATTATTTATTTTTCAATTCAAGTTTTACTTGAAAGTTCTCACATATTTCCACAAAAATTGCGAATTAAGAGAAATGTGTGAAATTAATTGTCGGAGTTGTGGAGTGTAAAGATGAAGTGTTTCTCTTACCTCAACTAAGCTTGATCCAAATTTTCAAGGTTATACATAGACTTTTGCCGAACTCTAGATTTCTGGTGAATTTTCAGTCTTCCCAATGAAAACTAAGTCATTTTGAGGTTTTGTAAAAGAGTTCACTTCAATAATGAATGGTATCAATTTTTGGATTTACAATAGAACTTATGTGCTATGTTATTGGAGACGCCCCTGCAGACCTGTGGTACTAGTACGATACATCCCAGGTTATGAGTACACCATGGATACAATGGGGATATGCCTAGGGTACGCCCCTGGCACTGTGGATACCACTAGATACGTCTTGGGACATATCCAGGCGTATCAACAGGGCCAGCGACGTATTCGCCTTGTATCTAGGCCAAAAAACATTTTTGTTTTTGATTTCAACCAATGAAAAGTCAAACATGGACTTCGAAATACAATTAATAACAATCTAAAGTGGATTACCAACCCTAAGAGCAGCTTTCACACTCATTTTATCAAAATTAAACAATAACACATTTACTTTTCATTGCAATTTTACCTCTTGTTGCACATTTGTTCTCTCATCTTCATTTTTTCAATTGCACATGATTGAAACTTCTTCCCATTGCTAATCCTACACTACTACCTCTACCCATTTGGTGCCAAGGAGTTTAAGGAGCTTCCAAGGAAGAGGATTTGCTGATTTAAGGTAGGTTTTTAGTCTTGTGGTTTTTTTTTGTTTTGTTTGTAACTAGTTTTAATTTTAATTTTTTTTTGGTTATTCCTTTAAGTTTTAACCATTATTTCAACAAATACCAAATGTTTTAAGTTTTAATAGAAATATTATTATTGTTTACTAGGGGCTATAGGATTTGCTAGAATGTCTTAGGTTGCAAGTGTTAGTTCGGTGGGCCAAGGGATAGCCTTTAGACCCAATCTCTGAGCACTTCATTGGAAGTATGTGACGATGTTAGAACAACTGCCAGGTGGAGGGTGTTTCTTTTGGCTTTGCTCATAATGTAATTGTAAATACAAGAGCTTGTATAGTCATGTGAAAGCCCATTTGTGTGCAATTACTAGAACTAGGATCAAAGTTTGTGGTGGGCCAAGCATAAATGGAAACCCAAGAAAGGGCTTGCCATAGACAAAGATCCTTGCATATATCAAAGAGCAAGAAGCACAAATTCCCTTGTTGCGCAAAGAACAAAGCATCCTTTGAGAAAGAAAGGTCCGTCACCTGTTGATCCATTTTGTGCTAATATGGTGGTCGAATCACACCCATTTCTTGTTACCCGTGATAGCCACAGAGGAAGAGGATTTATCTCTTGGTCGCAAGAGAACAAAAGATGCAGGCCCATTGGATAGGGCATTCCATAATGAATTCAAGGGCATAGCGGAGTAGAGCATTGCACGTTTTCTTTATGCATGTTGGCTGCCATTTAATGATGTTGGATCACCATACTAACAGGATATGGTGAGATCTATCAATGCTACCTCTAAAGGGTTCATCGGCTCAGGGTAGGAAAATGTGCGAACCACCTTGTTGACAAAAGAAAGAAAACAAGTTGAAGATGCATTGAAGCCCATAAGGGATTCGTGGATCGAAACATGGGTGTCCATCATTGCCAATGGATGGAAAGATACATCAAATAGGCCATTGATTAATATGGTTGTAGAGAGCCCTAAAGGGGCAATGTTTTTAAGGGCCATTGATTTTGAGGGGTAAGTGAAGGATGTACGATGCATTGTCGACATCTTAATAGAGTCCATTGAGGCGGTGGGGCCTCAAAACGTTGTCCCAGTTGTAATTGACAACGCTAAAAATTGCAAAGTTGCAGGCATGTTGGTTGAGGCAAGGTATGGGCACATATTTTGGATACCTTGTGCCGTTCATTCTTTCAACCTTATGTTGTAAAAATTGGGGACAAAAATTAACTGGATCAAATAAGTCTTTAAGGAGGCGAGCGAGAACCAAATGTTCATAAGCAACCATCACATGTCCCAAGGTATCTTCAGGTCCTTTTCGAAGTTGCAGTTGTTGAAGGTAACTTTTTATTTAATTATTCATGAATCATGCATATTTTTATTTAATATTTTAAGTTTGTAATTTGAACTTTTTTTTTTAATTTTGTTTATTTTAATTTATATTAGGTTGCTGTGACTTGGTTTGCCTCACACACCCTCGTCTTGAGACAACTTGTTAAGGTGCGTGAGGCATTGAGTAGCATGGTCATCAACCAACTTTGGAGTGTATGGAGGCACCCAAACAACGAGAAGGCCGCAAAGGTGAAAGGGTGGATTCTTGATGACGTGTGGTCGTGTAATGTCCCCATTTTGAAATTAAATAATATTATTACTAAAACAAAAATTATTTTTAAATACTTAAAGTAAAGTAATAATAATAATCTAATTTCCACTTAAGTTGGGGCTTTTTTAAGAGCCATTCTAAAAAGTAATTTTATAAGGAAGCTTTTGTATATCTTTTTATTAAAAAGAAAAGTAACCCTTCCTCTCTATTTTTGGGCACCACAATTGGAAGAAGATTATAAAAAGAAAGAGAGGCTCCTTTGAGAAAGGCATGTTGAATATTGATTTTGGAAATTGGATCAAGTATGTCAAGTTTGATTTCCACCTCTTGAGGACGAAAACCTTGAAGGAGTGTCATAAGTTTGGGGACGAAAACCTCCATCCCTTCTACTGGTGCAACTCTACTCAAGGGTTGTGAGCTTCAAATTGCCAGTGGATCATTCAAAGGTGTTTTTAGAGACCACCTCATCAAGAAAATATTGTATACTTCTATCGAAAACAGGTTTTGGTGAATTTTACAGGTGTTGAAGAGGAGCGAATCATCTTGGGAGATTGCCCGTGTTACGGAATACATTTCCAAAGGGTGGCGACTTGCCTAGGGAACTAGGCAAACCACTTGGAGGGGTTTGTCGAAGGTCAAAGGGAGTTGTTCATATTTTTATAATATTTTCCAGCTAGGGCGATTGGTTGGGAGAGTGGATTTCGAAGATTTGAGAAGGTTTTGGAGTACTAACAATGTATAAAATATTACTAATATTTTATACTACCCGTTTTTGCTCGGGCAAATTGGCCTATGAGACATTGGGAGGTGATTTGGGAGGATTTTCGGTAAGTTGAACATTCTGGAATTTATTCCCTATTTTTCTAAGTAGGACAAATCAGTTGTGGAGAAGAAGTAAACACATTGGAGGGTTTCTAGACTCCATTCGGCAAGTTATTTGTGATTCTCTATTTTCTGAAATTTTGTGACAAATTATCATAGGGTTTGGAAGGAATTTGGAAGAAAAATTACTAGGGTTTCATTTTATAAATTTTGCTATTAATTTGTGAGTGGGACTATTCACTTGAGTATTTTTCTGAGTTTTTGGGGTGCTGTTAGGCCCCAAAAGGTACACAAATAATATTAGAATTATTTGGGTAATTTTGGCATATTTTTCTAAAGTCCATTGACATCTTTGAGGGTGAAATCAAAAGAGAAAATTGAATTATTTAATTGAGTAATTTTCTGCACTTGGACGAATTGATGTTGAAGAGTTTTTGGGGGTTTTGAAGGGGCTAAATTTAGAAATATTTCAATATAAAATATTTCTATATTTTACCATATTTTTGGTGACTTTTTGCAAGGGTTTAAGCTCTGATCTTGCAAAGGAAATACAGTTGTACCTTAAAGAGGAAAATCAGTTTTTTTTGGCAAGATACTCAACAAGGTACATGTATCCTTTCTCACACATACAAAGGTATTTATCACAGCAGTAATTTGAGGGCTTATGCATGATTTATTTGAGGGTTTGAGGTGTAAAATTCAGTGGTTACATCCTTCATATGCCTTGGAATTAATTGTGCAAATATTGGCACCTAGGGTTTGTTATGCATATGATGTTTTGAGCATATTTATGTCAGCTAGGGTTTCCTGATTTTAATTTTTTGAATTTAGTGTGATTGGAGTTGATTAAGGGTTTTGTTGGGAAACCCTCTTATCATCATTGTCTCAATTTGGGGACATTATAGGTGGGAATGTGTGGAATATTTGCTCAGTTTTACCGAGCCTATCAGTTGGCATGTTGAGATATGTGGATATGGATCATCCATGTTTGGGTGAGGTTTATGATGTAATTGACTCAATGATTGAGAACATTGATCCATCATAAATGCCAAAGAGCAGGATCCAACAGAGAGGTTCTTCAAGAAAGTGCAGTCGCATTTCATTGAAAGGTGGCCATTGCATCCTATTGCGTTTGCCTTGACGCCCAAATACTACAGCACAAAGATCCTTTCTTTGCCCAGGAGGGTCCCACCATATAGAGATGTTGAGGTTGGTGAGGGATATAAGGCGGCATTTTCTAGACTCTTATCTGATCTAGAAGTCGAAGACCAAGTTAGAGAAGAGTTTGAGTATTTTATAACCTTCGTGGGTCACTCCCTTGGTGCTATTCGTAACAAGTAGAAGATGGACACTCACTTTTGGTGGTACCTCCATGGGAAAGCATCCACCCACCTTCAACCACTTGGAACAAAAATTCTATCACAAGTAAGATTTTAATTTTTTTAACTCTCTACCCTTGTTTTCGATGTTTTGTTTTAACTTTTATAAATTCTAATTGAGTTTGTGGCTTTCCTGAATAGGTTGCAAGTTCCTCCATAGTTGAGCGGAACAGGGGTACCTACAGTGTTATCCACTCAGTTAAGTGCAACAAATTGTGAGTGAAAAGGGCGGAGGATTTGGTCTTTGTGTATTCCAACTTGCGTTTTCCCTCACACAAACAACTTGAGTACAAGGCAGGGTCAACAAAGTGTTGGGATGTGGACCCATAGACTACTGACTTAGATGCCTCAATTACTTTCCTTTCATTGCTTGACACGGAGCTAGACGGTGCTTCACACAACTCATAGTGGATCTAGTGGGAGTGGCACTACTACTGCTTGTGGTTCTAATGAACCACATGTTGATGAAGACATTGCAACCAAAGAGGAAAATGAATATAGTGTGTCATGAATATGCTGAGTTGTCTTTATTTTTTTCCATACATTGTAACATTTGCACTATGTACCTATTATAAAACTAATCTAAGTTTGACCGTTGAATATTATGATATTTGACATGGAATTATGAGTATGTTTGTGGTTATTTAACTTATTTTGTTTCCTCTATGCATATTATGTGGTTAATTTTGCTTATATGGCTATATTTTTATATATATTTTTAAATGGCCATATCCAAAACATATCCAACCCCGCCCCAAAAAAAAATCCCCGTATCCACGTATATGATTTTTATACCCATATCCATATCGGCAACTTAGCTTATGTGAAGGAACATATGTGTGACCTGCTTCTAGCTTCTCTGCTAATATCCTCATGGGCCGATTCTACTTATGTGTGTTTGTTTATGCTAACAAAAAAGGCAAGAAGGCTACCCCAAAAACTGTTATGAACTTCTCAACTCAATACATGCATCTAACCATGAAAGGAGGGAATAATTGCAGCGATGAGGAAGGGTTATGTGTTGGAAGGCTAAGAAACAGATTTAAAGTGGGAAATTACTATGAAGATCTGATCTTTGCAGCTCTTTCCACTTATAAAATGGTCATAGATTCGTGTGAGTTTACATGGAAGTAACCATTCCCATTAAGAAGGATTAAATGCTAAGTTCTCAACATATTACATTTACAGAACTTTGAACCTCCTTAAAACCCAAGGCATAGAAGCATTGATACAAATAGAGATGAGGAGATAAAAATTGCAAAAATCCATAACACTGAGAACTCCCATTGCAATATTCATCACAATGTATACAATACTACGTTGAAAAGGGGATATGCCCAAAAACTGTGAACATTTCAATACAATGCCTTCAATGATCCAAGGAAACATTTATACCATCTGTTGTACAAAATGTATGGAAAATTGTTTCTTTTAGACACGTACAAACTTTTGGTTTCCTTTTTGAAATCTAAAAGGGAAGAAAGCTGCAAAAGTGTCTTAAATGCAACAATTAACATAGTTCCAACTCTTATTGTTTTTCACACAACTACACAAGGGCAATAAACTTATCTTCATAGCTGGAACATAGAATACAACTTAAAGCATGTTAATAGCAATCCAATGGCTATGAATTATGCCCAAAACTCCACTATTTTTTTATAGAGGGAAGAGAGACAAACTACTCTTCAACTTCATTTTTTTCTCACACAATGGACAATGATATCACAATTATAATTTCACAAATCTCACTGACAAATTACAGCAGTCCTAAAACTTGTGAAACATAACGAAAACTTATCCTATGCAAATAAGTGAATAATATGAGTGAAGCCATTCTTCACATGGAGCCAAGAGCTATTCAATCTGAAAATACATGCATTAAATCACTAATTTGAAATGCATTAACATGTTTGCAGCTGAGAATTTAAGCAAATATGTTTTAGTTTTTATTTTCTTCATTAAAGGCAATAATTAAATAAAATAGCGGCAAGGGAAAAGAGATTTGTGCACTAAAAACCAGTGTTTGAAGTGCAAAGCCTTCTTGTATCCATACCAACACTGCATAGTAAGTGTTGTGTCAACACTGTAAGGTAAGTGTTTTGTTCCACCTGGCCACCCTCAGAGCAGGTACAGGGTTCATAAGGGATAAAGAGGAATACACAAATTTATTTGCATATGCTGTCCAAACACAACCGAATCCCAATTGCTCATATCATACTACTGCCCATTCTGAACTTGCACTTACAAGTTCTATTATTCCCCAACTCTAATTTTTGTAAGGAAAAAGGAGAAAGATAGGTAGGGTATAGACATTTCATTTCATAGTTGAAATTAATTATGCTCATGGAAGAGTCGAGCAAGCAAAAGAGCATTCAAAGTTTGTAAAATAATCATGGAAAAGAGGTGCGACCAACTCAAAAGCACATGCATAAATAAAATCCACCCCATTTGGTAAACCAAGTGGGATTGCATCAAACCACTTCCGTTTCCCACATGGAGCGAAGAACAAGTCAATCTTAAAATACATGCGTTAAATCTTTAATTTGAAATGCATTTACATGTTTGCAGCTGATAATTTATACAATCATTTCTACTTTTTCTTTTCTTCTTTTAGAATCAATAATGAAATAAAACTAGTGACAAGGGAAAAGAGACCTGTGCACCAAAAAACAGCGTTTGAAGTTCAAAGCCTTCTTCTATCCATACCAGCACTTGAAGGTAAGTGTTGTGTTCCACCTGACCACACTCACAACAGGTGCAGGGGTTCATAAGGGGTAAAGAGGAATACTTAAATTTATTTGCACATACTGTCCAAACACAACCCAATCCTAATTGTTCATATCGTACTACTGTCCGCACTGAACTTGCATTCACAAGTCTGATTATTCAACTCCCCAAATCTATATTGCTTAAGGAAAACGAGGAAAGGGAGGTAGGGTACAGACATTTCATTTCATAATAGATATTAATTATGCTCATGGAAAAGCCAAGCAAGCAAAGGAGCATTTTAAGTGAGGGAAAGAATCATGGAAGAGAGGTCCAACCAACTCAAAAAAGCATGTGTTTAAGATCCATCTCATTTGGTAAACCAAGCGGGCTTGCAACAAAACACTTCTCTTTCCCAAATGGTTGTCATTTGACAAGCACGAATTTTACACAAAAACAACATAGAAATTCTAGTCGGCAGTGCATATCTCAGCACATCATTTTTAATCGGACTGCTCGAATCCCCTAGTGTGTTCTCCCTTGACATCGTGGCCCTCTCCTTCCTGGTGGTGTGACTCTGCACCTCTTTGGCGACATGGATCTACTATGTACCAGCCACCCTACAAATGCCAATGGCAAACTTCTATTATGAGTTTCTTTTCTACTATGGAAAGTACATCGGCATTGGATGTTAGGAGAGATTCTAAAAGAAATGCTTTGCTTCCTCCTAGGATCTCTCAAAATGGCCCCTCCGACATTAGGTACTACTTGACGAACACTATTATATCTTTTCATAGTGATTGATGATGGCTCAGATGGCTCCTCCACTATAGCAACAGATAGAGATACTCGAAGTCTTCCAAGCTTCATCGACACATCTTTTTGTGGCTCTTTTTTTCCCTTCTTTTCTATTTTTATTGGTTCCATCACCACCTTTATTTTTGCCACATTGCTATACTTTGTTCCTTTCTATTTTTGGCTTCTAGGATTCTCTTTGTATAGATCCTATAACTTTCTATTATTAATTGTTGTATCCACAAGTCCCATTTACCTACATTTGGTCATTTGTGGACATCAATATAATTTCTTTCTAAATGCCACAACAATGTGAAAAACAATGCTCCTATTCCAATTGTTCCAATAAAACTTTTCTGAGAAGCATTGAATTGTAGCCAACACTTCCTTGTAAGCTATGTGAACCCAATCCACTTCCTGATCAAGAAACTAGATAAATTTGCTTGTCAAAGAGCTTCAATTGTTGCTTAGCAACCTCTGCACTGTGGCGGATTGCAATGCTTATGCCTGACTTTCATTTAGGAGGAAAGTAATTTGAAAACTACTCGGCTAAGATTTTTCTTCATACTTTTTAAAAAAAATATTTTGATATATGCCCCCATTTTGAGGTGACGCGTTGAATAACCCGTGCTGGCAATCACTCATCTCAAAAGAATAGAGTTACAAGCAGCATTTGAAAATAGTTGATGCTGATTTGAAATTTGCTGAAAACACAAGTAACTATTGTAAAATATTACCTGCAAATCTCTATGGTAAGCTAGATAGATGGCTAGTCATGCCCCAAGTATCGCATAAAGATATATAAGTGTCATATGGTGTAGAAAAGATAACATCTTCTAAAAAACACAAAATCTACTACTCTAGTGAGTACTAGTGTCGTTATGTATGGCTCTGTAATATTCCCAAAAAGAGAAATCGCAGCAGTCTGTAATATCCCCAAAAAGAGAAATCGCAGCAGTCTGTAATATCCCCAAAAAGAGAAATCGCAGCAACACAAGGAGACAGCACAGTCTTCAATTACATCATAGCCTTGAATTAAATCGCTGGAAAGTATTCACGCAATCACTGGACAAGCAATAAGGAAATCGCTGGAAAGTATGCAGCCTTTGAATTAAATCGCCAACATCAAGGAAATCATCCCATTTAGAGAGGAGCACCACTTAATGAGCATACACACCAGTAGTTAAACAACATTAAAAGTTAATTATTAGAAAATAATAAAAAACATTCATTAGAAGGAAGGTCGCCACCCTTGGAAGAGACATCATTTGGTGGAAGGTTATGAAGATATTAATAATCAGCCATTGGTATGGAAAGAATCATTTAATTATGTATTCAATTTCATAACTATGTACAAGCAACAATTTTACATAACTTTTAAGGACGAAACCCCTTAATTGTAAAATCAAATTTCAAGGATGAACACCCTTGTCATCACAATAAATCAAGGACGAAACTCCTTGATGATTCATACTATATTATTTGATATCTGAAAACTCTGAATTAAATTTCATGTTATTATCTAAATTATTATTGCAAGTATAAAATTTATATTTATCTTAAACAGAATTCCAAGGAATCCAAATTAACATATAATATTCCAATTTGGGATATTATAGTGGTATCAGAGTTGTTTTCTTGCCAACTTGCGAACCATGGGATCACTATACAAGGATATCATGGTCGGTTTCGATTCGTACAAAACCTTTTCAGCAGAGTTTCGAAAATAAATCTCTTTTTTATGACTTTATGCAATTAAGTGAAACACAGAATGGAGAAGGACATTATGAGAAAGATAACCTTGATGCCCTGAAAGACAGAAAACCATTAAATGTAGCTCACTTGTTGAAGGATACCCAAGTGACTTTCAATGGTACTATGAATAACATATAAGACATTGCATGTCCACCTTTGCTTTTAGATTTGCCAGCTATCCTAGAAAAATAGGAAGTTCACATGTTGAACATGGAGAACTTTTAGAGGTATGCTTAAAAAATCCAAAAGTCCATGAATGCTGTGAATTAGAGACAAATTGCACACAATCATCCACAACAAAAGATGAACTGGAAGAAACAAAAATAGAGGGATTTGCCTCTGATGCTCGGTTATTATTTTGTTATGATGCCATTCATGATTAGCTTGTCCAGGTAACAACAAATTCCTGTGAGGTTAGTAAGTGCATCGTTATGAAAGCTGTTGACTAAATGGAGAGTGTCATAAGGATATTCTATCATTGTAGCAACAGCTAATGCTACTTGTAGCTTCAAGAATCCGATCGGAGCCACTAGGGTTTGGTAGGGGGTACATAGGGTACTTAAGCAAACACCTAGAAGGCTGATTGGCTCAGGAACACTATGGGCTACTCGTGACCTATAGGAGCTATCCAGTTTGCCGGCTTGCACCACACTATAGGAAGACTTGTAAATGAGGTTAGGGCTAGCGTGATCAAGTGCACAAAGGACGCAAGTATCTCTAACGGATATAACCACAATAAAGCAAGCAATAAGGGGGTAACATTCAATGCGTAAAGAATGAGAAAGCAAGCTATTTGAACAAGATAACACTACCAAGTATTAAATGCGTTTTAGAAACATGCAATCCTATGAATTGAAATACAATTCTGGAAAGGAAATGATGTTTTCAATTGAGAGAGAGAGAGAGATAGGGAGAGCATGCAATTCCAAAAACCTAAGCTAATGCCTTTGTCCAAATGAAACTATCTCTAGCATGTGAATGAGTGAGGGAATGCTATTTGAGTCAAGCAAACTAAGCTATTTGAACATGAGGGAATACACCAAGTAATGCAATAATCCACAACCAAGCAGTTTAAGCAATGAAAGACATTTTGAAAGGGAAAGATGTTTTCAGGTTTAAGAGAATGCATAAGCTTTAGAAACTATTCTAAAACATGTTCAAAATGAGCTAAACTAGCATTCAAATGGTAAACCCTAGCATATATGATACACTAAACAAAGGAGTTTCACTTTGCATAACAAAGTGCCCTTAGATCGAGCTCAAAAATATTGTGCAGGTGTTCTACCAACCAAGAATCCAAGCTAGGAAGCAATTGAGGAAGACCAAGCTATGTGTAAGTTGAGTCCGCCATTGCGTCCGGAATGGGCCAAAAACCCCTAATGTGAAGGTTTTGTGGTTCCAGGAACAATAACAGAAAGAAACGGAGGTCGAGAGAGCAAAAATAAGGCTTCTGGCCCAGGCCGTGACCTGCCTGGGCAAATATGTGGCCTGGACCATTGCCAGGTTGCTGGACTTGCAGCCTAGCCCACTGCCAGGCTGCGGGCTAGACCAGAAACCCGTGCCCTGTGCTAGAAAAGGCCAAAAACAGGGTCGGGGAGCCTAGAAGGGGCCATAACTTGCCCAAAAAGGAACAAGAGGGGGGAAACAAGAAAAACATGTTGGTTGAACATGTTTATCTCATTCTAACGTGTACACGACTGATCCAGGGTCATGTTGCTCTGTTGTGCAGATGCGAGGAGTCAGATTGCTAGAAGTAGGGAAGGCATCTCAGCGGGTAGAGTTGTCGCCACTGTGCAGGGGCCAATTGGGAGAGTGTTTCAATGCCAACTGTAATGAGAGACGAGTAGGGGTGGTGGTTGGCTTGTGATAGATGAAGACTAGCCAGGCAAGGCCGAAGCAAGTTGTAAGTAACCACAACCACTAATGCACACCACCTACAGGAACTGCGGAAAAGGAGAGAGGGAGTTGGTAAAGGGCTAGCTACCAGCAAGTAGTAGCCAGACTAACTAAAAGAAGCAAAAGACTCTGCTTCTATCCTGAGGTGCATCCAAAGAGGAGTGCACAAGCCAAACAATTATGGAGACTTGCAAGGTCTGACGATGGATGCCACGAGAGGGGCAATCCACCAAACAGGGGCCTGGGGAGGGTGTTCTGGTAAGATTTGAGGCTCACCAAAGCACCCCAGGCCCAGGTCCAGGCTTGCCCTAAGGGCAGGTCACCACTTCACCCTAACTAGAGGCCTACCCCCAAGGCATGCCACTGCTTAGCCTACGAAGAGGCCAAACAATAGGGAAAAGGTGGGAAGGAGGAGATGGAGCATCCATATCCTTGTTTTCACCAGTCATGACCCGAAACATAGGAGTGTTGAAGGTGGGGTCATTGTCGGTGAACGAGACCTTTAAACCCAAACTAGGGGATGGTGGCGTGTATGATGCACGAGCGTGTGCTTCTTGTAAGCTTTCCTCTCATTGATTGGGTTGTGTGCTATACCATGAATGGAATAGCACTCAAGATTGGACTCAATGACTCTAGAAATCTCCGTGGGAGATGCGTTGAGAGAGCCGATACTTTGATGGGAGAAGTGCGATGAGAGGGAAAGCTCGACGTTTGGGGAAATATTTTGAAAGGTATTCGAGAAGGGAAGAGCGAACTTGGCATCGCGGGGTAGGAGAGGGAGTTGGTGAATGTATGCCAAACTCCGAATGAGTGAACGCTGATCGGTACTCAATCAGATCAAAATGCTCATCCTTGAGAAAACAAGATTTAGAGGTGGGAGCCTTGGGTGAACCCATAGGGCCTTGCGAGGAGACAACCAAAGCCTTGTGAGAGGGCTTTGTCTTAGCATAGATAAATTCCCAGGGATCTGGGTCTGCCACCATGATATGAACCTCACCTTTGTGCACGAATTGGACCATGCAAAACATTGCCGATGCGATGGCTTGCATGGCAGTGGTCTAGGGATGACCGAGGATCATGTTCTATGAGAGATCCAAGTCTAACACACAAAAATCGATCTTGACTATCTTGGGGCCAAACTTGATCCGAAGCTTCACATTTCCCACCGGCGCAACCTTGTTGAAACTAAGACAATTGTGGCAAGAATCAGAGAACTTCTGACTAATCCCAAGCTCATTGAATGCAAGCAAGGGCATGATGTTCAATGTGGCTCCTTCGTCAATGATGCAACTCTTGACACGACAATCATTGACGGATGTCTCAATGTAGAGCGGGAACCTAGCCCTCTTTACAAGAACTGAAGTGTTCGACAACGAGGTAGGATCGAAAGACAATGTGGGAGGACGAGGGTGATCAGAAATGTCGGAGTTGAACAAAACCTCGACCAAGCTAGTCAAGGATGAGACCTCTTTGCTCAGGGTAAAGGCGAAGAAGGTCCCAAATGGAGATCCTAGCCGAGAGGCCCTATAAGTCCTCTATGACGGAGTACTGATGCTGTATAGCTTGGGGAGGGATGTTATGCTGAAAGTCAAATCTGACTTTGGGGTTCCTTGCCTTCGTGGGTTGGGTAGAAGGCCCTGCACCACTAGCATCTCCGACAAGGTTGGTGGCGCAACTCGAGCACATGTTGACAAAGCACTCATGCCCAGTAGAGGCTATGTCGATAGCAGCAATGACCTTGCTACTCTCGCGCTTGGCCTTCCCTTTCGAGTCAGCTTGGGAAGAGGAGTCAGAAGAGGTAGAAGAGCAAGAAGAGGAACGATGGCCCTGAGCCTTGGATTTCTTCTTCTTCTTCTTCTTTTTCTTGTCGTGGTCAGGTAGAGGCTCCTTGAACACATTCAATTTGCGGTTGGGTTCTGCAAGTGCAAAACTCTGAGGAGGAGGCGAGGCTTTCGCACCAGACTTTTGGGCGGCACAATTCTCGTCATCGTGGCCCTTCATCCGATGGAAGTCGCAAACTTGGTGGCGTCATGAGGGAACAACATCCATGGTTTTGCAGTGCTCGTTTTAGGGGCCTTCTTTGCAATTGGCCTCTTACTCAAAGCATTGCCCTCGCGGCTATCCTTGTCCTTCCTCCCGAGAGGAGAACTAGTGACACCATTGTCGGTTGCATTGTGGTTGCGATCACATGAAGAGGATGACTTTTGGGTCAACATAGGGTGAATGCCTGCACACGTCTCAAAGACTTCAATCTTCAAACACTCATTAATCGCTTCATCATAAGAGAGGGGTTCACGCTTGAGGACCTCAAGGTGAACCTCCAGCCTCAATGTGTGTGTGAACATATCATAAAGCTGATGATCCAAGAACCTTGTCCTGCATGTTTGGATGGCTGAACGCTACCTACGTACAAAGTCAAAGTTTGACTCATCCTTGGTCTGAGCCATGGGGATAAGTGATTGGATGCCGAGGTTAAATGGTCTTGAGATATTGAAGTACTGGAGGAAGTCATTCAGAAGGAACTGGAATCTAGATAGAGAATATGGAGGCAGATTCCAGATCCAAACAAGAGCTTCGACTTGCAGAGAGCGAGTGAGGAGTTTCAACAACATGCCTTCGTCCTGTTTCGAATCCATACACGCCATCATAAATGCCGTGATATGCTCTGTGGGACTAGCGTCCTGAGTCCCATTGAAGTTAGGCAGTTCAGGGATAGGAATAGGAAGGGGAATAACATGCACCCAAGGGGCTAGAGGATTCCTACAAAGATCCTCATAGGCATGGTTGATTGCGGGCTGGCGACGAGCTCCTTGAGGAAGCTTGTGGAAGTCATAACGTTGCCTACGCTAGTAGGACTCATCACAACCTTGATCGTGAAGGGGACGATACTGAGGCGGCTCTTGATGTGGGAGATGCTCATGATGGAAATCCTCCCTATCACGAGGTGGGGAACGACCACGAGAAAGGTGTTGTTCCCTATGGGGAAGGTGAGACGCCGTGGCATGCTCACGAAAATGGGCATGATGACCAAGGTCTCCATGATGCTAGCCATGTGTCTCAAGACGAGTGTTTATATGAGGACTCTGATGTTCGGGATACGCATCCCATGGATCTCTAGTCTGCAAGTGGCGATCAAAATTAGCATGCTCATACGAGACTCTAAAGGAGGGACTAGGAGGACGGGAGGACTCCACGTGATGTGGATGCCTCGTCAAGTCAGAATCCCTGTCTCTCAACATGGACACAAGCAAGTGGTGATCGAAATTAGCACGCTCATATGAGACTCTAAAGGAGGGACTAGGAGGATGGGAGGACTCCACGTGATGTGGATGCCTCATCGAGTCGGAATCCCTATCTCTCAACATGGACACAAGGGGGTTCTTGCTGCAGAGTCTCCTGTCGAGAGAGAGGCAGGGGACTTGCTGACTATTTTGACCACAAGTCAAAATGGGTCAACCCCTTATAGTAGAAAGCTTGTATAGGGGTCTATCAGGGTCTTATAAGGTGTATCATGGTTGTAGCAATGTCATTTGATGTGTCATCAGCTTTGCCATATTCATCTTGAGTCCCTTATGTCATTTCTTGTCATTTGAGGTCATATTTAGGCCATTTAATGAAGATTGTATGGTTTTCCTGGGTAGACAAGTGTTCTAATGTGTCTTTCAACGCCATGTGTCAGTTAGGTGTCAGAGTAGCTATTTCATAACTGACAAAATGCAGGGGCAACATCAAAACAAGAAGATCAGTGGTAGTTTGGGTAGTTTTAGTTGGTTTTATGGCTTCTACAGGTGTTGTTGCACGTGTGGAAGGCTTGGCAGTGACCCTTCAGGTCCCTTGAGCTCATTTCCACTTTGATCAGCTTTGGAGGTCCCAAAATTGGCAAAAAACCGTTTCATTCTTCCATCACTCTTCTTTGCATGCTAGAAAGGTCAACCGGTTTTGGTTTAGTACAGACAAGGGTTGGTTCAGATCAAATGCACTTGGTGAGAGATAATACTCCTTGTCTACTTCAAATCCATGGCAAGAGTTCTAAGTTTGGTGTAGTAGGGTTTATGAACCAATGCTAAGAGTGTTAATCACTTTTTTTGCATGCTCATCCCCATACCCTATAGGTTTCTCTTCTATTTGCATTGGTCCGTTCAACCAATTGGTGAAAGTGTTTTAAGGTAGTGTGGATATTCTCTCTCATGGTTTCCAGCCTTGGTTGCACGTATGGAAGAGAATTGATGAGCAAAATCATCTCAGTTTGCTAATGAGAGATACCTTGGAGTCTGTAGACAATTTCATCAGTTGCAGAAGCTTGTATCCTTGTTTAACCTTCATAAGAAAGAAATGCAAGTCGACATGTTGTGTTTTGATCTCTCACTTCATAGTGAGTAATCTCTTCTTGTGAAGATGTGGCCTCAAAGTCATATATTGGTGAATAACACAGTCAAAAACATGTATGTCAACTTTTGTGCAACACCCACCTACAGGCAGGTAAAGGAAGATCCTTGCACAGTCATTACGGTCAAACATGAAGGTTTAAAAGTGGTAAGAAGTCTGAAGGTGTGAGCAATCAAGTTTGCGCTGTCAAATGGCTTATGATGGGTTGTGTTAACTATTTACACCTTACTTTCATAGTCCTATATACTGTATGTGTACCTACAGGTGGTCCACAAAGGAGAGAACATTGGAATGTGAAGTGTTTGAAACTTGTTTGAACTTTCATTGAGACCTTTAAGCATTGAAGATTACCATAACAATAATGGTGGGGTCCAAAGGTGGCAGGCAGACTTGAGAATCATTTTCATATGTGGAGAAAGTGACTTAAGGGACAAATTACCTTAAAGTCTCCAAAACAGGGACTCTGCCTGTCTTTTGATCTTTCCATGATGGAGCATCTTGAGGTATAAACTGGTCTAATGGCTTCCATCAGACAACCCAGGCATAGGGGCAGTAATTTGATATGATATGATGAGTGTTTGGTCTTAAGAAGTAATGTGGATGAATCCTCTATCTCTAACATTCTCTCACTGTAGAATGACAGTGTTATCTACAATATTTTGAGTCCAAATTGCTTGACAATGCTATGAGACCTGATGGAGGTATAGCCTGCATACAACCGACTTCTTTGATATGAAGGTGGTATTAGTGGCTCAAAGAACATCTAAAGGAGTTGAAGTACAGGGTCTTAACTCATATTACCATGCATAGGGGCTCCTTTTGTCTTCAAAATAGGCACCTACAATTGATTGTAGAATGATGGCACATTAGAAGTTGACAGTTTGACTGTTGGTTTGGCTTTAGCCCTGATATGAGTGTGTTTGACTATGAAGGTGAGTTCAAAGACTTCCAAGAAAGCTTAATCATGAAGTATACTGTGTATAACATCCTACAGGGGTCTCTGTGGCGTAAATGATAGCCACCTACAGCTTGTTGTGGAGGAGAAACCAACTCAGGCCAATATGCTAGAAGAGCAATGTGCACAAACCCTAATATATCGCATGAATGAACTCAACAAATATGAAATGAGTTCAGAGATTTCAAGGAGGTCTTATAGCATGAGACACAAGGTCTAACACTGAGTGACACCTACAAGTATGTCTCTTTCCTAAGTCACACAGTCCACAAATCAAGCCTAGTCATGGAGAGTGTACATTGAGAGAGTTGATAGTTGGGATGATGAACATGTTTTAGAATACCTCCACAATGGTGATATCCACCCCATGAGATCCTCAGAACAAGGGAACATAACAAAGACCAATCTCCAAGGTCCAACCTATAGCCGTGTTCATAGTCCATGCACAAGTAACAAGTTTGAGAAGCCTGTTTTGAGGTTTTTGAAGAGTTGGAAGGTCTAGATTATAAGTATAATCTAGCTCTGAAAATTGATACATAAGACCCTCATTACCTACCTGAACCTCTCATCCCTTCAGTTTGCCTAAGCAGACATGGGAGATGCCCTCTATTCTGTCTCAGACAGAAGGCATTCCCAAAAAGTGTAAAATTGTAGGCAAGGGTAAGTGATAAAGAGGTGAGTCGGGAAGTGTTGAGACATTGCAGAAGGGTGTAGAGAGCTAGAAGAAAGGCCCATAGAGGTGTTGAAGACCTCATAACCATTGGAAACTACACAAGGTGAATTTGAACATCAAGAACACATTCAGGCCTATTAGGCTTAGACTAGGCCTAAAGCCCTAAACGAGGCTAATCTCATTACTAACACCAAGTGAACCTTCCAATGCATTAGGTCATCTTCAGAGGGAGGTATAAGGTCGTTTGGTGCCATTGGATTGCAAAGGAAGTCATAATAAAGTCATTTTGGCATAAAAGACACTTCAAACCTATCTAGAATGCACTCCCAAACTCGAGAGGCCATCTTTAGATGCTCACACCAGTACGAACACTTAGCATGGAGACTCAAGGAGTTGGGAGATGTTGAAGATGGTCCTTGACATGCTTCTAGTGGAATTGGTCTGAGGTTTCAATGTTAGGATTGTATGAACAATCCTTAAGGGTTTGAACCACCTAAAACCCTCCAAAACCCTTGTTTCTGACCTGATTAGAAAGAAATGGTTGTAGATGCATCCAGGAGGGATAACATGACTTGGAAATGATTTTGGGATTGAAGAAGACTCTCTCAAGCTCCATCCCATCTAGTTGGTTGATACCCTACTTGTACGGACATGCTACAAAATAGGTTTTCTTAACAGATTTTGTGTGTTTTGCAAGTTTAGGGGAGAGTTAAAGGATGAGAATCAATTGGGAATGTCAATTGGGACCTAATCTAACTCTTCATGTTCATTTCTCGCTTCAGACAAGCAAACAAACATCTCTGCAAGCTCCTTCACTTCAAGTAGTTTGTGGAAGACAATGAGAATGGAAGGTGACCAGCAAGTGAGAAATTGATAAGTCCAATTGGGAGGCCTTTTAAGGTCTGCTTGATGGATTGGGATGCAAGGGGACTCTTGACAGGTGTCATAACACCCCTTACACGGATTGGATTGAGAAATTGAAGGCCATCTTGGTGCCAAATGTGAAGACAGATTTGTAGAGCTAGTGATGGTGACTGCAGATGATGAGAACACTTGTCCAGAATAAGACCAATGGTTAGGGACATATCTAATGCATGTTGAAGCTTGTTTCTAACCCCCCCTTTGTAGTGCATATGTGTCAACTATTCCTAGTTTGCTTTGGAGAACTCAAGGGAGGCCTAATGATGAAGGCAGTTTCAAGAAGCCATTTGAAGGGTCGTACGCCAGATTTGAGGAGTTTTCATGCTTCACCTGGACATTAGTCCAAAGAGACCTTTCATGGTTTGTTCCATACTCCTCTCTTCTGCAACATAACTAATTCTCATGCCTTGACATGTGGCATTGTGACTCTTGAGCTTCATTCTTCTCTCTTCTCTTAGACATTCTATAAATGCTAGCCATTTTGGCTATTGTATTCAATTTCCACACCTGGTATGGTGAAGCCCTATTGGTTTGATGTTGTACTTTGCCTTTGAATAAGATTTGCAATCTTGCTTTGAGTTCACAAACATCTTGTCTAAGTGTGTGAAGTGATGTGTGATGAAGTCTAGTGATAAACATCTATCGTGGTCTTCTCTTTGTCTTTTCATGTTTGGTGCAAGAAGGTCTCATTCTAACAGGTCATATGGATCGTAGCTAATGTGTTTGATTACCTTCAAGTGTACAAATGCCCTTAGTGTTTGCAATCTGACCTCTGGTCCACTTACCTTGAGTAGTTTCATGCATATCACCTCCATATTGAAATACTAATGTTAGAGTATTCTAGGACTTTGAAGCTAGTGTTGTAGGTCATATCTCTTAGTGCAGGAGTATGATGATCTTGTGGAGATCTTTATGGTGTATCACCCCCTTAGAATAGTTTACTTTCATGCATATTTCTCCCCCTTTTCACACAAGGAATCAATTAGTGTAGGTGATAAGCACTTAAGGATCATTCTAGGGAGCTAGCCCCTAAAGCTAGAGGTCTACCTCTACTATAAGCAACCCACAGGCCTAGAGGTATTCCAATGTTGCCCAAATCTTAGAGTACGCTTGAACAACCTCCTCTAGGGTGCAAGATTTGGTGACAACAGGGCTCACACGAGAACTGGTTGAGGCACTCGAACCATACTGGGTGTGGTCTCTGTCTCCATAGGAAGCACGCCACCTATTCCTAGGGGAATGAAACTCGGGCTCAAGTCTTGGGGAGGTATCCTCGGACAAGTAATGCTCAGACTGGTGGAAAGGTGAGTGAGCCCGTTGGTTATGGATTTGCCAATCTTGTTCCTTGCGGAACATGAGAGGGTCAAGGTCGCTATGCTGGGTCGAGGTAACCTCCTGGGTCCTATGGTGTCTATGGTGTTCCATTGCAGCCTCTACCTACTCATGAGTGAGCTCAGGGACGACCTTGAATCTGACGGTATTGGCGTCCCAAGCGTGGGAGGCCGACCATGGATGCAATGAAACAAGAGTAACACGGGAGACAACAAAAAGGCAAACGATCGAAGAACCAACAGGGAGGACACAAAACCAAAGCAAGATTAAACAACTAGAGAGAGAGCCAAAACACAATTGAAAGCAAAGCCTTGCAGCTATCATAGGGGAATTGGCTAAGAGAGTTCTAAAGATGATAGAACTAGAATGAGACTTTATGTGGGGTCCCAACGAACGTGCCTGAATGTAGCTCCAAGAATCCGAACAGAGCCACTAGGGTTTGGCAGGGGGGTACATAGGGTACTTAAGCAAACACCTAGAACACTGATTGGCTGAGGGACGTTATGGGCTACTCGTGACGTATAGAGGCTATCCTGTTTGCCAGCTTGCACGAAACTATAGGCAGACTCGTAAACTAGGTTAGGGCTAGCATGATCAAGCGCACAAATGGTGCAAGTATCTCTAACGGATATACCCCCCTTAAAGCAAGCAATAAGGGGGTAACATTCAATGCGTAAAGAACAATAAAGCAAGCTATTTGAACAAGATAACACTACCAAGCATGAAATGCGTTTCAAAAACATGCAATCCTATGAATTGAAATACGATTTTTTAAAGGAAATGATATTTTCAATAGAGAGAGAGATAGGGAGAGCATACAATATCAAAAACCTAAGCCATTGACTTTGTCCAAATGAAACTATCTCTAGCATGTGAATGAGTGAGGGAATGCTATTTGAGTCAAGCAAACTAAGTTATTTGAACATGAGGGAATACACAAAGTAATACAATAATCCACAACCAAGCAGTTTAAGCAATGAAAGACATTTTGAAAGGGAAAAATGTTTTCAAGTTTAAGAGAATGCATAAACTTAAGAAACTACTATGAAACACGTTCAAAATGAGCTAAACTAGCATGCAAATGGTAAACCCTAGCATATATGGTACACTAAACAAAGGACGTTCACTTTGCATAGCAAAGTGCCCTAAGATTAAGCTCAAAAATATTGTTCAGATGTTCTACCAACCAGGTATCCAATCTAGGAAGCAATGGAGGAAGACCAAGCTGTGTGTAAGTTGAGTCCAAACCAGGACACAAAAGCAACGGAGGAGGTGAAGTGAGAACTTGCAAGGGTGTAAGAGCTCCAACCAAGTGCACAAATCAGGTGCAATGCCAAATGTAGAAGCGAGGAGCAAGCCACAAGGAAGTAGGAACAACTGAGAGCAGTAATGGAGTCTCAAAGCCAATGTGTAGTAGTGCATGAAATCCCCTTCCACCAATCTAGCTCAAAAGTGCCAAGAATGAATCAATAGGGATTCAAGAAGGCATGAGAGTCAAGATAGTGAAGAAGAGTGAATCATCTCCAGAAAAATGGACCAAATGGAGTGATATAGGGCCTCCTCAATTCGAAAAGGACCAAAAACTAGCCGTTTTTGGTCGTTGGAGGCCCTAAAAGCACATTTTGGCTGGGTTGCAGCCTAGGCTGCGGCTTTTGTGAAGGAAACGTGTGGTCTAGACCACGGGTTTCCTTCAAAAAAGCCACGGCCTAGGTCAACAGGGCCCTGGGAGGGCTCCAAGATGCGTCCGAAGGGTCTCTGGGTGTGCGGAGAGGCTAGGGAGGTGCCAGGGATGTTTGGGAGATGGATGTTTGATGCGAGAGGATCCATGAAAGCGGCAAATGTCTCGAAGTGAGATAACCAAGGTCGGTTGTCTACACGTGAGTTGATGTGTAATCATAGGGAATAGGGTCACGGGAAATACAATTACACTACCCAAGTTTTCCTGGCCACTGGAGGGGGAAATATTATTTATTTGGAAATAGGAGAAGGATCCCTAACTGAGGTCAAACATTTGAAGATTTAGTATGATGTATCTTGCTTTGATATAAATCCTTTTGGTGACAATCCAATGCGTGGGGAGTTGGCAGTCATTGGACTGTGGAAAGAACATAGTATCAGGGTTTTCTCTCTTCCTAATCTAGCCCTGATGACAAGTAGAACCCTATGGAAAGATGTACCATCTCAATTTGTTCTTCTTTATAGATTTTAAGGGATTTCATAGTTATTATGTGGGCTTGGAGATGGATACTTATTTAACTATGTATTGGATATGAGCACTGGAGATTTACTTGATAGAAAGAAGATTTCATGGGGTACAAACCCTATTACTCTTCAAATGATTTATTCTAAAAACACAACGCATGTTTTTGTAGCATCAGACAGGCCAACAATTATTTATAGTAGCAACAAGAAGTTGCTTTATAGCAACGTGAACCTTAAAGAAGTTAATCACATGTGTCCTTGCAATTTCGTTTTTACCTTGACAACCTTGCAATTGCAAAGGATGACCTACCTACTATTGGGACAATTTACGACATTCAGAAACTTCACATCTGTGTAGTTCATCTTATAGAACATGCTCACCGTATTTGCCATCAGGAGTAGTCTCACACATTTGCCATTTGCACTGTGAAGTATTCAAATGCAAATCTAGATGAGACAGAATCACACTTTGTGCGTCTATTGGATGATCCGACGTTTGAAGTTATAAATAATTTAAAATTCATATTGTTCGAGTTACAGTATCAAGAGTCTCAACGATCTAAACTTGGCTTTGCATCTAAAATTGCTAAAACTTCGTTAGTGTATGGGGAAGAGGACATTCTTCATGGAAAGTTTGTATTCAAAACATGGGACCCAAACTTGATATCAGAGAGTTTAAGCTTTTTAAAGCCACAAAATATGAGAGTTGACATAGTGACCAAATCATTGTCCTGTGAATCTCAAATGTCCGACATGAACCATGGTTTGGTGTTCATTACATTATTAAAGACATTCCATTTTCTATTTTAGAGGACTGGAAAAGGCCCTTGTTGAAAGACCCCACTTTACATCTACCACTTAAAAATAATTATATTCTAGAGCATTATTGTACAACAAACATAATTGGCTTGAAGAATTTCGAACATGACCTAGAAATCACAAAATGTGTAGTAAATGATCATTTGATCAAAGTATGGCATAATGAAGTGAATAATATCCCTAATGCAGAGGCCTAATTCATCATAAATTGTGATAATGTATCAAAGTTTTCACCGGTAAAATCCAACGTACTAAGCAAAATGTATGCCTCACTATTCTTGGATGTTCTTCAAGAGATTTCGTATCAAGCAGATGTGGCTTTGTCAAATAGCAGAATTTGTGCGATTGGAACATGCATTTTTAAAATTGTGATATATGGTTTGAGCAAAAATCTACCGCTTTTAACATCAAATATCTTGAAATTTGTCAAAACATTCCAGACCATAGATGAAAGTTTTGATTTTGTATGAGAGAACATGGAAAAGAGTTACAAAAATGCTAGCATGGAATCTAAAATGCACTCACAATATTTGAGCGAACTGCCAAACACTGATAACAAATTTCCCTGCCTCCTTTCATTGTCTCTTCCAGACATGACAACATTTATCTCAAATATTTTTAGGTTCATCAATATCATAGGTCTTTTCCATGGTAAACTATCAGAGGCAAATGTTGATAAAATTATATATTCATTTGAAGATACATTTGTATTAGCATTCCCTGCACAAGTTTCGGTAGGTTATCGAAAACAAGGTCTTCTGCATGGCGTCCAACAAGTAAAGGATGAAGATATTAAAAATAAGTTAGATGTGAATTATTCAGTGCAAATTATTCTCCAACAAGATCCAGTTTCCACAAGAGCACATGCTATGGCAAACCTGTTTGTTATATTGTTCACGAGCCATTTTACAAAGATTTGAGAACAAAGAAGTAGTTTGGATATTTTGTTTGTTGTTCTCCTACAGTGTCTCATAGGCACGTGGGATTTTATTTCACCATTAAATCTTCCAAGCATAGTCCACCATATTTACCAGAGAGAGTAGATACATTCATTGATAATTTAGCCCCAATTGTTGAGGAAGGTAAATTGATTTTAGTACCAAAGATCATTCTTGATACATGTGAAAATAAGTTAAGAAATAGAAGTATCAGAGAATGTTTAGTTCATTGGAAGAATTTGCCAATAGAAGGTACCACGTGGGAAGGGGCAATAATTCTTGAACATATGAATTTACAATTGCTTGAGGACAAGCATTGAGGGAGGTTTGTAATATTGCCAAAAAGAGAAATTGCAGCAGTCATCAAAAAGAGAAATCGTGGCAACACAAGGAGACACCACAACCTTGAATTACATCACAACCTTGAATTAAATCGCTGGAAACTATTGAGCCCTTGAATTAAATCTCCAACATTAAGGAGATCATCCCATTTCGAGAGGAGCACCACTTAAAGAGCATATACAACAGGAGTTAAACAACATTAATAATTTAATTAATAAACAACATTAGTAAACAACATTAATAGTTAATTACTAACAACATTCATTAGAAGGAAGGTCGCCAGCCTTGGAGGAGACATGTCATTTGATGGAAGGTTATGAAGATATTGATAATCAGCCATTGGTATGGAAGGAATATAATGATGATGAGGATGTCGTCGTCTATGCAGGATATGTCAAATGAATAGCCCATAAGGACCATGAGGTATAAGGCCCTTGATAGAAATATATATGTCATGTACACCAATGTGTAACATATATGTATATAGGGAATGTGACAATCACATTGTGCCAAGATGTAAATGATGTGGGTGGTCAAAGGTGCTCGCTAGTGTAACAATGAGTGATATAGGATCACTGATGTTCAAGCATAGGTATGGTTTGCATGTCCCCTGTGGCTTTGTAGGTATATGTATAGATGTATGCTCATGTGATGGTCAATGTAGTATCATGTGAAAAACTGTTGTATTGCCCCCAAGGTGGCAAGATATAGATGATAGGCTAAAATATTAGAGGGATAGACAATCTGTCCCAATAGATGCTCTGAATGCACAAGATATATAGATAGAGCCCAAGGAGACATGGGGAGATGTTGCTTTTGGAGGCGGAGATGAAGCACATGTGTAGAAACTTTGTAAGTGCATGATGTTCATTGGAAATTTCAATAGTTTTCCTTATAAAGTGGATAAGCAATAGGCCACTATTCCAAGTTTCATTGTAACAACAAAGGGACTTAGCTGATTTGGTTTAAATTTGCCTCATGTTCTTTATCCACATTTTTGTTCTTTTGATTTACTTTTAGCATCAAATCACCAATGTGATACACTCTTGATTTAATCTTTTTGCTGTAAGCCTTTTTTATTTGATTTTGATAAATTGGTAGATGCTCAAGATTACGTATGTGTGTCTCGTCAAGCATTTCCAATTTATCTAATCACTTTTGCCTATATTGTTTATCATTAATAATGCCTTTAAGTGATGTTTGTAGAGAAGGAATATATATATAAATAGAGCCCAAGGAGACATGGGGAGATGTTGCTATTGGAGGCAGAGCCGATGCACACGCTTAGAAACTTTGTAAGAGCATGATGTTCATTGGATTTTTCAATGGTTTTCCTTATAAAGTGGATAAGTAGTAGGTCGCTATTCCAAGTTTTTTTGTAACAACGAAGGGACCTAGCCAGTTTGGTTTAAATTTGCCATTATGATCTTTATCCACATTTGTGTCCTTTAACATCAAATCACTAATGTGATACACTCTTTGATTTTATTTTTTTGTTGTAAGCCTTTTCTAGTTGATTTCGATAAATTGGAAGATGCTCAAGTTTACATGTGTGTCTCGTCAAGCATTTCCAATTGATGTAATTGCTTTTGCCTATATTGTTCTTCATTGATAATGCCTTTAAGTGATGTTTGTAGAGAAGGAATCTTGAGTTCAAGTGGGAGGATGATTTCCACACCATTGTATGAACACTAGTACGATAAACCTATAATGTGTAAATAATCTGGTTATGCCAATCTTCACCATGCTTTGCAACATTTTTGCTGAAAGTGATTACAATTGTGTTGTTTGTAGCCTTGGCTTGGCCATTCTCCTGTGAGTAATAAGATGTGAAAAATGAATGATGGATCTTATACTTTGCACAAAGCTTATTCATTGTTTTATTTTTGAAAGATAAACCATTATCAGTTGTAATTGCTCGTAGGATGCCAAATTGAGAAATAATACGCTTTGTAAGAAATCCCCATATGTTTTCACTTGTGGTAGATTCTAAAGGAATAGCCTCAATCCATTTAACGAAATACTTAGTAGCTGTAATTTTGAACTTGTGACCTAATTATGTGGGATTAACTTTACCTGCCAAATCAAAACCCCAGAGGGAGAAAGGTCAAGGTGACACTATAGGCTGTAATTCCTGAGATGACGCATCTGTTAAATTACTATGTCGTTGATATTGCTCACACACTTTTGCATATTCTTGACATTCTTTATCCATGGAAGGCCTTTAGTATCCCATTCGTAGTAATTTGTAGGACATTTCCTTGCCATAAAATGACCACCGTATTCTCTACCATGAAACTCTTGCAAGGCAATTTTACTTTTTTCATGTCTTAGCCGTCCAAGTAATTGACCTTTCGAGGACCTCTTAAAAAGAGCATCCCCAATGATAATGTATTGAGTAGTATCTCATTGCAACATTCTCTTGTTTTTGGTAAAATGTTCATAGATGGTCTCATTAGCGAGAAAGTTATAGATGTCGATATACCATTATGGGACAATGATTTCATTATCAATGGCAAATACTTTTATGACATCTAAATCTGGTAATGAAATGGTCAACTGCTTGAATTTCTTAATAGTAAGTAAAGAATGATCATCTGTGATGTCAATAGGAATAAGTGAAGCAACACTGGCCATAGCATCAACGTGTCGATTGTTCCTTCTAGGAATATTGCCAATCTCAAAGTAATGAAAGTAAGTAATTAAAGTATGGACTAAATCTTGATATGGCAATAACTTCTCATCTTTAGTTTGGTATGTCCCTGTGACTTGACTGATGACAATTCAAGAATTAGTGTAAAATTTTATGGGTTTTATCTTTAAAGCACGTGGGGAATGTAATCTCACAATCAACGCCTCATACTCCACAATATTATGGGTGCATTGAAAGCTCAAGTGGTATGCTAATGACATACTTTGGCCTTGGGGTGTTACTAATACAATACCATCCCCAACAACTGAAGCACAATTAGACCCATCAAAGTACATGGTCGAAGTTTTGTTCTCATTGGTATATATAAATAAAAAAATTCATCTCGAAAGGCATCATACAAAGGAGCATAATCTACTAAGGGAGTAGTGGCAAGCTGATTAGCAATAACTTTCCCTTTCATTGATTTTTGTGGTATAAACTTATGATTAAATTATATATGTAACATGACCTGCCTAGCTATGTGCCTAGATAAGTAAAGGGCATAATCTACTAAGGGAGTAGTGGCAAGCTGATTAGCAGTAACTGTCCCCTTCATCAATTTTTGTGGTAGAAACTTATGATTAAATTCTATATGTAACATGGCCCGCCTAGATATGCGCCTAGATAAGTAAGGGTATAATTTACTAAGGGAGTAGTGGCAAGCTGATTAGCAATAACTTTCCCTTTCATTGATTTTTGTGGTATAAACTTATGATTAAATTCTATATGTAACATGACCCGCCTAGCTATGCACCTAGATAAGTAAGGTTTAGACATGATGTACCTCGAAGGATCAATCTTTGCAATAACATGAGTCTGTCTTAAACATGTAATGTCTAAGTTTTTATGTTGTGAACACCATGACTAAACACAATTTTTCCTTTGGATTGTATTTGTTTTCATAATCAACTAGTGTGTGGCTGATGTAATAAATATCCCTTTCTCTATGCTCATCATATTGTGCCATTAAATTTCCCAAAGCATGCTTACTAGCTGACATATATAGTAATAATGGTCTCTCAGGGATGATGGGCATCATAACTAGTGGAATAGCCAAATATTCTTTGATTTCATCAAAACCCTTTTGATGATGATCGTCCCATTCATAACAAATTTGGTGCCTTTTCGTAACAATATAGAAAAGGGTTGGGATTTTCAGCTAGTTGAGCCACAAACCAACTTCTTAACTGCTTTAAGTTGGTAGGAGGAGAAATATCAACAATTTCTTTTACTTTTTTAAGATCAACTTCAACGCCTTGTTGAGAGATAATAAAACCCAACAACTTCCCAGATTTAACACCAAAGATACACTTTTTTAGATTTGATTGGATGTTGTATTTGTGTAATCGTTCAAATATTTTTCATAAGTTTTTAACATGGTTTTCACGCTTCTTTTACTTGCCAAAAATATCAACATAATATTCAACAATGTCATGTATGTAATCATGAAAGATGTGAGACATAGTCCTTTGATAAGTAGCACCAACATTTTTGAGTCGGAAGGGCAACAAAATGTACCCCAAGGAGTGGTAAATGCAGTCTTGTGTTGGTCAACAAGATTGATTTTGATTTAATTGGAGCCAACAAACCCATCCATGAAAGAAAGCATCTTATACCCAGTGGTAGAGTCAAGTTTCAACAATCACGTCAATATTGGGTAGAGGGAAGTCATCATTGGGACAAGGTTCAAGTTTCTAAAGTCATTGCGGATGTGTATGGGCCCATCAAGTTTCACAATCAGAATGATGTTAGATATCCAAGGTGAATAATCAATGGGTCGAATAAATCCCACACTCAACAACTGTTGGATTTTATCTTTGACCAATAAAACAACTTTTGGATGCATTTTTCAAATCTTTTGCTTTAATGGTTTAGCATTTGGATGAACTACTAAATTCTAAACTGCTATGGATAGATCATTGTTGGACATGTCAGAATAAACCCAATCAAACAATCCCAGATAATCTATTAAATCTCTCTATGGTCTTTATCTTCTTCTAGTGTTAATGATGCATTAAGTAGTACAACTTTAGAATCTTCTTTAGTACTATAGCTAAAGTTAGTTATTTAATTTAGTAACACATATCGATCTTCATTTCAAGGCATAGTAGGCAACAAATCAGGACAATCTAATGGGACATATTCCTCTATAGGAGTAGACTTTCCTACTCATCAAAGTAAGCATGATGACTAAGCTTATGAGGGAATCTTGCTTATGATGAAAAAATAGTAGATTAGCATAAGACCCTACGTATTCTTGAAGAGTTTCACATTGGAAAAATTATCAAGTGTAAGTGATGCGAGTGAAGCATTTTTGATAATCATTTCGGGATATTTGAGGTCGAAAGAGGAAACATTATAAACTTCAATTTGGATTGTATTACTTGCCTTGGAAAAGTGAGAATGTAAAGAATTGTGTGTTGAAGAACTATGTTGTTTTCACTCATCAAGAGTCCCCTTTTCGTCTTGGAAAGGCTTCTCCTTAGTGTTTGTGCTATATTCAAGACCTAGTATGAATTCATGAGGAGTGGGGATTATTGGCTCGATAATTCCTTGTTCATGTCACCCTAACCCACAACCCTTGTAACCCATGTTTTTGGCAAATATTTAACCTTTTCTATATCGCTCTAGATTACTAGATGATAGACCACTAGGTTGCTTAGCTTGATTGGTATTAAGACAAGTATCCATCATAGGTTGCTTACCCTTATCCATGAGAGGTGGTGTGTCGTTAAGAATGGAGTGGGGAAAGGTTTTCCATTATCTTTAGTCATATAATATAGTTTTTCAAGACGAAACGTATACATGTCATCACTATACTTGCTAGGTGTAAAATTCAACTTGGCTAACTGTTCATTTATGCTATCAAGGTTGTAATCATCAACTTCATTAACGTCCTGAATAATAGAGTCATTAGGAGTAGTCTTACTAGGCTTACCCACACCATATGTATGTATTTGATTTCTAGGAATAGAATGCTGAGGTGCTATGTCTTTGGTGGAGGCGCATTAAAATGTGGAATAATGATTTCCATAAGTTCTACATATTTACACTAATGGAAAGGAAAATTATCCGCTATACAATTTTACATGTACCCTTCATGCAGGAATTTCAAGCATCTATTTAATGTATAGGGGATAACATTCATAGCATGGATCCAAGGTCTTGAAAGCAACAAGTTATAGTTGACTTATTAGGTATCACTTAGCATTTCGTAGCTATAATCTTAGGTCTAACACCTATGTTTAATACAATTGCTTCCAAAGGACTTTGTGATTGATTGTTAAATCCTTTGATGACCATATTCGAAGGTGTGAAAGACTTGTGACAAATTCCAAGTGCATTAAGGAAGGCCTCACCATATATGTTTCAATCCTAAACCATTATCTACGAGAACCCTCTTGATTCCTAAGTGATTGATTTTAACTTGAATGTATAAGGAAATATTTTGATCAATAATGTCTCTAGGTGTAAAATCATGGATATCAAAGGAGATAAGGTACTCGTTTTGTTGATATGTCTTAACAAGAGAAGCAAAGTAAGTGAGCTTTGTTGTTCCCAAAATCTGTCACTTGTTTTTGTGGACAACATGCCGATCATTTTTGGTCCTGCAGGCCAAAAATAGTCTCTTTCTTTCAAAATGTTCTGAGGAGTTAAGTTTTTCAAATATTCAAGCCTTTTCAGCTAAGGAAGTCGCAGGTTCAACAGGTAGGCTTTCTCAAAGGGAAGTTCAAAACACTTAAGACATTTCCTTAGTGTTTTGAGGATGGTTCAACGCCGAGGTTCAATCAAAAGACTTAAACGGTGGGCTTCAAACAATTGGAATGAACCATTGAACCATTGAACCCCGCCTTCGCAAGGTTCAAAGGTTCAACGAGTTCAAAGGTTCAACGGCTTCGACGGACTTAAAGAATAAAATGATTCAAAGAGTTAAGATTGAACCGTTGAACCATTGAACCTTTAACTTCGAAAGGTTTAAAGGTTCAACGAGTTGAACGAGTTGAACGGACTTAGAGAATGAAAAGATCCAGAGAGTTCGAAGCTTCAAAGGATTCAAAAAAATAGATTTGAACCGTTGAACCATTGAACCTTGAACTTTGAAAGGTTCAAAGGTTCAAAGGGTTCAAAAAGTTCAAAGTTCGAGTGGAAGCTTCGAGCGAATGGATGAAGCGGAAGATTCCAGAAAGAGTTTCAACCAAATGGTTCAACCAAAGAAGAAAACCAAGTGAACGCGGCCCTTTACAAAACATTAAATCGCCAAACCATTGAACCGTTGAACCATTGAACCTTTGAACCAAAAGAGTTAAAGGTTCAAAGTGGTTCAAGTGACCGGTGACGTCCCTGCGGACGTCAAATTTAGGGTGATGGAATAACCGTTGATTTTCAAAAGATCTGAGAACAAACTCAGCGACCAGCGAAGAAAAGCGCCGAAGAAGCCTGCTGAAAGCGAGAAGATAGCTCCGAGAGCTCAGAGCACTAAGAAGAGACAAAACGTGGCAAGGAGGGAACGACTACAGAAAGCCCAGAAATATGTGCAGAGGAGTTATTTCAGTAGGTGGAACAGTTCACTAGGTGGACATCAGAAAGAGCAAACATTCAAAGGCATGGCCTGTTTTTTTGGATTAAGTAAAGGCGAATAGACAGTCGTGTAAGCGTCATAAAGAAAAGCAGACAACCCATGCTTAGGAGACATTTGAGATGATTCAGAACGCCAAAGTCAAGGCCGATGACTGTTCTAGCATGGCCCTTTCACAAAGATTCAATGCATTCAATTCAGCATGGGCCGTTTTCATGAAAACAAGCGCACAAGTCTTTTTTGTGATGCTATATATTGTAATCTTTCATTTTGTATAAGGGAGATCTCTCTGTTATTAGAAACGAAGCTCTGCTCAAATTGAAAGACATTCCTGAGACTTTGAGCTCAGACTTTTAATCATATTTTGTTAAATGAATGAGAAAGCAAGCGACCTTTCAGACTTTGTGTTGGAATAAGCTTGTGTCATCTAGAAAATTGTTCTTATGTCTGTTTCCTAAATACAGTGTTGTCCATTTAATCAAACAAGCAGAACAAGTGAAAATAAGCTAGAAGATGACCTGAAGCCAATTGTGGGAGACTTTGTGCTACTATAATTGTCTTCAGTCTATGTTTTGTGTAAAGGATACTGGAGAGACTTTGAGCTCTCCTTATCCTTCGTAATCTTTCACTCTGTTGTAGTATGCGGTGGAGACTTTGGGCTACACTTCGTTCTATGGTGTTCTTTGTCCTAATCAGTGGGAGAAGCAACGAAAGACTTTGTGCTTTGGTGGGTTTCTTGTGGTTACAGTTACTACCCAAGAAGAATTTTTGTTGTTTGCTGAATATCATTTTTGAAAGAAGAGAAGTGCTTTCAGTAATTACACCAGAATTCTCCTCTGTTTTGTGAACATCATTTCTAAAAAAAAAGAGATGGATGGTATGATTTCACCCTTGTGTCTATTTTCAGCTTATATTAGTATTCTATAGTTATAGGGAACCTCCCCTTGCTGAGATGAGAGATTTGTCTCATTCTAGCTGTGATCACCACATCCATTTTGCCGTATAAATCTCCTTATGTTGTGGTTGATATGACCATTTTGCCGTCAACCAGTTGATGACAAAATATTCACCCAACAGTTTTTGGCGACTCCGTTGGGGATGAACAAGCAGTTTGAAGCCTCAAGCTTCAAATTGAAGCAGTTCCAGTTCTTTTTCATTTTCATTTCAGACTCTGGCCGATCCACCGTATATGCGAAGCCAGAGAGCTCGAGGTATTGTTGACCCTGTATTTGAGTTGGTGTAGCTGAGTAATTTTGATCTTTTTCTTCCACCATCTCGCCTTCAGCGAACTAGGGGTTTTCCTCCTACCAACGTCAGGTCCCCAATACCAGGCAAAGCTTTTCTTTCCTCTGCTAGTAGAGCTTTGTCTATACATATCTCACAGAGATTTGTTATCCCTCCTTTCAACAGTCATATCATGGTAGCTCAAGGTCCCTGGAGTAATACTTTTGGTCCTCTGAATCTAACCCCACCTCTACATGAACTACCCCGTAGTTCAAGCTTTTTTTTTTTAAGTTCTATGGTGATGGGAAGGTTCATCCTGATGAACATATTGCAGCCTTTTCCGTAGCCTGTGGTGTGATAGGCGTTGAATATGAAGACATTGTAGTCAGACTGTTTGTGAAAACATTGCAAGGCGCTGTTGCAGACTGGTTTTATCATCTGCAAGCACAAACAGTGACTGACTGGAACACTCTCAAGGTCAAATTTGAGACTAGATTCAAACTTACAGATGATGCACACGCCCTGTTAGCCCAGCTTACACAAATGAAGGAGCCTCATGAACCCCTGAGAGACTTCATTGCTAAATTCGACAAGCTGAAGAAAGGGATGCCACAATTGCTCAGTCGACCCTTGATAATTTCAAATGCTTCATCAATTCTCAGCTTCTTGAAGTGAGTTTCTTGTTGAGACGGGCGGGCCACATAGATCTTGCTGTAGCTAAGATTTTGGCCACTGAGGTTGAAGATGATCTTATCTTGGCAGGAAAGATAAGAAGAGATTCTAACAGAAATAAATTTTCTTCATCTTCTGAAAATTTCTCTGCAGGCACCACTGATCCTATGGTGCAAAAGCTAGCAAATGAAATGCTAGCCCTGAAAAAACAAATGGCCTAGGGGATGTCTGCTCCTTATCGGGATATATCAAGGAGGACGTTTTTTAACCAGTCCTATCAAAGCAATGCTGCCAGAAATCAAGGGCAACCAAATCGTCTTCCTCCCCCAACTAACTCAGCAGTTGGTTATCTTGAAGCTGAACATGATTTCTCTTTTCACCCTGAGTTGAACCAAGAAGATGGCGCTGATCTCTTTGCAGAAGGCGAAGAAGAATTAGCTGGCGACTCTAACATTGGTTTCTTGAATTACCAGGATGAAGCTAAAAGGGGGAAGTGTTTGATGGATCATATGCTGTATTTACTAGGTCTCAGAACCAGTCAACTCAACAAGATGATAAGGAAAAAACAAGGGAAGAATATCGACCCGCAATTTCAATTGCTAGACGAGGGGCAATAAAAAAATAAGTACCTCAAACAATCTTGCACCTTCTGCTTCAATTTCGCAGACTAGTCCCACACCCAGTAAAACCTAGAATGATGGACTTCCTTCCTCTGCTCTTAGTTCTTTTCAGTCATTTGATATAATTGACCATGCTAAGAAGATCACAATTCAAATGTCTGAGTTTGAATTCTTGCAATCCAACCTTGAGCAGTTGGATATGTTAGCTCAATGCGTCAAAAATAAAACCGTCCCTACAGGACAATTTTTTTTGAAAGTAACTCCTGGGCTCCCAAAGAACACATCTGTCTGAAATAATCTTGTCATCACTCCTCCAGCTGCCCCTGGGAAGACAACCTTTTTATGTTTCCCTGCTGATAAACGGTCATTAGCTGAACAATTGCATTATAGATTCTGGCACCTCTAACAATGTGATGCCCGCCAAGGTGGCAGAATCTCTTGGTCTCACGCTGACTAAAACCTTTGGGAGATGTTTTTTCATGGAAAGCAAACAAGTGCCACTTCTGGGACAAATCAAGGATGCCCCATTTGCATTTGCGGCCTTCCCAGATAAAAGAATTAAAATGACAGTCTTGGTGGCTGACGTCCTAGCCTCCTACGACAATCTTCTTGGACGAAATTTTTTCAAGGACATTGGTGGAGAATTGAGCATGAACCTGTTTTAGGTGAGGATCTCCATCAAGGGCGTCATGCAAACGCTGCTTCCTGAAAAAGAATCGAAGTACATTGTCACCCAAATGTCAGCGCTTGAAGCTCAAATTTTGTTTGAGTCTTCGAGAATGGGTAATTACTTTCTGTCTACTGAAGACGTTCTTGTTTTAGCAGACGAAAGTTTCATAGGTGACAATCCAAAAAATTTAGATAAGACATCAGAAGAATTGGTAGGGCGCAATACACATGAAAAAAGATCTTTCCTTCCTGATGAAGAAAAATCTGAAAGAAGATCAAATTCTAATGATGTTTGGATATTTGGAATTCGATGGCAGCGATTGTTCTACCAGTTCTGGAGCTAGAGTTGTTTTAATATCTCCTCAAGGAGATATTTTTTCATATTCATACAAATTGGAGTTCAGCAACACTAACAACACTGCTGAGTATGAATCGTTGTTGCTTTGATTATAAGCGGCTCAAGATAAAGGCGTCAAACTACTTCACGTCCGGAGAGATGCTGAGCTGGTGGTTTGTCAGGAGAGAAATCTGTATCAAACCAAGAATGAAAGATTGCGACATTATCGCAATTAGTTTGGGACTGTCTTGAAAGTTTTGATGCTTTCAGTATTTCTGCCGTGCCCAGAGAATTCAACAATCGAGCAGATTCTTTGGCCGTCTCTGCAACTCTCATGGTTATTCACCAAGATTTGAAAGAAGACAAGTACACTATTGTGCTAGTGTTTCAACCAAGCATACCAGATAATGTCGACTATTGACAGGGATTTAACGATGACAACCAAATCATTGCTTTTTTGGAATAGATGGACAGCTTTGAAAAGCTTCATTTTGAAGGCAGTGAATCCCCTACCCATCATGAATCAGCTCCGAAAACAAATTTAGAAGCTGATGAAGAGTTCCTTCAGCTCAAAGGGAATAAAATTTCCAAAGGATTAGTTTCTTTTGAAAAACTTTTCGACAAGTATGATAGGTTTAGCAAGGAACAACAAATGGATTCAAAATCCTTCAAGGATTTTGATCAAATAAATTTGAGTACATAAGACAATCCAAAAGTGGTCAACATTGAGAATTGTTGTACCCCTGATGAAAAACTCAAATTTATCACTTTGTTTCACCATTACATTGATGTTTTGACATACTCTTATGATGATCTGAAATCTCTCAGTCTTGAAGAAATCCAACACGAAATTTCTCTCAAGATTGGGTCATTGCTTCACAAGTAGAAATAAAGATAGTACAACCCCAAGATATCAAGCACTATCTTTTCTGAGATACAGAAAATGCTGAATGCAAGAATTATTTTCCCAATCTATCATTCCACCTGGATTGCGAATATAGTCCCTATAAGAAAAAAGAATGGAGAAATTCGCGTGTGTTGATTTCAGAAATCTGAATCAATCATCTTTAAAATACAACTATCCCCTGCCCATCATGGATCAGCTGTTGCAGACAATGAATGGCGCTGAGATGTTATCAATGCTAGATGATTTTTCGAGATATAATCAAGTGGAAGTTGGTGAAGCAGACCAACATAAGACCGCTTTCACAACACCTTGGGACACTTTTGCATATCGCAGAATGCCTTTTAGTTTGATCAATGCTGGCGCCACTTTTCAAAGAGCGATGGATCGTGCTTTCAGAAACGAAATGAGTAAGTTCATTGTGGTATACTTTGATGATTTGACAGTCTTTTCTAAGCATTGTCCTGATCATGTGCATCATCTACAACAAGTGCTGGAGCGATGTAGGCAAAATGGTATTTCTCTTAATCCCAAGAAGTCAATTTTTGGGGTTATAGAAGGTAAACTTTCCGGTCACACTGTGTCCCGAGAAGGCATAAAGATCAACCCAGAAAGAGTCAAATCCATCAAAGAGCTTGCTCTTCCTGCCAGTAAGACCGCAGACCACTTTTTCTTTAGAAATGTGAATTTTCTGCGAAGGTTCATTCTTGAATTCGCAGAGAAGACTCGTCACATTGTCAACATGATAAAAGGTAAAGCTACTTTCAGCTAGATTGAAGAAGGCAAATCAACATTTCAAGATATCAAAGAAGCTATCACCCATGCCCCAATCCTAGGTTGCTCTGATTACAACAAAGACTTTGTGATGTATAGCTATGCTTCTGAACATACGCTTTCAGTCATCTTGGTTCAACAGAACAAAGGTGTGTAATCTCCCATATCTTTCATGAGTTGTCCTCTCAAAGCTTATGCGCTGAAGTATTCAAATATGGAGAAGCATGCTTACGCTATGGTAAAAGCGGTAAAACACTTCTATTTTTACATCTTGAAGTCACACACTGTTGCTTTCGTTCCTTATACAACAATAAAGTCTATTTTAATTCAGCAGGAGTTTGGGACCAAAAGGGGCAACTGGATTGCCAAAATTCAGGAGTTTGATCTTGTTATCAAACTTACGAAGCTTGTGCGGGAAAAAGTTCTATGCCAATTAATCGCTGATAACATACCAGAAAAAATAGAAGTTGAAGGCACGCCAATAGTTTTTTTTGTCACCACTACGAATGAGTGGTATTCGAATATTGCTCATTTCCTTACTTATGGGGAATGCCCTGCTCATCTGTCTCGTAAGTTGAAAGTTGTCAACTTTGTCCTGTGGAACAACGGTTTGTACAAGAGAAACCTTGATGGGGTGTTCTTTCGTTGCGTGGATAAAGTGCAGCAGAACAAACTTTTGGAGTCCTTCCACAATTTGGCTTGTGGACATTTTTCTGCGCCTATGACTACCCATAAAATTCTGCGAGCCAGGTACTATTGGCCTACTCTGTTTCAAGATTCATACGCTTGGGTGTGTAGATGCGAGCTATGTCAACAGTTCGTTGGCAAACCCAAGTTGGCTGCGTTACCTCTCAAGCCTGTGGTGATAGAAGAGCCGTTTCAGCAATGGGGAATTGATTTCATTGGCGCTGTAAATCCGTCCTCGAGTGCTGGACATGATTATGTCCTCACAGCGACAGACTACTTTACCAAGTGGGTGGAAGCCATTCCAGTCAAGCAGACTACTTCAGAAGTAGTATGTAATTTCTTCAAAGAAAACATCATTTCCAAGTTTGGGGTCCCAACCAAGATTGTAACAGACAATGCACCCTGTTTCTCTTCTCATTAGATTAGCCAGTTCTGCTACTATTATGAGATTATTCTCTCTCACTCTTCTGATTATTATCCATAAGGAAATGGTCAAGCAGAATCAAGCAACAAGAACCTGGTAATCATTATCAGGGAGCTGATAAATGACAATCAGAGAATCTGGCATAAAGCATTGCTTGATGCTTTATGGGCAGACAGAATTACATCCAAGAGGGCAATTGGTATGACCATATTCCAACTTCTGTATGGTCTGAATGCAAAGATACCAATCACCCTAAAATTATTAGCATTAAAATTAGCAAATGCAGTAGAAGATTCAACTTTTGAAAGTTCCTTCGACAAAAGGATCATGTGCTTGATTGAACTAAATGAGCAACGAACTATGGTGGTGGACCGAATTGCTGCGCATCAAAGTCTGGTAAAGAGACTCTTTGACCAGAAAGCAAGGATCCGTGATTTTCAGATTGGAGATCAAGTCTTGTTGTGGGCAAGAGGAGAGAACCAAAAGGAATGCATGAAAAATTGGATTCCTTGTGGAGAGGCCCATTTGCCATTCATTGTTTAAATGGTGAAAATAGTTTCTTGTTGAAATATCAAGATGGAACGCCATTTGCTCTGCCTCACAGTGGGCAGCATCTGAAGCACTTCAATCTTTAAGTATCAGAGAAGTCCAGTTGTACATTTGTATATATATATAGTCTTTCTTTGTTTTGTGTTTTTCGTTTGGTTTTTGGTGCCTTTCTTTTTGGGTAGCATGGCTCCGTAGCCCAATGGCATAGATGAAGGCACTAAGATTCTAGTTTCTACTCCCTTCGATTGCTTCAGTTTTCAATTGGTGTAAGTTCTCCAATTGGAGTTCGCTGTTCTCAAAATCCGTCATTTGTTTTTGTGGACAACATGCCGATCATTTTTGGTCCTGCAGGCCAAAAATGGTCTCTTTCTTTCTTTCAAAATGTTCTGAGCAGTTAAGTTTTTCAAATATTCAAGCCTTTTCAGCTAAGGAAGTCGCAGGTTCGACAGATGGGTTTTCTCAAAGGGAAGTTCAAAACACTTAATGCATTTCCTTAGTGTTTTGAGGATGGTTCAACGCCAAGGTTCAATCAAAAGACTTAAACTACGGGCTTCAAACAATTGGAATGAACCATTGAACTATTGAACTCCGCCTTCGCAAGGTTCAAAGGTTCAACGAGTTCAAAGGTTGAACGACTTCAACGGACTTAAAGAATAAAAGGATTCGAAGAGTTAAGATTGAACCATTGAACCATTGAACCTTGAACTTCAAAAGGTTCAAAGGTTCAACGAGTTCAACGGACTTAGAGAATGAAAGGATTCGGAGAGTTCGAAGCTTCAAAGAATTCAAAGAAATAGATCTGAACCATTGAACCGTTGAACCTTGTGTTGCTCTCAAAATCTGTCACTAATTTTTGAGACAACATATGAACTATTTTGGTCCTGTAGGCCAAAATTCTCTTTTCCCTTCTCAAAAAATTGTTCTGAGTATTCAAATTCTCCATTATTCAAGCTTTTTTAGCTAACGGACTCCGCAGGCTTGTTTCTACTGACTCCGCAAGTTTGTAACTACGGACTCTGCAGGAAAGAAACAAGTTCCTAACACTTAGGTAATTTCAAGGTTAGTTCAACGCCTCGGTTCAACCAAAAGGTACATCGGCAGGGTTCAAACAAAAGATTGAATTGTTGAACCGTTGAACCAAAGTTGGTTTAATCGGTTGGTTCAATCGAGCGGTTCAAAGGAGTCTTCCAAAAGCCCGAAGGAGAAGTGTCCTTGCGGAGGGCACTTAGGTGCCAAAAGGACCTTTATGACTTTTTCGAAAGGCAATTTTGGAGACCAAACAACGCTTGCGGAGGGCACTTAGGTGCCAAAAGGACTTTTGTGACTTTTCCGAAAGGCAATTTTGTAGACCAAACGGCCCTTGCGGAGAGCAGGGATGAGCAAAATGGACCGTTGCAAAAGGCCGAAAGGGTAAGGTTTTCTTCGAAAAGGTGAACAAGGCAGAAAAGTTGGAATTCTTTCGGATTTGTTCAAGGCAAGAAATGAAAAATTTCTTCGGACAAAATGCCCGAAGGAATTCTTTTGGACATTTTGTCCGAAGAAATTCACAAGGCAAAAAACCATGTCTTTCGTGAAGATTTTCCGCGGCAAAAGACAAGATGAATTGTTTCGGACAAAAATCCGAATGAATTCCTTCGGACTTTTGTCTAAAGGAATTTGCCCGAAAGAAAAAAGCCTGAGGGAATAAGCGGGAAAGCCAAAGGATTTGAAGAAAAAGGCCGCCCGAAGAACCCCGAAGGGCATGTACCCTTGCGGGGGGCTCTCGGCGACCAGGGAATGGACCTTTCTCAAGCCCTGAAGGGACACCTTCCCTTCCGGGAGGTCCCAAAGACAAAGCGAATGAACTAAAGAAGCGACTTAACCAAGGCGTCGAGAAGGCCGCCCGAACCGTTGAACTAGTGAACCAATGACGTCCCCGCGGACGTCAAATCCAGGGTAATGAAATATCTGTTGATTTTCAAATGTGGCGCGGAACCTGAAAACAAACTCAGCGACCAGTTGAAGAGGGAGCCGAAAGAGCCAGCAGAAAGGGAAAAGATAGCCCAAGAGCTCAAATCGCAACAGAAAAGAGGAAAAGACCAGAAATATCTGCGTAGGAGTTATTTTCAGTAGGTGGAACAGTCCACCAAGTAGACATCTGAGTTCGCAAGCATTAAAAGACGCGGCCTATTTTTCTTCCTTAACAGAAAAGCGAGGGGACAACTGCATACCTATTGGGAGAAAGTTTAGACGACCCATGCAAAGGAGAAGATATTTTGAGATGAATTGACACGCCACAGTGAAGGCAGATGCCCTGTTCCAAAATGGCCCCTTGACAAAACTAAAAATGCATTCAAGGCATTGAATGCAGCATGGGCCGTTCTATGAAAGAAAGCGCCAAGTCTTTCTGGGCTGCTATATATTGTAAATCTCTTATTTTCACCAAAAAGATCTTTTGGTTATAGAAGCAAAACTCTACCAAAATTGAGAGGCGATCACTGAGACTTTGAGCTCAGATTGTTAATAATCTTTCTTTATTTGAATGAGAAAGCAGGGTACTTTCAAACTTTGTGCTGTAATAGCTTGTGTCATTTAGAAAATTGTTATGTCTGTTTCCTAAAGTTGTTCTTGTCCATTGAATGAAATAAACAGAACTAGTGGAAGTAATTAGGGAGGTGTCCTGAAGCCAACTGTGAGAAGACTTTGTGCTGTCACAATTGTCTTTAGTGTGTTTTTTTTCTGTTTATGTGTAAAGGATCTTGGGACGACTTTGTGCACCCATTATCTTTCGTATTTCACTCTTTGGCAGTTGAGGGGGAGACTTTGTGCTACACCTCATTCTGCTGGTTACTGCGCCCTTGTTACATTTACTTATCAGTTAGCTATCAGAAAGAACTCCTGCTGTTTGCTGTAGACTACTTTTGAAAGAAGAGAAGTGCCTTCAATATTTTCAACAGGGTTTCTCTTTTGTCTGTGAACATCATCTTTAAAATAAGAGAGATGGATTGTGTAGTTCTATCCCTGAGTGTTATTTTCTGCATATACATATAGTAGCTAGCTCCTCATAGTTATAGGGGACCTCCCCTTGATGAGAGGAGAGATGTCCCCTTTTTATGTGGTAAACTTGCACACTTCGCTGATCAATCTCCTTATGCTGTGGTTGAAACTACCTATTTTGTTCATCAGTTAGCTGGTGACAAAATATTCACCCAACAGTTTTTGGTGACTCCGCTGGGGAAGAGTGCGCAGTTTGAAGCCTTGAGCTTCAAGATGAAGCAGGGCCAGTTCTTTTTCATTTTTATTCTGCAATCTAGCAACTCCACGCTATACAAGAAGCTAGAGTCGAATGTGTTGTTGACCCTGTTTTTGAGTTGGTACAACAGGGCAATTTTGATTTGTTTCCTCCACAACTGCAAGTTCAACGAACTAAGAGTCTTTTTGCTACCAATATCAGGGCACCAATACAAGGCAAAGCTTTTTCTGCTGTTAGCAGAGGTTTGTCTATACGTATTCCACCCAGATTTGTTATCCCCACTTTTCATAATCAAATTATGGCGGTTCAAGGCCCTTGGGGTAATTCTTTTGGCCCACTCAATTTAACTCCACCTCTACATGAGCTACCACGCAGTTCAAGAAAGAATTTTTCGAAATTTTTTAGTGATGGGATAGTTCACCCTGATAAACACATTGCAGCTTTCAGCATAGCCTGCAGTGTGATAGGCGTAGAGTATGAGGACGTAGAAGTCACGCTGTTTGTGAAAACATTGCAAGGTGCTGCTGCAGACTGGTTCTATCATCTGCAGGCTCAGACTGTGACTAACTGGAACACTCTCAAAGCTAAGTTTGAAGCAAAGTTCAAGCTTGCAGAAGATGCGCATGCCCTGTTGGCCCAGCTCACACAGATGAAGAAAGAACTTCATGAACCTATGAGGGACTTCATTGCCAAATTTGACACGCTGACGAACAAGATTCTTACAATTGCTCAGCCAACACCTGAGAACTTTAAATGTTTCTTCATCAACTCACAGCTACCTGAGTGAGTTTCTTGTTGAGACGGGATGGCCACATAGAGCTCGCTGCTGCTCAGAATTTGGTCACTGAGGTGGAAGATGACTTTATCTTGGCAGGAAAGATAAGGAGAGATTCTAACAGATGTAAATCTTTTTCATCTTTTGAATACTTACCTACAGGGACCACTGATCTAATAGTGCAGACGCTGGCAAATGAGTTGCTAGCTCTTAGAAAACAAATGGCGCAAGAAATGTCATCTGCCCCTTCGTATAGAGATATACCAAGGAGGACATTCTCCAATCAGTCATACCAAGGCAATGATGCCAGAAATCAAGGGCAGCCAAATCGTCTTCCTCCCCCTCAGGGGAAATTGGCTATTGAAGCACCTCCAACCAATTCAGCAGTTGGATATTTTGAAGCAGAATCAGATTTCTCTTTCTAGCCTAAGTTGAACCCAGAATATGACGCTAATCTCTTCACAGAATGAGAAGAAGAATTCGCTGGCGATTCCAACATTGGTTTCCAGAATTACTAGGATGAACCCAAAAGTGAAGGCAAAGCAGTTGAGGGATCATACGCTGTGTTCCCCTGTTCCAAGAATCAGTCAGCCCAACACGCTGATAAAAAAATAGAGTAGCGAGCTCAACTTGCAATTTCAATTGCCAAACAAGGAACTTCTCTGCCTTTCCAGCCAAAGGACTCGGTGATTGCTAAAAAAGTGAGTACCTCAAACATTTCTGCACTTTCAACTTCAATTTCGCAGATTAGTCCTTCCCCCCGTAAAAATCAAAAAGATGAATTGCCTTTCTCTGTTCCTAATTCATTTCAGTTATTTGACATAGTCGACTATGTCAAGAAGACCAAAATTTAAATGACTGAATTTGACTTTCTGCAATCCAACTCTGAACAGTTGGATAGATTAATGGAATGTGTGAAGGATAAAATCGTACCTGTAGGACAAGCAGTTTCGAAAGTAATTTCTGGTCCCCCCAAGAACACATCCACCCGGAATAACCTTGTGATTACTCCCCTTGCTACTCCCGAGAAGACAGAACCATTTTATGTCTTCCTGCTGATAAATGGACTCCAGTTGAACAATTGTATCATAGATTCATATGCGTCTGACAATGTCATGCCTGCCAAAGTGGCAGAATCTCTTGGTCTTACACTTACCAAGACATTTGGGAGATGTTTCTTCATAGAGAACAAACAAGTGCCACTGCCGGGACAAATCAAAGACCTCTAATTTGCGTTTGCAGCATTTCCGGACAAGAAGATCAAAATGACAGTCTTGGTGGTCGACGTCACAGCCTCATACGGCATTCTTCTTGGGAGAAATTTCTGCAAGGATGTTGGTGGCGAATTAAGTATGGCCCTGTCTGAGGCAAGGATCTCAGTCAAAGGCGTTATGCAGAGATTGCTCTCTGAGAAGGAAGCAAAATATGTGGTCACTCAAACATTAGCGTTTGAAGCTCAAATTCTGTTTGAGTCTTCAGGCATAGGTAATTACAATTTGAAAATTAGTTCAGATAAAACAACAGAAGACATAAGAGAGCACAGTGCAAACCCAAAGGAATCCTCCCCTCCAAACGAAGAAAAATCTAAGGTAAGGTCAGCTTCTGATGATGTATGGATACTAGAATTTGATGGCAGCTGTTCCTCTACCGATTCAGGAGCTGGGATTGTGTTGATATCTCTTCAAGGAGATATTTTTCCTTCATACAAGTTGCAGTTCAGCAATACTAACAATACCGCTGAATATGAATCGTTGCTGCTTGGGTTGAAAGCCACTCAAGACAAGGGCGCCAAGTTTCTTCATGCCAAAGGAGATGTTGAGCTGGTGGTTTGTCAGGTGAAGAACCTGTACCAAACCAAAAATGAGAGATTGCGCCACTACCGCATTTTGGGTTGGGATCAAATTGAAAGTTTTGATGCTTTCAACATCTCTGCAGTTTCCAGGAAATTCAATGACCGAATTGACAGTTTCGCTGTTTCAGCAACTCTTTTGGTTTTTCACTCAGATTTTAATGGAGACAAGTACACTATTGAACTGGTCTTTCGACCAAGTGTGCCTGACAATGCCAATCATTGGCAAGTATTCAATGGTGACAACCAAATAATTGCCTTCTTGGAATAAAAAGGCAGCTTTGAACAGCGTCACTTCGAAGGTAGTGAGCCCCAGAAGCTTGAACCACCCTTGAATCAAGTTCAGACGCAGGTGAAAAATTTCTATAGCGAAAAGGGAATAGAATTTAAAAAGGATTGGTTTTCCTTGAAACGCTGTTTGACAAGCACGACAGGGTTATCAAACAACAACAAATGGATTCAAGCTCTTCTCAGGAGTTTGATCAAATAAATTTGGGTACCAAGGAAGATCCTAAGATGGTGAACATCGGGAAGTGCTGTACTCAAGAAGAAAAGTTTGAGTTCACTGCTCTGCTCCGTCAGTACATAGATATTTTGGTGTACTCCTATGATGATCTGAAGTCACTCAAGCCTGAAAAAATCCGCCATGAAATTTCTCAAGAGTGATTCGGTGCCTTACAATCAGAAATCCCGACAGTACAATCCAAATATATCAGGGACTATTCTGTCCGAAATATAAAAAATGTTGAATGCTAGGATAATTTTTCCAATCCATCATTCCACATGGATTGCAAACATAGTCCCTGTGAGGAAGAAGAATGGCGAAATTCGCTTCTGTGTGGACTTAAAAAATTTGAATCAGTCATCCTTAAAGGATAACTATCTTCTGTCCATCATGGACCAAGTTCTTCAAACAGTGACCGGTTCAGAGATGTTATCAATGTTGGATGGCTTCTCAGGGTACAATCAAGTAGAAGTCGGTGAAGCAGAGCAGCACAAGACTGCCTTCACCACATCTTGAGACACCTTTGCATATCGAAGAATGCCATTTGGCCTGATAAATGTTGGCGCCACTTTCTAGAGAGCAATGGACCTTGCTTTCAAAGACGAAATGGGTAAGTTCAATGTGGTATACCTTGATGACTTGACCATTTTTTCCAAGCATCGCCCTGATCATGTGCGCCATTTGCAACAAGTGCTAGAACGTTGCCGTCAGAATGACATTTTTCTAAATCCCAAAAACTCTGTTTTTGGAGTAACAGAAAGAAAACTTCTCGGACACATTGTATCCCGAGAAGGCATAAAGATTGACTCAGACAGAGTCAAGTCCATCCAGGAGCTTACCCTGCCTACAAGTAAGACTGCAGTTCACTCTTTCTTCGAAAAAGTGAATTTTTTACGAAGGTTCATCCTCGATTCTCAGAGAAGACTCGCCATATCGTAAATATGATGAAGGAAAAGACCACTTTCAGCGGGATTGAAGAAGGCAAACTGGCGTTTTAAGATATCAAGACAGCTATTGTCCACGCCCCAATTCTAGTTTGTCCAGATTATACCAAGGATTTCACAATGTACAGTTATGCTTCTGAGCACACACTTTCAACAATTCTGGGTCAACAAAACAAAGGTGTGGAATCTCCCATATCCTTCATGAGCTGTCCTCTCAAAACTCATGAACTGAAATATTCAAACATGGAGAAGTATGCTTATGCAGTGGTGAAGGCAGTAAAGCACTTCCATTTTTACAACCTGATTTCACACACTACTGCTGTGGTTCCTGATACCATAGTCAAATCCATATTAACTCAGCAGGGGTTTGGAACCAAAAGGGGCAATTGGATTGCTAAAATTCAGGATTTTGATCTCATTATCAAACCAACAAAGCTTGTATGAAGAAGGGGCCTCTGCCAATTGATTGCTGACAACAAATCCGAAGAAGGGCATGAAGAAACAGAAGTGGAAGGCATGCCAACAGTGCTCTTCGTCTCCACCACGAATGAGTGGTATTCAAATATTGCTCATTTCTTTACCTATGGTGAGTGTCTTGCTCACCTGCCTCGTAAAGAAAGGATTGTTAAATTGAACGCTGCCAATTTTGCCCTGTAGGACAACGACCTGTATAAGAGGAGCCTTGATGGAGTGTTCTTTCGCTGCGTGGATAAAGAACAACAGAACCAACTTTTGAAGTCCTTCCATAATCTGGCCTATGGAGGACATTTTTCTGCGTCTGTGACTGACCATAAGATTCTGCGAGCCAGGTATTACTGGCCTATTTTGTTTCAAGATGCATACAAATGGGTACGAAGATGTGAACTATGCCAACAGTTCGTTGGAAGACCCAAGTTAGCTGCTCTGCCTCTCAAGCCAGTGGTAATAGAAGAGCCGTTTCAGTAATGGAAAATCGATTTCATTGGTACTGTAAACCCATCTTCAAGCGCTGGCCATGATTATGTTCTCACAGCCACAGATTATTTCACCAAATGGGTGGAAGCAATTCCAACCAAGCATGCTACTTCAAAATTAGTATGCAATTTCTTCAAAGAAAACATAATTTCTAGGTTTGAGGTCCCAACCAAGATTGTGACAGACAATGCAGTGTGTTTCTCTTCTCATGAGATCACTCAGTTCAGTTTTTACTATGATATTATCCTCTCCCACTCTTTTGATTATTTTTTACAAGGGAATGGCCAAACAGAATCAAGTAACAAGAGCCTGGTGACCATCATCAGGAAGTTGGTGGATGACAACCAACGAACATGGCATAAAACATTGGTTGATGCTTTATGGGCAGACAAAATTACACTCAAGAGGGCGATAGGTATGTCACCATTCAAACTTTTGTATGGTCTCAATGCAGAGATACAAATCAACCTAGAATTGCCAGCACTTAAATTGGCAAAGGCGGTTGAAGATCAAACATATGAAAGCTCCATTGACAAAAGGATCATGTGCTTGACTGAGCTGGATGAGCAGCGAACTATGGTGGTGGACCGAATTGCTACGCATCAAAGTTTGGTGAAAAAGCTCTTCGACCAAAATATAAAAAATCGTGATTTTTAGATTGGAGATCAAGTTCTGTTATGGGACAAGAGAAGAGAACCAAATGGGAATGCATGGAAAATTCGATTCCCTATGGAGAGGCTTGTTTACTATCCATCAGCTCAATGGTGAAAACAGTGTCCTGTTGAAGTATCAAGATGGCACGCCCTTTTCTCTACCTCACAATGGGCAGCATCTAAAGCACTTCAATTCTTGAAGTATCAGATAAGATCATTTGTACATATGTATATTTGTATAGTCTTTAGTTTTGTTTTGTGCTTTTCGTTTTCGTTTTTGGCGCCTTTCTTTTTTGGGTAGCATGACTTTGTAGCCCAATGGCATACTTGAAGGCACTGGAGATTCTGGTTTCTACTCCCCTCAGCGGTTTCAAAATTTCAATTGAAAGAAGTTGCCCAACTGAAGCCCGCTGTTGTTCTCAAAATCTGTCACTCATTTTTGAGACAACATATGAACTATTTTGGTCCTGCAGGCCAAAATTCTCTTTTTCCTTCTCAAAAAATTGTTCTGAGAATTCAAATTCTCCATTATTCAAGCTTTTTCAGCAAATGGACTCCGCACGCTGATTTCTACGGACTCTGCAGTTTTGTTTCTACGGACTCCGCATGCTTGTTTCTACGGACTCTGCAGGCTTGTTTTTACGGACTCCGCAAGCTTGTTTCTACAGACTCTGCAGGCTTGTAACTACGGACTTTGCAGGAAAGAAACAAGTTTCCAACACTTAGGTAAATTTCAAGGTTAGTTCAATTTCTCGGTTCAACCAAAAGGTACATCGGTAGGCTTCAAACAAAAGATTGAACCGTTGAACCAAAGTTGGTTCAATTGGTCGGTTCAATCGAGTGGTTCAAAGGAGTCTTCCAAAAGCCCGAAGGACAATTGCCCTTGCGGAGGTCACTTAGGTGCCAAAATGACCTTTATGACTTTTTCGAAAGGCAATTTTGGAGACCAAACAGCGCTTGCGGAGGGCACTTAGGTGCCAAAAGGACCTTTGTGACTTTTTTGAAAGGCAATTTTTGAGACCAAATGGCCCTTGCGGAGGCCAGGTGATGAGCAAAATGGACCGTTGCAAAAGGCCGAAAGGGTAAGGTTTTCTTCGAAAAAGTGAACAAGGTAGAAAAGTTGGAATTCCTTCGGATTTGTTCAAGGCAAGAGATGAAGACTTTCTTCGGACAAACTGCCCGAAGGAATTCCTTGGACATTTTGTCCGAAGAAATTCACAAGGCAAAAAACAATGTCTTTCGGGAAGATTTTCTACGGCAAAAGACAAGACGAATTCTTTCGGACAAAAGTCCGAAGGAATTCCTTCAAACTTTTGTCCGAAGGAATTCGCCCGAAAGAAAAAAGCCCGAGGGAATAAGCGGGAAAGCCGAAGGATTTGAAGAAAAAGGCCGCTCGAAGAACCCCGAAGGGCATGTACCCTTGCGGGGGGCTCTCGGCGACCAGGGAATGGACCTTTCTCAAGGCCCGAAGGGACACCTTCCCTTCGGGGGTGTCCCAAAGACATAAAGCGAATGAACCAAAGAAGCGACGGAACCAAGGAGCCGAGAAGGCCACACAAACCATTGAACCAGTGAACCAATGACGTCCCCGCGGATGTCAAATTTAGGGTAATGAAATATCCATTGATTTTCAAATGTGGCGCGGAACCTGAAAACAAACTCAGCGACCAGCTGAAGAGGGAGCCAAAAGAGCCAGCATAAAGGGAAAAGATAGCCCGAGAGCTCAAATCGCAACAGGAAAGAGGGAAAGACCAGAAATATCTGCGTAGGAGTTATTTCCAGTAGGTGGAACAGTCCACCAAGTAGACATCTGAGCTCGCAAGCATTAAAAGGCACAACCTGTTTTTCTTCCTTGACAAGAAAGCGAAGGGACAGCTGCGTACCTATTGGGAGAAAGATCAGACGACCCATGCAGAGGAGAAGATATTTTGAGATGAATTGACATGCCACAGTGAAGGCAGACACCTTGTTCCAGCATGGCCCCTTGACAAAATTGAAAATGCATTCAAGACATTGAATGCAGCATGGGCCATTCTATGAAAAAAAGTGCCAATTCTTTCTGGGCTGCTATATATTGTAAATCTCTTCTTTTCACCAAAAAGATCTTTTGGTTATAGAAGCAAAACTCTGCCAAAATTGAGAGGCGATCACTGAGACTTTGAGCTCAGATTGTTAATCATATTTCTTTATTTGAATGAGAAAGCAGGTTACTTTTAGACTTTGTGCTGTAATAGCTTATGTCATTTAGAAAATTGTTCTTATGTCTGTTCCCTGAACCATTGAATAAAATAAGCAGAACTAGTGGAAGTAATCAGGAAGGTGTCTTGAAGCCAAGTGTGGGAAGACTTTGTGCGGCCACAATTGTCTTTAGTGTGTTTGTTTTTCTGTTTCTGTGTAAAGGATCTTGGGACTACTTTGTGCCCCCATTATCCTTCGTATTTCACTCTTTGGCAATTGAGGGGGAGACTTTGTGCTACACCTCATTCTGCTGGTTACTGCGCCCTTGTTACATTTACTTATCAGTTACCTATCAGAAAGAACTCCTGCTGTTTGTTGTAGACTACTTCTGAAAGAAGAGAATTGCCTTCGGTGTTTTCACCAGGATTTCTCTTTTGTCTGTGAACATCATCTCTGAAATAAGAGAGATGGATGGTGTAGTCCTATCTCTGAGTATTATTTTCTGCATATATATATATAGTAGCTAGCTCCTCATAGTTATAGGGAACCTCCTCTTGATGAGAGGAGAGATTTGTCCCCTTTTGATGTGGTAAACTTGCACACTTGGCCGACCTATTTCTTTATGCTGTGGTTGAAAGTACCTATTTTGCTCATCAGTTAGCTGGTGACAAAATATTCACCCAACACTTTGAATTTCGAAAGATTCAAAGAGTTCAAAGTTCGAGCGGAAGTTTCGAGCGAATGGATGAAGTGGAAGATTCTAGAAGGAGGTTCAACCAAATGGTTCAACCGAGGAAGAAAACCAAGTGAATGCGGCCCTTTACAAAACATTGAATCGCCGAACCATTGAACCGTTGAACCATTGAACCTTTGAACCAAAAGAGTTCATGGTTCAAAGTGGTTCAAGCGACCGGTGACGTCCCCACGGACGTCAAATTAAGGGTGATGGAATAACCGTTGATTTTCAAAAGCCCTGAGAACAAACTCAGTGACTAGCGAAGAAAAGAGCCGAAGAAGCCAGCTTAAAGAGAGAAGATAGCCCCGAGAGCTCAGATCACCAGGAAGAGACAAAATGTGGCAAGGAAGGAGGGAACGACTATAGAAAGTTCAGAAATATCTGCAGAAGAGTTATTCTAGTAGGTGGAACAGTCCACCAGGTGGACATCAGAGAGAGCAAACATTCAAAGGCGCGGCCTATTTTTCTGCATTAAGTAAAGACAAATAGACAACCATGTAAGTGTCATAAAGAAGCCCAGACAACCCATGCTTAGGAGGAGACATTTGAGATGATTCAGAACGCCAAAGTCAAGGCCGATGCCCTGTTCCAGCATGGCTCTTTCACAGATATTCAATGTATTCAATTCAGCATGGGCCGTTTTCATGAAAACAAGCGCCCAAGTCTTTCTTGTGATGCTATATATTGTAATCTTTCATTTTGTATAAGGGAGATCTCTCTGTTATTAGAAGCGAAGCTTTGCCCAAATTGAAAGGCATACTTGAGACTTTGAGCTCAGACTGTTAATCATATTTTGTTAAATGAATGAAAAAGCAAGCGACCTTTCAGACTTTGTGTCGGAATAAGCTTGTGTCATCTAGAAAATTGTTCTTATGTCTGTTTCCTAAATACAGTGTTGTCCATTTAATCAAACAAGCAGAACAAGTGAAAATAAGCTAGAAGATGTCCTAAAGCCAACTGTGGGAGACTTTGTGCTACTATAATTGCCTTCAGTCTGTGTTTTGTGTAAAGGATACTGGAGAGACTTTGAGCTCTCTTTATCCTTCGTAATCTTTCACTCTGTTGTAGTATGCGGTGGAGACTTTGGGCTACACTTCGTTCTACGATGTTCTTTGTCCTAATATTTGGGAGAAGCAACGAAAGACTTTGTGCTTTGGTGGGTTTCTTGTGGTTACAGTTACTACCCAAGAAGAATTCCTGCTGTTTGCTGAATATCATTTCTGAAAGAAGAGAAGTGCCTTCAGTAATTACACCAGAATTCTCCTCTATTTTGTGAACATCATCTCTGAAAAAAGAGAGATGGATGGTATGATTTCACCCCTGTGTCTATTTTCGGCTTATATTAGTAGTCTATAGTTATAGGGAACCTCCCCTTGCTGAGAGGAGAGATTTGTCTCATTCTGGCTGTAGTCACCACATCCATTTTGCCGTATAAATCTCCTTATGCTGTGGTTGATATGACCATTTTGCCGTTAGCCAGTTGATGACAAAATATTCACCCAACAAGCTCCATGTCGGTTGGTAAAGTAGCATCACACAAAGCATCCCTTAATATATTCTTGAAGATGGTTGATTGTTTATGCAATTCAAGAATATGGATCTTGGGTTGTGTATTTTGTAATTGATCCACTAAATCATATGGCTTGTTAATCCAAATTCTTGAAGGAGGGGGAAGATTTGAGGTATTTTGGTTTACCCCAATTTCAAAATCTGAAGGAGGGATTGCAACATTGTGTGTCCTACTCCTTCGGGTTGTCACGACATTAATCTCGTAGTGAACCATCATACATTCATTAGTAGGGGAAGCACAAGCAAGACCATTAATGACAAATGTATCATCATATAAGGCATTGAAAACAACCCTATCATACTTTAATCAGCAAGCAAATATCCTATGATAGATACTAGAAAATGAGCATGTGATCCACGATAAACAATTGGTTAATAATCATGAAGATGAATCTATGCAATAGCAAGCTGCCCCCAATGCCTTGACAACAATAAATATATCACGAGATTGTAAGTTGCTGATGATGCAATACAAACACCACAAGCCTAGATATGAACTTTTAAAGAAACATGAGCCAATATTTCACATAATCATCATGGTTCAAACAAAGGAAATCCTTGAAGCAAGGCACAAGCAAAGAAGAGGGTTTGTTTAAAATTCTAAATCAGCAAACAAATATGGAGAAGAAAAACCCTAGGCAACCATTAGTGATATATGCTTTCAAAGCGTAAGGTGTAAGCACCACTTTTTGAAAGGTGGATAGGATTTGAAAAGTAGAAGGTGATGGAAAGCCAACTAGGGTTTTGGTCAAAACTCAGAATAAAAAACAGATCAAAAAATCAGATATGAAAATCTGGAAAACAACAATAAAACCATAGGATGAAGGGGTTCATCAAAATGTTTTATCTTTTAGATGTTTATCAATGAAACTAGGCAAAATGTGCACTATAGAGATCTATTATTTAGCAATGTTAAATGGTACTTTCAGATCTGCCCTAGTGGATAAAATGTTTAAACAAGAAAAAGGAAACTACTGAAATTGACAATTGAACTTGAAAAGAAACAAAATAGGTCACACCTTGATATTTTTGAATTTCTGAGGGAATTTGGATTGTGCAAGCATGTGTTTGCCTCTCTATCAATTTTGGAGCTTTGACTATGCAGGGATGGTATTGTTGTCTGCGTAGATCGTTGGTCAACCAATTTGACCATCGTACCTACGTTGCGATGTTGATTGTACTATGCTACTTTCTGGGTTTTGAATTTTTCTATGCCGATGCGCCACTAGATGCCGATGCGCCACTAGATGCTGTGTCTTCCTATATCTGTGCTTTTTGCTAAATTGGTGGATAAAACTCCCTGATTTGCTCCTTCAATGTCTTTGACCTAGCTTGCTACAAGTTAGAGACAGAGAAGGAAAGTAGTTGGGTTGGGCAGTCACCATGGTGGGGTTACAACTACATATCTTGCATGCCGGAATTAGACCCCTCATACTTCATGCAATGTGAATTGAGGATTGAGAGAAGCTCCACCTTCTCTCCCTAAGATGTAATGCACTCTACATGATATTCACTTTTGTCCTTTTTTGGTACATAATGATTATATGATATATGGCCGTAAGCAGAAATCTAGCAATATGAAGTGTGCCTAGACTTGATTTTTAGGAATTCTCCTTGATCCTTCTTATTGAAATGCTCTAAGGTGGCTTGTATATGTATTCTTCCATTGTCGAAATTAGGGAGCTATTGGCATGCAAACGTCGACCATGAAACAAGTGACAAGCGAAAAACATGGGTCCAAACACTAAGAGAACACAAACAAGGGCATAAGGGCTTGCAAAATGGGAAGTGACGGGATTGGTGGGCCTACAAAAAAGAAAGGGATGGGAGCAACGACCCTGCAAATCGTGCTCAGGGTAAGATTGTTGGACTGTCATTCTCAACCTGATAGAGGAAACAACAGATGAAGAGCAGAAGGGGAAAGGCGGCCTCCAAGCATAGAACAAAACATAGAGAAGCACAAACAAAATAAGAAGAGGGACGCGAGACCACACGGAAAAGAACAAAGAGAGGAAAATAACAACAAACGCTAATAAGAACCTAATCCCAACCATTTATCCATATGTACAAATCAATACCAAAACATTACAATTCTAAGGCTTGTACCAAAAATAGGCGTATACAGTAATTAGGGTAGAATTGGTAGACCACCCTTCCAGTTTCAACAGTGGAAACAACAGATGAAGAGCACAAGGAGAGAGGAGGCATCCAAACATAAAATAAAACAGAGAGAAGTAGAAATAAGACACAGGACCACATGGAGAAGAAGAAAGAGAGGAAGAACAACAAACAACGCCAATAATAGCCTAATCCAGACCATTCATTTATATTTACAAATCAATACTAAAACATTACAATACTAACCAAAATTAGGTGTCTACAACATCCAATATTAGGTTTAGTGAGGAGGGGAACATACTGTGGACTCTGTACACATGTACAACGGATGCATGACCATCTTGATCATCTATTGTGCTCAAGGCAGGATTGGCAGATTGTCATTCCTGTCCCTACAAAGGAAACAACAAATGAAGAGCAGAATGGGAGAGGCAGCCTCTAAGCATAGGACATAATAGAGATAGAAGAAGGGGGATATGAGACCAAACAAAGAAGAATAAAGAGAGAGAATAACAACAAACAATGCCAATAAGATCCTAATCCTGACCATTGATCCATGTGTACAAATCAATACTAAAGCTTGTACCAAAATTTGGCATCCACAATTTCCAAGATTGGATTCAGTGAGGAGGGGTGCATGGCCATCTTGATCATCTACAATGTGAGCTTGGGGTTTGAATGAGCTGATAGGGAACTTTTCCTAGTGGATAGAGCCACACTTGTGCAATCGAGTCCCTGGGCAGGTCGGACTACCACACCCGAAAACATGTATAGACTTTCCCCGGTATAGGGAAAGACATGCTAGAGATCCATGGGGGGCAGGGGTACAGTAACCATGGCTTTACGTTCTAGTTTCGAGACCTCAAATAACTCCTTAGCATTGAGGGAGGAGGCAGAGGCAAAGAGTAGAGTCTACAATAACAACGAATGTACATGTGCTAGTTCAAGTGACAACTTTGGCATGGAGTTTGAGATTGGGCAATTTCATGGTAGAGGTGGCTACCCCAGGGGAGGAGTAGACAAAGGATACTTAGGACCCATGGGCCTTTGTATTACGTAGATTTTAGTTAGGGATTTAGAATGACAAGTCCGTCATATGCAGCTGAGACTTGCGGTTGTGTTTCTATAGAAGAGATCATAGTTGGGTTTAATGGCATGCCAGACAGGTGGATGACATAGTCCTCAAAAGCAGGAAGATGGAGAGGTTGTCCATGATCATTGTATCCTGATAATAAAGTTGTGTTATTATCTCTGCATTTCCTAGTCTTAAAGATATACATGCAGAAAGGAGAGTAGAAATGCAAATGATTTGATAGATAATGTGACCAATATTGTTTTTTGTTTATGCTTGTTTTGCAGATATGACATTGAACTGGGGTTCTTTGATTGATGCCACACACCATGAGATACTAGACAGGGTGTTGCCACACCATGACATTGCAGTGATGTAGGATCCGATGGCACTATTGGTAGGCAAACATGTGGGAGCCTTTAGGCTTGTAGGGGAGGGTGTGCGGGCTTTACCGAGGTAGAGGCGTGATCCAAGTGCTTCCTCTTCTACAACAGTTGTCGTAGTTGACAATGATGCTTTGATGCAACATGTGATAAAGACCCAACATGCCCCTATGAGGAAGCAAGCATTACATTTGACCACCAAAATGTTGGGATTGAGACACAACGTGCGATAGTGGGCACATTTTGGAGCTAGAGACAACACTGGTTGTGACAAAGGGAGAGGCACACAAGCTATGTTCTAGAGAGCAATCCCTTGCTCGATCCCTTAGAGAGGCTACATGCTCACAGAGTGTAGCTTCTCGATTTGGTAGGGTCCAAACAGTGTATGAGATTGTATATTAGGAGATTTGTTGTACCATGATGTAGAAAAAACTATCTATATATGATATGACATTTGTTCCCTATTGTTCTCTACATGTGTATTGTGCTATTTTGATATGTCTTTCATTCTTTCATTTGACAAATATGAGCATTAATATGTCCCAAAAAGAACTAATGACAATGTGTAAAATGAGAATGTTGCAAAAATGTGATATTTGATGTAACTAAATAAAAGATCTAATAAAACAAAAGATGTGATAAAATTTTGAAAAAATAAGACGTCTAATGTAACTAGATAGGGAATATAAGAAAACAACTGATGTGATAAAATAATAGGAAAAATGAGACATCTAATATAATTAGATAAGGAATCAAAGAAAACACAAGATGTGATAAAATATAGAAAAAATTAGAGATCTAACGTAACAAGATAGAGAAGCTAAGAAGACAAAAGATGTGATAAAATGAAAACAAAGAAGTGAGTTAGTACCAAATCGATATGTGCTAGAATTTCTCGTTGGAATAACAAGACCATTTAATGTGATTATTAATATGATAGAAATGATACAAAAGTAAGTGTGATAACATGAGATGAGCATTGTGAGGAAGCCCTGATATAGTCTTACAATCGTAAACTCACAAACCATTAGCTAGAGCAAGAAAAAAGGAGTCATCGTAAACTCACAAACCATGAGCTAGAGCAAGAAAAAAGGAGTCAAATATGAAGCATAATATAGAACAGGAATGTGAAGAAGAGGGATATGATCAACTAACAGGTATATCCATCAAGGGGATGTTGGGAATAAGACGTGTGAAAGGAAAAAATAAGGAGCCATAAGGACAATTTGAAATCGTTCACAAAGATAAGACACCCTGTCGAGTGGGCAAGACTAGGTTCTTTTGATATCGAAAGGCTTAGGAACCCTGCTATGTAAAGCTGAAGTTTGGGCCAATTAATGAACTATATAGATATATCCCATGAAGGCTATACAAGAAAAATAAATGTGCCTACCTTCCCACGACATGTTCCCTATTCCTCAAGACCCCATTGAAGCCATCAACCAACTACAAGGATTGGGTACATGCGTGAAAAGATATGCGACATGGATCATATATACGAGGCCTCCTATTCTAGTCTATTAGCCTAACACACTCCAATCGACCTTCGGCTCTACTGTAGAGTTTGAACTTCAGTTATGATGGGGAAGGTGCCAATGATTTGATCACATCTTTGTGTGATAGAATTTTGGAAAAAAAATTGCCTTTTGACTTTTGATTTTGATTTTGATTTTTGATATTTTCCATTTGGGTTTCTTATTTGTTTGGATTTTTCTATTTTCCTCTTCCATACATATTCATAAGGCCAACAATGGGCTTTAAATATGACAACATGAGAGTTCACACCTAGCTGCTAAAGGAAACCTAGAAACCAAAACACTTAAATACTCGAGCTACACTTTAGAATAGAGTGCAATCTTATCTCCGACCTAAGGGTGCCTCAAGTGAAAATAGAACTAGAAAAAAGAGGATTGTGAGTAATCCGTATGAAAGAGTAAGATGGTGCAATCACGGAATGCTAAAAATTGACCACGAGAATGGAGGTTTTTCTTTAGAAGAGACTTGGAATAGCATGAGAGTTCACACCAAGCTGGAAAGGAAACCTAGAAACCAAGACGCTTAAATGCTCCTAGAGCTACACTTTAGAATAGAGTGCAATCTTATCTCCGACCTAAGGGTGCCCCAAGTGAAAATAGAACCAGAAAAAAGAGGATTGTGAGTAATCCGTATAGAAAGGGTAAGATGATGCAATGATGGCATGCTAAAAATTGACCACGAGAGTGGAGGTTTTTCTTTAGAAGAGACTTGGAATGATAGGATTTTAAAGTACATGTGAATGTGCATCAAATAGTGTAATAAGTGTATGAGAGTGGAGTTAAGCCCAATGAGGGTGAAAATGAATGAAATAGGCAGTATTGTTACTAGGTAGGAGATGTAAATCTGGAATAGGACAAGCACAAGCAAATATATAGGTAAACTCCAAGAGGGGAGAATAGTGCATGTGGATGAACAAGCTATCAAAGGGCCAATGAAGCACAATGGCTGGATAAATCCAAGAGGGAAATGCTTGTAAAATAAACTACCCAAGGGCTAAGAAAGCACAATGGTGGGATAAACCCAAGAGGGAAAATGCTTGTAAAATAAACTACCAAAGGGCCAAGAAAGCATAATGGTGGGATAAAACCAAGAGGGAAATGATTGTAAAAATAAATTAAACTACCAAAGGACCAAGAAGACACAATGGTTGGATAAACCCAAGTGGAAAAACATAAAAAGAAGCAAATGAAATCTAAGTGCTAAAGAGAATAATATGACAATAATAGTATGATGCAAATGATAAGACATATAATAGCTCACAAATGTTTTTAGAATGTCATTACGTACTTCATCAACCACTTCATATAATTTTCTCTCTAATTTCTATATTTATTTAACAATGGTTTCTTCCACTCTTTTCAAGAGCCTTGCAAGGAACGCCTTATGCATAGCCTCAATGGAGAAAGTAGGAAAAGTAGAATTGGGAGGATGTTGATCCTTCAGTTGCGATTGAGGAATATGGGGAGGTTGTTCCTCTGACCAAGTAGGTTCGTGTTATTGGGAGGTTCCTCCGGCCATTCAAATTGTTGTATGTGTTGTTGGTATGCTCGACACTCATTTGTGGAGTGGGAACAACAATCGTGCCAAAAACAATAATGCTTCCCTTTCTCGGGGAAGTGCATGGTAGTTGTATTGGGAGAATGATTATTCGAGTGATGTGAAGGTGATGGTGATTGACTCTGTTGTGTGCTGAGGGATGCTTGATGTTGTTGATAGGCTCGACAATCTGTCATAAAGAGCGTAGTTGTACCATGACACTCGCAAAAGTAAGTTCCTAGGTGGAAAAGGTGAGCATGATTGTCATCTTTTCATCATAGTGGTTTATGATTGCGAGGCTAATTGCTTGAGGTGCTTCTTGTGTGCTCTACAATTTGGGATAAGTTGCCTATAGGTCTTGTGCAATGTGCAGTACTAAATCAAATGGTTATGAGCCAAATTGCTCATTTTAGGTTTCTTTTGATTGGCATGGAGCCTAAGTCAGAAGGGGTTCACAATCAATGGACTGCATGGGTGGGGACTTAATATAAAGGACTATAGTGGTGTTAGGATCATTAGGTGCATCCCTATGAGTGCTACAAATAGATAGTGAATCATCATCATTGAGGTCAAAGTATAAAGAAAGATTCATTGGTAATGCAACTATTGAAAGATGTTTTCTCTTGAATGTTTTGTAGGGAGCTTTGGTAGTGCAAAATCTCCATGTTCTTTTCTTGGACATGAACAAACAAGTAGGGATAATCTAGCATGTAACCATTGTGATACTCGGGAAATGTGAGATCAACATTGAGTAATTTGATCATGATTTGGCTAGGAGAAAAGATATCTTTGGGAGATTTTTTCTTTAAGGATATTGTTGTGGGAATTTTATGTGTTTCCTTCTTGTGAGATATAGGTTGCCAGCTAGGAGGCAATTGAGCAATGATATGTTAAGGTAAATGGGATGTTTTGATCTCAAGCTGTATCTCATCAAGCTCATTATCTTCAGAATCAAGGAGGTTTGGTGGAACTCTCCCAATCAGCTCGAGATGACCGCTATAACCTTGCGATTCGTCAGGATAGTTAAAGAATTGATATGATATTCTCTAATAGGAATGTTCGATAACTCTTAAAAGGTGGGTAATTTGTAGACCCCTCGTTGGAAAATTTAAAAGTTCCAAGGGTTGGTATCACCTTGGACCTTGTAGATGGTTCCTAAGTAGGGAAATTTGACACATTGGAAAGCAAAAGAATCTATGGATCTCATACGATGAGCCCAAGGGTGCCTAAACAAGATATTGTAGGATAGAGAAAATTTAAAAATTGTAACTTTCATTCTAATCATTTTATGAGGCTTCGCGATAAGAAGCCAAATGCACCCCATGGCCTTTGCATATCCTTGGCAAGTGCTACGAGTTGACATAAGATTACTTGTGGAATGAATGAAGTCTAGTACAACCTTCATTGATGAGGGATCTGAAGATTGAATGATATCGAATTTGGCCTCAAGAGGTGTTGAATCCGAGTTTAATTTTTTTGTTTTGTTCAACATCATCAACTTCTGTTGCTACAAGGAATGCCATCAGCACAACTGATGACATTGGCAGAGAATGGTCGGAAGGTTGATGACATTTGAATTTTGCAAGACTTTTGATTTTGATGCTTCTAAGGCGGTTTCAAAAGATGTCTGACCTGTAGGACAGGGTTCAATACGTTGGTGTTATAGTTTGTTGAAGGAGAAGGTTGGGTGTTGTAAATTGAATCAATGCATGTGAAGTAGGTTTTCCTCGTTGGTGGAGTTAGGGTTAACCATAGTTTCTATGACATTAGTGGTTTGAGTAGGATTTTCAGAATTTTGAGTGTTTGTATTATCTTGAGTAGTTTGATTGCTATTTTTGGAGTGATTTGGTAAAGGATTAGTATAAATGCGCATGTGGGCATTTGCTCGGTGAATGGCTACATGTTTTTTGTGATTTTCATTGTGTTTGGAAGTGTTAATGGTACTCTTGATATAAGTCTCGAGCCAAAGCATCATTTGTAAGCTATTTCCAAGGAGAAATGTGTTGGCTATGCTCCAAAAAGAGCAATAGTTTTCACGTGAATGATCCCAAATAGCTTGAAACCAACAAATTTTTTGCATATCATACCATTGGGGTGCTGGTTTTGTAGGATCTAATTGTTTACTCTGATTCTAAGTTATTATTTTCTTAGAAGTTGAGGGTGGGGCTGAAAGGGGCTTTCCAAAATTGGTTGGGAAATGTCCACATTTTGAGGAGCATTGGTATGATTACATGGATTTTTTTTTATCTTCGAAACTATGATTATGAGTGTCAAAGACACCATCATCAGTAGCATGCATGTTTTTGTTAGGTCTATTGAGCATTCAAGTGTTTTGTTTGGATTGAGGAATCTCAAATCGGTGCATGAGACGGCTCTGCCTTTTAGCTTGTTGGAAAGATTCCTCCAATGTCTTAAGTGAGGACCTAACTTTGTATTGTAGTTTTGGCTCTAAAGTAGTTATAAAGAGCTTAACACGACTTTACTTGGTCATGTTCTGATCAGCTTTATGGACCAAGGACATCCATTGCTTGATGAAGTCATGCGCTGACTCATGGTTAAATTGCTTGCAATTGATAAAGTTACCCAATTTTTCCTTGGGTAAGTCATGATATTGGAATTCTTGGACCAATGCATTAACTAAGCCTTCTAATTCGACAATGGAGTTAGGCTTTAGTTGATTATACCATTCTAAAGCATCATTAGTATGTGGTTTTCCTACTAGTTTGGTAGCTGCATCTTTGGTGTTAGCTTTAAGCCAATCCTTGTTAAAGGCCTTTAGATGTAAAGTATGGTTGGTATACTAGTCATAAGTGATAGTTTAAGTGATTCCTCCAATCTCCATGGCTGCCATGTAAGGCGGTAAGGGTTCATTTTGCAAATTTTGGAGTATTTTGTTGTGAATGGGCAGGTGCAGGGGTGGGTTCCCATGGTCATCTTGGGGGGTGGGCAAGGGGGCAGAATGGGGGAGAGAGGAGGATCATTCGTTATGCATTCCTCAGTGAATTTGTTGTGATCGTTACATATTTGTATGAGTTGATTTTACATTACCATGAATTGATTTGTACTAGATGTTTGGATGTGGGCCATTTGGTCCTAGACTTGCATGATCATCTAAGTATCCATTGGAATTTGGAGGATTTTTTGTTGATTGAGTGGTTTGAGTTGCGTTGGTAGCTTGATTGGATTTTTTTTGAAGGGTTAAGGTGCTAGTGGTAGTACATGTCATGGTTGTAGCTATAGATGGGGTTGTGGCAAAAGATGGGATAGGGCAATTCATGGTTTGACTTGCCCCAATGCTTTAGAGAAATATTGACCTAGGAAGAGTTCTTAAGAAATCAGGGACTATGAGGGATTGAATTTATGTATGTGAATTTCCTACATATTTGGGATTGTCAGCTACAAAATTTTGCATTTTAGGAGGTGGTTCAACATAGTCATCTTGTTCTCTCCCTTGGTGTAAATCCTCATGAAATGGTAATTGCTTATGTTGTTGATTGGTTTTCAATCCTGTGCTAACCATGTTGGTGGGAATGCGGCGGTTAATTTTTCTTAGTGTTGGTGATAGCCATGTTGCAATATTGATCCTTAAATAAGGGGAACCCTTGTGAGGCTCCCTCTTGAGAGCAAGAAAAACCTTGATTGGCTTCAGCTTGAGAATCATTGAAAAATTGCATTGTAAGACATGGAAAATAGCCTTTAGGGTTGCTAAAGGGAGAGAAAAGGGGATTTAGCAAGCAAGGGATGCTTGACAAACTGATGTTGCTAAGACGTGACAAAAAAAAGAAAAATGTGAATATAACCCAATCAATGATGATGTAAGATTCACGTCGGGTTCACGTGAATGTATTATTGGTGAAATCAAGGTGATGAGAAAAAAATGTATGGTAATATTTGAAAACAAGGGATAACATGAAGATAACCTAATCAATGGTGGGGTAAGATTCATGTCAGGTTCACTAGAATAGATGCAAGCCTAAAATAGTCTTTATTTTAGCATCCCCTAGAATAGAGAAAGGTAGAAGACCATTCTAGATTGAAGACACCTATAAGGCGGTCTACAAAGCAATTTAGGGCTATAGACAAGCGTCGTGGGCACAAGATGTTGTAAGGGATTTAAAAGGGGAATTTACACTAGTGAGGAACCTAACTAGATCCAAGGTGTCATTAGACGTTGAAGCAAGAGCTATAAAGGAAACAAAAGGGGTTGCTCTAGGCATAAGCAAGTGTTGTAAAGGTAAAAGTGTCATTAGATGTTGAAGCAAGAGCTATAACTAATCTAGGGGTGTCATTAGATGCCAAAGCAAAAGATATAACTAATCTAAAGGGTGCAATATAAAGTAAAGGTGCCTCTAGGTATAAGTAAGAAGTGTAAATCAAGAGCATGTAAACTATAAAGATCACAATGGACTTACAAGTGTGCACTAATTTATACATGGAAGAATATGAAATAAACCAATCTAATTACACCAACCAAATTACAAAAGAAAGAGTATAGCATAGTTGCTAGGAGACAGGTACCGATACCAATACACCATTTTTTTGAAAAATAGGAGACGGGTATGGGGAGAGCGCAATATATATATATATATATATATATATATATATATATATATATATATATATATATATATATATAATTTAAAGAAATATATATTACGTTTTGAAAACTAGTGTAAAAAACATAGTACACATATAAAGATTTAATAATAATGAAAAATATTAATTAATAGATATTAAAATTTAAAATTTAAAAAACAAAACTATAAAAAACTTAAAATTAAATAATAAAATTATAAATAATTAAAAACTAAAATAAAATAATAAATATTATAAATAATAAAAAATTTGAAAAATAAAATGTTAAAAAGTTAGAACTTAGTTTGTATAAATATTAGTATTAAATAATTAATAATAATAATTAACTATTAATTAAACTTAGAAAGTTATACTAATAGTTATAATTTATAAACATTAAAAGAAAAAAAAGATAAAAGGCAATGGAGGCCATGGCACTGCCATTCACGGCAATGGCATCCACTGCGTGAACGAAGTGGCATTGTCGTTCATGACAATGCAAAGCACTACCATTCATGACTGCCCTGCGAAAACAATAATAAAAAAGAAAAACAAATATTGTTTCAAACTGAATATTATTTTCTGCCCTACACCTTCATATTGCTTGAATATTGATTGCAAAATGCATTTTTTTTGGGTACTTAGTTTTTAAATCGATAAATGGTTGGGAGACGTCGGACGTCCCTGTCAGATGTCTCCAAGTATGGGTGACATCATTGTACCTATCTCCCGTACTCTAGATGTCTCACGGGATGGGGGGCACGTCTCTCTGCTACACTAGAGTATAGGGTTAGGGATACTTACCTTAGGTTGACTTGTTGACGTATTAATCTTCCCCTTAGCTTGTAGCACGTTGTGAGAGATTATTGTAAGTGAAGTCAAGATGAAAAGAAGAATATTTTGGTAGGCCCAAATTGGAGACTTCAATGATTAGGTATACCTTGCTGGTTCAACTCTTAATCTTGATATCTTCAAAGACCTTGTGCAAACTTACCTTCCTTTCATGTTAGGGCCTTAGCCCTAATTCCTATTCTTCCTTCTAAGGTGGATTTGCAAGTGCGAGCAAAGTGGATTGACTATTCATATCTTGAGAAAAGACAATCGATAACTCTAAAGGTACGGATCCAAACCCTACAAGTCAAAACTTAGTTCTAACTGATGCTATCGGCTTGATTGATGGAATACAAAAGGTTTATAGTTAGAAACAGTACATCATCAACTTGGCTGATAATGTCATCTAAACGAGGGGCACTACAAGACATTGGATAAAGGCACACAAAGGAAAAAAAAGAGCAAAAATGGGGAATGAGACCATCAAGGGACAAGCTAAGCTGACGTCTTGGTGATCTGAAGGTGGTAGTAGGTATGGTAATGTCTGACTTAATCTCTCACAAGTGCCGCGAGCCGGTCTACCCCAATCTCGATGTACTCCTTAGGATGTACACTTAGGGAGATTAATGCAACAATGAGCCTTAGAACATAAAAGTGTTAGTAAGCGAAAATAAGGTGTATATATATTCCATCTGTAATTATCCTTGAAAAATTCTCTCTTCTATAACAATCTCAATCTGCTGATGACAAGCTATTTCTGGGCTTGGGGCTAGTAAAGAAATCAAAGAACTTAAAGCACATTTTATGTATATTATGGGATTTAAAGTAGCAGAACTTCTAGCAATATTTTTAGGGTCTCCATCATCATAAGGACAACAAATAATGGCTAGCTGGGAAATGATAAGAATCAAAATGCATAACAAGCTAAATGACTTGACCTCAAACTGGCTGTCTTTAGCAGGAAGAATCCTGATAATCAAATTTGTATTGCAAGCAATACCAATAGATCTGCTCAATTTTTTCCCACTGTCCACATCAATTCATGAAAATCTAATTCTTATTTAACCTAAATCCATGTTGCAAGGTCTATCCGACCAATTTGAATTACTCTTAATCTTGTGGAAAAGGGTTTCAAAGCCAATTACATAAAAGGTTTAAAAACCTTCAGTAAGGATCCTGCAATGAGACTATCATGGAATATGTACCAGAACCAAGATCAAGAATGGAACATGTTAATCAAACGGAATTACATATCAGTAGCAGAGCCACAAATATTTCCACAATGAATTTGGCAGTCAATGGACCATCAATTTGGAAACAAATAAAAGGAATACTACAATTAAAATCAAAACTATTTTGGGATATAAAAGATGACAAAAGATCACGATTCTACACCATCAAATGGAACAGATATCAAAGACAGTGAAAACCGATATACAAGCTGCAACAAGAAGAAATTGGAACAGAAGGGTCGCTTATAATAATAGAGTATAAAATTAAAGATGAACAGAATCCAGTGCTGAGAAAATGGAATTATGATCTATTCGAGAACAGTCCCAAATAAATGCTTCTTGGTCACAGAATTGACAAGTTAACTTAAAAGAAGATGTATTTCCCTTGGGGAATCGAAGACATCATCAGATGAGGCCTATATGATAATGGAGACTGAACCACATGGCAGACATTCAAATCACTAGTAGGCTAGAGTGATACAGGGATACCAAACAAGTATCGCATTAATCATGGCACATGGTTGAAATTCAAATATTTTATATGGCTTGAATTGCATAGCAAAATCCCAATGAGAGAATGTTGCACAAGAAAGGATGAATTTGTCCATCCAATTGTATCTAATGCACTCAGGTAGAAGTAGCAACCACTTATATAATCATAACACATTTGCACATGTCAAATATGAGTTAAATGTGCAAACTGGTAATGACATAAAGGGCTTCCAATTTACTCAACCAGAATCAGTGTCAACCTTTGTGCGACTTGCCTCTTTAAGTAACTCCTTTTTTCATGTCTTGGAATATCTTTTTGGAGTGAAATTACCAAATTTTCAACTATGAAGTCAAATCACTGGAGACAATTATAGCCACAACTGAAACCCATACTAGAAGCACAATGATGGTCCACAAAAATAAAGCATCCTTATGGCAACAAACCTGCTTGACTATAATTTCCATAAGAATTAGCACTTTATAGTTCGCTACTTGCGACAAAGATTTCACAGTTTCATGGAGGAATTTATCACTTTCTTACTATTACAAACTCAATTTTGATGGTTCTAGTAGCATGAAACCAGGACGAACAAGGATAGGTGGCATACTAAGAGACTACTGAATAAGGTATAAAAGCTGATATGGTGAACACAAGTGAAGACATGTACAACACAATAGAGGTTTACGCAATATTGGAAATTCTACAACTTAGATAATTTATTTTTGTGGGATTCTACCTTTGGTGCTTATGTCGTCTCAAGATGACCTCCAAAAGTTGTCATTACCTTAATGACATTTTTCCTCATATTTATGGTAATAATCAAGGCAAGGGGACCCACTTGTTACACAAGTACCTTAAAACATTTGTTAGTAGGGGGGAGGAACTGTGAATTTATAATACACCACTTTCGGCTTCTCACCTTGTAGTCTACAACTTGTGAAATCCTTGACAATCCCCATTCTAATGATAGAGGGGGACTCAAAAAGCAATAGCAATGTATAGGAAAAAGCTAAATCACAAAATAGGTTATGATACACTAAAACCAAAAAACCAATTACTTACTAAAAATAGAATTGCAGCATGTCCCTAAAACTATGAATTTTAAAACCGATACATTGCTAGAGTAGGGGTGAAGCTTAGTAAAATTCTCTTTGCATCTCCACCCACCATTGCGTTGAGTGGTGAACAAAGAGAAAAAATATCATTCACCATTAAAACGGGTGAATACCAAGGTTATTCCAGAGGATGTGAATTTGGCTTCTTAAGCCTATAAGAAATGAAAGATGGCAATGCTTAGACCCCCATAAAAACACTGTTATGCAACAGCTAAAGTCAAAAGAAGGTTGAGGTACACCAGAGAGGCACTGTTGCGAAGGACAACAGCTAAACTTAAAAAAAGCTGCAATAACAAAGGCCTTTAAGAAGTATCTCATTGAGAAGTGATATTGCTATGGAAGAATGATGTGAAGTCATACTTGCGTTTGGAGCTAGCAAAAGGTCTCACTGGAGGAATCACTTTAACAGGTCAATGTTCCAAACCTTATGATTACATCCCCTGTAATAAGACCTGTGATTAGGGCTACTCTAGAGAAGAGCCCAAAGGTTAGTCCAGCATGGGCAAAAGAGGGAGCCTGGAATGAGAAAGCCCATATCCTTTTGTCAATCCAATGGCATTCCAAATCACAACACATTCTTATGCTGCAGCAATAACCTTCCTGCAAGAGCTAGGTACTACGAGTAGGAGGTTAAACACTTACACAGCTAAGAGAAGTTCCGCTTCAATTGCGCACACAAAAGTTTGCAAAGATTGATGTTGTGGACCATATTGTAGTTCATCATCAGGATTCCTGAAGACAAATCAGTTGTAGAGCTCGTGAGTCATTTTCAAGAGTTCCAAAAGAATCAAGAAAAAACCCTTTAATTAATAAAAATATATTCGAGCTCCTTTCGACTATGGTAATTGCAAATGATCTGAAGGAGTTAGAAATGTCAACATTTCAGCAGTTGGCCAATGTATGTGTAACATCCCCATTGGATCTACCTAGAAATATGTGATTTAAAAAAAAAATTTAAAACATATACTTTCATTAGATTACACCACGAGAATCTACTTAGTGACCATATAAAATACTCTTAAGCGTGATAGCTGTAAATGACACATGCAACATCATACATCACTGATCACTATCATCATCAGAAACACATCATAACCGAATATAGAAAGTAATTACAAATAATCAGTCATGACTGGTACATGCCTACAACCACTACTGTCAATGTACAATAAGTAATTACAGATCATCATTATAATGTGTCAATACTAAATACAATATAATGTACATATTTAAGATACATGACTCCACGGAGCATAAGTTCTCCAGACTCTAGTATTTGTGGCAATCTCAAGTGTCGTCTCCAAGTAAATACTGTTGTGGAGAGGGAGAACATCATTTGAGCGCTTTTTCACACCAATCATGGATCATCGATTCCCTGCACAAATTCTATCAGGGAATGGCCCTCCCTTCATGGATGAGTAGATAGTGATGGCATGAGAATCTAGAAAGACAAGCTAATACTTGTGTGCCGTATGATTTCTAAAACTAAACATGCAGTGTATTATAAAGAAACCCATTCTAATCAAGATATCACACAAACATGTAAATCATACACATGAAATGACAATGTCTTATTAACATTACTTTGACCGAAGGTTTCAATAGTTAATGATCTATAGAATCAATCAAATGCATACACACCACTTGATCGGATTACTTTCATCTGACATTGTGATGTTAGTGAAGTCCATTTCACTACTTATTCAGCATCAACAATGCGAGATGTGGTTAACATAGTCTAAGCAATAGATTCATACAGATTACATCCTACTAGCAATCATATAACATGCTAAGCACATGAATAATCTAAAAGCATACATTTATTCTATCAAACGTATGAATGAATCTCACAATATTATTTATCCCATAAATAATAAAAATAATAACTACAACTTATACCATCTAGGTATAATATACATCTAACTGCAATTTCTAATTACTGTAAGTAGTTTTCAAACATACTGCACTCTATGATAACCCATATTATCATAGTCCAGTGTTCTTAAGCACAACTACTAAATACCACAACCAGTCATAATAAGGTAGTTATAAATCAATGGAAGCATAACTTTCTGTTCAAACAACTATTTATAACAAAGAAAGTCTCAGTTCTCACAAAACATATAATATTCGATTCTAGCATTTGTTATACTTTCAGGGAGTTGTATACACGCATTTATAAGATTCTATTATATAGAAATCTATAATATAGTTTTGAACCACCAATGAAACTATAATTAGAGGAACACACCCCTATGTACAAGTATAAGCTAATTAGGCATAGGTGTACCTATATTCTTTTAAAGCATACTATTAATTAATTCATTAATACATAGCTTTTTATAGTAATATATCTACAATACGTATTTTTGTTTCACATGCTGTATATGATAAGTTATCCCATGCATATCATAAGCTTAAAATAAAAGACTGTTTCCCATGCTTAATCAAAGACTATATTATGATATCAGTATGCTTATAACTTCATATATGCTCGTGTAATGAATCAAACTATTTCCATAAGCTACTTATAAGTCATTCTTATGTGAACATTTAGCTATCCACTATTAAAAATTAACGTCATGCGTCATATACCCGTATAGAGTGATCCACCAATCTTAACCAAGTATCTCCATCTGATCCGCTTATTTTTTTGTTAGCATAGACACTAGACCAAGTTATTTAATTTGATTAGTTTTATACATTGTCCTTTTGCGCTATGCCTTGCTATTTCTTTATCCACTATAGATAAATATGTATAGATTATATTCATTCAATAAGTTCGACCCTGTTCTATATAAATCTACGGGTTGATAGTTAAAACTCAGGTTATAGTTAATGCTACATATAATATAAGATCCTTGATATATATATCAGGTAAGCATAGCAATAAATCACTTAATGCATGTTAATTAATGCAATCAAAGGATATACTAAGCTTTGTTTTAACAGACTGAATACATGGATATATGTATCAGATCATATATTAAATTTTCTTTTAAAGATCAAAAGAACTGAATACTAATCGGTTCATTAAACTCAGGGGTTGAGTTGTTATCTGCAATGATAAATATATATAAATAGATCGCTGATTTCTTTTTTATAAACTCAATCCACTGTTAACATTAGTTGTGCCATTCGCTTGTTCAAATCACCATATCTATTAAGTTATCATACTTAAATACGACAGAGTGCCATAAAATCGCTAATATATATATATCATCACATGCATTTATTTAAGAATAAAACAGATTGCTGTGCTAGTTTTTTAAATCAAGGAAAATAAACAAAACGTTGGTTAATTGTATCATTGCTACAAACTTAATCATTGCATATCCTTGAATAGAAGCTCGATCCTCACTCAGGAATTGCCATGAATATTCAGTATAATATATATAATCAGGTCAAATCAGATAATTTCTTATGCAGATCGCTATATACAAGTCGCTGCCTAAGTGTCTCTACTGTGTATACATATAACAATATGAAACTTAACTATTCGCTATATCATACTCCTGAGTTCACTATTGTATCGACTTAATTCGTTGTGTATACGTGTCAATCTCAGTCTGCTGAATATTATCTCACTGAATGTTTTGGTTTGCTGAATATTATAACTCACTGGTTATATGTTTTGATTCAGTTAGCTATATTATCACTAGCTTATTAATTCACATGCAACATCCTGTTATATTCATTCCATTTATATTATAGAAGTGTAGTTTATAAATAGTTTAAATCCCGTTTATATTAAATCAGCCCTATTAAACCATAATGTGGTTAGCCCTTTTTAAATCTAATCGGTTTAATAATGGGTAATTAAATCACGATTTATGCAACTGCTGAACAGACTTGTGGCTGATATTATATATATCTTGATATCACTAACTAACTATATGTTTAATATTCGTTGAATATTAAACCATTATATTTCTAATGGATTAAACATAAGATGGATCACTGGATTTAACTACAAGGTTCAGTTTTTTGTGCACACAATTCTCCTGGTACATTGTATTATCACCAGGTAACTACAATATTCAAGATGAATACACATAAATTGATTACAATGCCTACCTGGCAATCTGTACTGCTGCCCTTGCTTCACTTCCACGCTCCACACTCTCCTTAGAATTTGCACCCCTTCTCCATCTTCTCTCCGCCTTTTCTCTTTTCCTATTCTCCTCTTATGAAAAAGGGCGTAGCTTTTCTCTTTTTTAGACTTTTTTATTTTTTTATTTTTCTTTATTTTTTAATTTTTTTAATTAATATTTCTTTTTGTTTTTTCTAAATTTAAATCTTCCCATTTCTCTTTATTTATTATTGTTTTTTTTTATTTTCTTCCATTTTTATTTATTTAAAAAAAAATTAATTTCAAGAATCCATATATTTGCTAATTAAATTAGCACTTAAAATGACTTAACAATTAATTCATAAATCAATAAACTCGAATTTAATCTAATTATGCAAGTCACATTTCTAAAAGTATTAATGATCATACACGCAAATCACGCAAGATGAAATCTATATAACCATTTAAACTATGCTATCAATCATGTATAAACAACTATCTAATGCAGATGCCATCAAAACACACTATGTTATCCATTCCATTATGCATCTAAAATATATTACTAATATGGTGTGTGCAGAGTTCTAGCCGATTTCTCCGTCATCTTCCAACCTCTCCATCTACATCATCCTCTCCAATGATGCTCTCCCTCCGTCACACTTTGAGGGTTGAATTCTCCTACGTCAAACTCACAGCAAGTAGGTAGTTGGATCATAACATCATGATATACATACATCATAAAATATAACTGAAATAACAAATCAATATGCTTATGCTGTAAGAATACACACTATAGCTAACTCATAGCAATGTAATCGTGTAATCAAAGCAATATCCAATTGTCCCATAACAACATATATCTCAAAGCTTAGTTAAAAATAACCAAATCAAATTGTTAACTATACATATCCACGGATAATTAAATAAATTTGCTTAGTGAGGAATCAGGATGTAACAGTTTAGGGGCTCAGGGGTCTTGCTTTTAACTCGATTTTCTACCATACCGGAATCATACTTGTCCATAGTGAAAGGTGTTGAGCAGGTAATCAGTGTAGTTGGAATGGTGAATGAGTGATGGATATCTAAACACTTTCAGTCATATTGCGACCTGTCTGTAGAGTCTCCTGAGGTTGAGATTCAAACCAAGCTCAAATTCCACAAGCCTTTTTTAATGTTCTCATCATGACTATTCTTTTGGTTGTCATAAATTAGCTTTGTTGAATATTTTCTGGGAAGCATTATCAGAAAATTTGGTTTGAATTGGCCATGTTGGTCAACCAAAAAGGAAAGGAAGAAAGTCCATTTTAAGGTCCACGATGTCAGGTACCTTCTTTATAGTTTGGAAGGTAGCTTATAACATAAGAGACCACCTCATACTCCTATTATAGAGAAGCCCTAACTGTGCTTCAAATAAAAGGTTTACGTACCTTACCACCTGCAAGATTTGAACTTGTGACCTCGCTTTCAAGAGCACTAGTCCTTCACCATTATGCCAACTCAGGGGTACATATATAGAAAAAAGTAATTGTTTCCATGTTAAATCATAGGTCTTAGAAACTAATTCTGTTTTCTCACGCAGCCCCAGAAGTAGGAGTCACAACTATATCTGCATTTTGGTAGATTATATTTCATCTTAATAGGCCTTTGCTAATTTTTCTTATCAAAAAAGAAAAAGATAATATCAACCCATGTTGATATCATGAACTAAGTGTCAGCAACTAAAAGAAACATGTCTTCTATAAGCTAAATGACCCCCAAAAAAATGAGAATAATTGAAGCAGACTGATAAAGAAAGAAATTATATTGATGTCAATGAAAGACCAAAAGTAGGTCAGTGGGACTTGAAAATACATCCCAATTACAATAGAAAGTGCTAAGGTAAAAGGAACCTAGGATCTATGACTAACTAAATAAAAGAAGTAGAACAAAAACACTGAAGATAAACGAGGGGCAAACCCAACATAGTAAATCCCTCAACTTATATGGTTAGGGTACCAATACAAACAGCTTTATGGGGGGAGCAAGAACCCTGAAGAGCATGGGCTGATGAAAGTTGTAAAGACTGGATGGTAGGTCCCATCAAACATCTCTGACTGTGCCTGGGAAAGAGGATTAACACTGACCAAAACGTTTCACACTGTTGCCAAGATCATCTTAGTTTTCAGGAAATTGACTATTCTGCTGAAGCAGTTGGAGAAGGAATGATTAGAGTTCATTTTCTATTGCTTGGCTAACATCGGTGGGAGTGTGGGATAAGGGTTCATAAAGAGTGTCCATATCAGTTGGTGCTGAGAAGGTTCGCAGCATTGTTTGTGCTAAAAGTTGTGGCCTGGGATGCTAAAAAGCATTTGCAGTGAGCAAAAGAGCCATCTCCTTGAAAACACTTTCAAAAAGTAGTCTACATCTCATTTGTTGCCGGATGCACAAGTCTACAATGCATTTTGTGTGGCCTTTTTTTTTTAATTGCTTTTCTTGTGTTGGTTCTGTAACGGAGACATATTTGGAATGCCATTCCAAAAGAAGTATGCATTTGTCTCAGAAACCAGTGTATGTGTAAAGCTGTTGTCCAGCCATTCATGTCTCCTCTCACCTTGAGAGAGAAGCTTCCAGCGTTATGACTGATGAGCAATGTGCTGTTTGAGGTGTTTGCAGTCTTCTATATGGTTGTCTTATCCTCCTATATTAACAGAAGATTATTCAAATATTTTGGAATGATTGTCAAACTGTTAGTCGTTTATGTCAGTCTATTCTTTTAAGACAACAATTGTAGATATGTGGCTGAAACTAATGTCTTGTTATGCATGCATTCCACACATTGAAGCAAAGCATGTTTGTTTCACACCTTCACGTTAAATAATTTGAGCTCACATAAATATGTTGTCCATCTATGACAACAAGCTAACAACCTAGTAATGGAAACAAAAGATAACATAGGAAAATAATTTTCAAGATAATATAAAGATAAGTTACCTTAAATTTTCAAATTTTAGTTTTTCCATAAAATTAAAAGTTATCATATGAAGCGGTTAAAGCATGCATGGTGGTGCTGGCAAGAGTTCAACATGCATGCCCTCTACACCTTATTTAGAAGAAAACGGGTCAAAAATTAACTATATTAATTTTTAGTAGGGTGGCCTAGAAGGACAAGTGTATTACATTGTTTTTAATCTTTAGACAAGAATTGTGTCTTTGAATTTGTTTCTTTCATTTCTCGGACTTTGTTCACTGCCGGTTGCATGTGCATTCTGTGTATTGTAAATTGAGATTGAAGTTTTTCGATTGAGTTTCCTTTTGTTTTCCATTATCTTCATTGATTTGTCCAATTTTGCATGGTGGCCGGGTGTTCTCCTTTATGCACCCGATATTTACTTATAAAGTAGAGGCCTGTATTGCAATATTATATGGTTGTTTTGATTGCTTATCTGTTTCTCACTTTTTGTCAGATAGTTTCGCAAGCATTGCTTTTCATTTTGGTTTCTCAAGGAGGTACATGTAGTGATTTTATTTTGTTGTCAGGTAAAGATAATTTGTATATATGCTATGTAACTGATGGTCATGAAATGTAATGATGGCAGGCAGTTTTCAACCAAACGGAGGAGTTTATCTTGTCGGTTGATGAACCAAGCAACGAGGTATTAGGCAGAGGCAATGCTCTCAGCCAGCTCTGTGAAGATGCGAGTGTATGTGTTTTTGACGTTAATGAGTGTCTGTGTATGTATGTAGGTGGTTATCTGGGATTCTATGACAGGGGAGGTGGTTGCCCGGTGGCCATCCAACCATGGTAGTGTACCTCGGTGGTTAGAGCATTCCCCAACCGCAGCAGCTTTTGTCACATGTGGAACGGATCACTCTGTGCGCTTCTGGAAGGAAGCCCAATAAAGACAAGTTGTATTTCACTTCTCTGGGCAGCTATTACTTCGACTCTATTCGTTACAGAATTCATCAAAAGTTGAAGCAGATTGGGATGGGATTGTGACTGTTTACCCACCGTTAAGAGCATAGTACCTTAATTTTTTCCGGGAACAGTTTTCACGATAGTCAGTTTTTTCTGGTGGAAGAGCAAGAGGTTTATACGTAAAATTTATTGATTTTAGTGATCCGCAAGCCCTTGGTGACCTAGTATTGTTTGGAGGACAATATCTTATACGAACATGAATAACCGAAGTCAATTCTTAGGAATTTTTCTTCTGCCTTCCCTTATCAGATTACAACTCTCTATTCTCGGTTTTAGGGAGGATGGAAGGGGACTTAAACCTTGCCCTCAAAACATTCTCCTCATCGGTCACTATAAACGTTTGAGTCTTAATCTCATAGGTGTGGTTGACCTAAAACCAATAGATTTCACTATTGAAGAAGTGTAATACCTTTTTTTTTGTTTATTTACAAAAACTCAATGTATCTTAACAAACGTAAAATGAAGAGAGCTTTTAAGTTAGAATCCATATCTAAAATCCCATACATTTCAACTAATGATCTATGGAGTTTTTGGTGCATGTATGATGGTGGCTAGAGGTATTAGTACAATTGTTTGTTTGTTGGTTGTTATTTTTCTAAATCCTTTAGTTTTTAAGAGGTTGTGAATGATATGGGTAGAGGTATTAGTACAATTGTTTGTTTGTTGGTTGTTATTTTTCTAAATCCTTTAGTTTTTAAGAGGTTGTGAATGATATGGGATGACATACATATATGAAAAAACAAAGTTCATAATTCTTTTAGGTTAAAATTAAGCATCATTAAATATTTTAAAGATGTACACTCAAGATAGTCAAATTTCGTAAAAATGCTCAAGGTGAAGTAGATCTCTTCCCTCATAGATTCATAAAAGTCAATTTTGATGGAATGGTTAAGGAAAACACTAGCCCTACTAGCAGGGGTGGTGTATTTAAGGGTGAGCAAGGTAAGTGGGCATTAATCTATGCTTTAGATTTTAGTCATTTTTTTAGAAAATGAAATGGTTTTACAGCGGAAGGTGACTAGAAATTTGATTAACATTACTAATAGAGGCAAAGTGATTATATGGAGGCTCTAAGAAGTTTTGGATGAAGCAAGATGACTACTTGGCAAATTGGAAATGGTTTAACCCCATACTAATAGAAAGAGCTATAAGGTGGGAGATCTTCTAGTCAATTTGGGCATGGAAAAACTCTCTGAGGCATTTACATTTTCCAAAGAAGCATAAGAGAAGACTTCTACGTGTGTGTATGTGTGTGTGTATAATGGGTGGAATTGGAAAGAGATACCGTAATAGAAATGCTAGATGGTCTCCCTTTTTAAACACACTTGACGCTTGTAGGTGATAAACTTACGAATGTACAAAATATAATGCTATCAACACACCTAGCACTATTTTTCCAAGGAACTTCAAAGGTTGATAACCTTATTAACTTGCAAATATGACATGCGAAAAGAAAGACAAGTCTATTGAGGGATAACACCCAGAGAGAATTGTAAGGAGACCTCAAGTATGAAGAAATATTTAAGAATATAAAACAATGATATTGAATAATACTCAAATGTAATGGTAGGATATTGAACAATAGAGGTGTATATGAACATTTATCTCTCAATATCTCTTTATATATTTAATGAAAATGCCTGATTTAGTACATGTACAAGATTGAAACAGAATATTCAACCAACAATTGAATAACAAGGTGGGTTCAAACAAAGAAATGAAATAATTATGTTCTTACAACTATTCAAAACAAATATTTGTGTTAAGATAAAGGAATATTAAAATAAATTACGGAGCAAAGAATGTCTAGTAATTAATCTTTCAAGATTGTTAGTAAGGGTTTATTATGCATCATTTAAATGTAGTATGGAGATTTTCCAACAAATGAACCATGTGCAATTGAATGGATATTGAAGATAGTGCTTTGAGTACTCAAATTATTAGAATCCTACAAGTTTAATTTAGAATTTTTAACAAAGATGTTAAAAATTCTAAATTTTGTAATTTGAATCATTATTTGTTAGAGTAAGATCTTGTAAAGGAGAGCCAAGTTTTATTACAAGCTTTGAAGTAAAATATTTACACTTTTTTTTATAAGTAGCATTCTGATTTTACATTTTACCAAAAGTTAATGACAACCTTCTAATTTTTAATTAAAACACAAACACATATATTCTCTTTAAAAATATATATATTACCATTCTTATATAATTTTTTTTCCTCATAAACACAATGAAGTCTTAAGATTGTTTCTTTTCAGAACCACCAATTTGGAGTCAACAAATATTTAAAAAAACAACTTGGTCTTAGATGCTTGGCATGGAATAATAGTAAGAAAGAAACACTCAAGGTGCAAGGTGTATGTAATCATCCCAACTATTATCTGTATTGTCATTATCTCTATCAGAGTACGATAGAGCTATGTATTCATTCATTGAGAGCATCTTTAAATGTTCGGCAAACAACCAATCTTCATAGTCTATGAAATTGGATTCTTGATCTTGTTTTTCTTTATGACTCTCAAAGGTACCTTCATTGTCATCACATTTGTTATGTATATTCTTACCTTCTTGTTTTTTCAATTTGCTATTGTTATATTTATTTTGTCTTGTCATAACGAAGGCCTTATGTTTTACTGTGCTTTTCTCCTTAGTGCAGAGCCTCCAAAGTCTCCTTGTTTTAGGTGTTGTAATAAGGTTAGGTTTAGATGCTTTGCTTGTAGGTGTTGAACTAGTCATATGCAACGTAAAATTGTAATTCATCATACCAGAGAATAAACTTGAATTAGTCAACACAAAAGGTTTAGAAGTCTACATGGTCATTATAAAGGAAATGCTATGGACAATTCAATTTATATTTAGAGTTTGGGTGCACCAAGACATGATGCAACGATGCTACACCTTTTTTGTATGTTGGTGCAACATTAATAATTTGACCTACCATCATGGTGTGTCATTAATCGATTGACTAATCATTCCTAGTGCACCATTTAATATTAAAACTCCATTACGGTGCATCAAAACTATCAAGGTGCACCATGATGTATGATAATATTTATTTTTAATAACCTCCTCAAAGTCCACAATGAGTCAATTGAAGAGGTTTTATTCTCTAAATTTTTTTGAATATTTATAGGAAGGGTATTGGAATATAAAGAAGTATTCAAAACACACCAAAAAACAAATGGCATTAATGCAAAAGGGAATTAAGCAAAAAGGTAAGAGGAAATTTGGGGGATTTTCAACTAGTTAAGGAAGGAGGGGGAGAGGGGGGGCATTGAAACATATAAGGGGAGGGGGCTTTAAAAAAATAAGAAAAGAAATAAATATCGTTTTTCAGGAAAACATTTTGAGCTATAAATTATTAATTTCTAATACTATAGTTCAGTATTAATTATAAATATGAGCTTTAATTTTTTAAGGTATTATGTATTTTTATTGTGACATTACCCATGAATATTTATGTGTGCATTTGAAATGAAAGTAATTAGAGCATAAATAATAGTGAATTTATACTTTATAAACTAATGGTAGACAAATTTCCATTAATGCCTTGTTTATTTTGTTACCTTTTTAAAAAATTCTTCAAACTTCCAAGTGTTTGTATATGTAGGATTTCTTAATACGACATTGAAACAATGCCTAAAAAATTATTTTTTCGTTGAAACATTCCTCCATTTTCAACCACCTTCACCATTAACATATGATCACTAATATTTTATAGAATGAAAGCACTACACGTGTTTAAAAAAAAATGGACGCAAATGCAAATATGTTATTTATATTGAAATGGGAGTTGTGTTTACCATATTTTATTGTATGCATTGGGTCTACTACACTTGACGACGAGAAATAAAAATATTGTAGTTAAAATAAATAAATAAATCACAATGTATCTAATATTAAACAAGATGCGTTGATAGAAAGCTTGTTCAATTACGTTCGTGCATTTTTATTTTACGGATGCCGAGCTACCAAAATGGTTGTATTTGCACGGCAATGCTTTTGTATAATAAAGTTTAACTGACTCAATGCATTTATATTATTGTGGCATATTGATTAGAACAAATTAAAATGGCATCTTTTGTGTTGTTCATTAAGCTTATTACTTGTCGGAAAATGGATGAAAGGATTAGATAAATTTTGTCAAGCATATTTTTCCAAGTGAAGAGAACTTATTGATATGATTTTTCCAGAGGTTAGTCTATTGCAACGTAAGAATGCTTAGAGTTGATTTCATATTTCTTGAAACTAATATATATTTATAATGTGGAAACAGTCGAGGGTTCCACCTTAGGACTATGTGCTCTATAGTATCTCACAAAAAATTAACACAATAATGCGCGCAAAAATCTAGACAAAATATGGCAAAGTAAAATAATGTTTAATATTATTTAAACATCCTTCTTACAAATGATGACTGTAGAGCAAGATTGCGAGATGTGTTAGTTTATATGTTAGTCAAGAAAACTTTTAAAAATAAGCATAAAGAAACTAACATATCAAGCTTACTCGCTCAAGGGGTGTTGTTAATAAAATTTAAGAGCTAATTAAGAAAGGAATACAATCAAACCTTCCAATTAATGTCCCTCCTTCCAAGAGTGGCCAAGAAACATGTTTTTTTCCGGATTTGGTGCTCCAAGTTTGTGTCAATCTAAAGTAGCATGCTCCTCCATCATTTCCTAGTGCACCAATGGCTTAGGCTCACAAGATTTGTCAATTTGTGTAGATAGGTGAAGCTTGTCTATTGCAATTTATGCATAATAAGTTTATATAACTGAATCTTAAAGATCAATGGGCGAGGCCTTGTATTTATAGCCTCCAAAACTAACTATAACCTAAGTGTAGTTAGGTTATAGTTAACTACAATTGAGTTCAAACTAAACATGAGTTGAGTTAGGATAACCATGAGGGCCATGTGAGAAAGGTCAAAATAATTATGTCTTCCATCCAATCTAGATATTTTACAAGTGGATTGACAACTTACAAAAACAATGATGAATAAGCCTGATATTTTATATTTTTGGTTATGAATTTCCAATAAATAGATATTCCAAAATATCATGGAATTTCCACTTAAGCTGTTAATTTAGATTAATTTGCTTAAGTGACTTTGATTAATTTATTGTAATTGTTTGAAAATTTGTTGCATGCTCAATCAATAGGTCATAAATGTCATTTTACTGAGTTGTAATTTGTTTGGAGAATAATCAGGAGGTGTCAGTTGTATATAGGGTAATACCCCAGTTAGGATATTATAGATGCGAAATAACATATGCACGTGATGTGTGCTACCAAATTAGAAAAATTCAGTGGTCCATGATATCATTATGCGTGGTCATAATTTGACTAGAAATGATTTAAGAAAAGATAATAATCACATATAATGCATTGCCCCATTCAGGGATACATTAATACAAATTAACATATGTATGTGACAAGTTCGAATGATTTAGAACGTTTTAGTGATTTTGGTCCAAATTGTACGTTATCACAAAATATCGTTTAGATTGACAATTTTAGCATAATAGTGATAGGAATTGGATGTCTATATTTTGCCCTTGTTTGAGAAGGCATGGTGAGATATTTGATCGAAACAATGTCTTTTTAAAGAATGAAAAAATTATTAAGAAGTTGGAAGGTAATGATTGAAGAAATAATTAGTAACCCATAATGCCCTGTAGAGAGGGCATGCGAGGATGAAAGAGAGGGACTGACTCTCGAAAAAGAGAGAAAGAGTGAAATTAACCTATGGATGAGATTAAATCCATATGAGCTAATGATTGCATGCACTGATTCCCAACGATCAAAATAGAATAAAATAGAATATAATGGGCCCCAAGGTAGAAGGAAGTGGGAGGAATGCATCCTAAAATATAAACAACGCACTTTGACACACCCAAAAGAGGGTGAAAGTTGTGGGCTTAGGGAAGGATCAATCCCGAAACAAGTTGCATACTTTGAATTGCCAGAATGAGGGCAAAAGCTGCAGAGCTTGGAATTAGAAGAAAAACAAAATGAGAGCATTGATCTAGAGAAATGAGGTCAATGAATTAATAATGTGGTCCATTAGAATGGATTTGATCGGTTGATAAATTGATTTCACCCTAAGAAGGTTGATTTTGACCACTAATAATTGATTTTGATCTAGTAGGGCTGATTGGATCGGTGATTGGTCTAAATATTATGCTCGAATAGGACAAATTTACAAGCATATCTTAAGGATATGACCTATTGCATACATTAAATATGAACGAGCACAAACACAGATGCAAGGGTCTAATGATTGAAAAAGCCACAAAAAAAACCAAGCATATGAGGATGCACAAAGTAATGAAAGAGATGATTGGAAGAATATGGGTCGCTGAGCTAACCTACGATACATCATGTATCCAAGACCCGCCTACATAGTCCAGATAGATCTCAGGCCAATGTAGTTCTCCCAAAAGTGGGAGAAAATGGAATGAGGAACGAAGATTAGAAGAAAGATGGGCCAATGTTCAATTGTGTTTATGATATCCTATTTAGGTAGCGGATATGCAAGATAGTGTGTTTAGAGATGATTTTCGGTGCCACACTGACTGTTGGACTTTGGAGCACTTGGTGTTTAATTTAGAAAAATAAAACTATGCATCATAAGTATAAATAACTTATAACAACATTGTATTTCATTTGCGATTAACTAGTTCAAATGTGAATATTTATAACTAAAGATGATAAAAATTACCAAAACAAAAGTTACGACTATTTACGTTTAAATAAAAAACAAACAAAAATAAAGAGAAAAATAACAATACAAAAATGTAACCTAACTTGAAATCAAGATATGAATGATCAAGACTCAAGTAGGAACAAGAATGCATATAAAAACAAAGCAAGAACAAAATTTTAAACAACCTAGAATCGTGATATGAATAATCAAGATCCACGTGTATTAACAATGTGTCCTTGAAAAACAAATAAATAATAAAACAAGTTAAATACAAATATAAACAAGTCAAGCCCAAATTAAGGCCAGACTCAAAATGTTGACGAAACGTATTTAAAGACAACAATAAAAAGTAAGACAAAATAGTAAAACAAAAGATGAAGAAAAGCACTACAAAACACCAAGAAAATAAATAAAGACATAATAAGTGAAGGTCACATGCGGAGGGAAGGTAACACCCCCAATGGTTGTGGAATGGATTGGAACCAACAATGGAGTTTGCCTCAGTAGGGAGGATCAAGGATCACTGACTAGGTTTAGACCGGACAAATGTTTTTTATATTTTGGGGATTTATATCTCTCTAGGAAATTCTAAGCCAATTTTCATAAGTTTTAGGACTTTAAAATGTTTTGAATGTTTTTGTAATTTTTGGGGTATCTTAATCATTATAGATTGACAAGATACTGCTTGCAAAACGATGAGAGCGTTGGCCTAGGTTACTCGTCAAAACGATGAGAATGTGGGCTTAGATTGGTCACAAAATGGCGAGAGTGTGGGGTGAGAATATTGGTAAAAAATAATAAGTTGACACAATAATCCCACATTCATTGGGATTAGAGACTACTAACAAACAAGGCAGGATAAATTAAGAACCTAACATAATGCTAAACACCACAAATTGCATTTGATGGAGCTGAGCCAAAGGAAGGGTTCCTTCATGAGGAGGCTACAACTTCTTAAACTGTGTGAGGGCATAAGCAAAGTGGTAGCATCTATTACTACAAGTTGAGTTTTATAAGATGGGTGTCTATCAGGATTTCTAGAGTTTCTTTGGCAAAAGGTCAACATTGCTACGAGCTGAGTTTTATGGGTTGTAGCTAAGTGGAGACCTACAAAGATTTTCTTTGAATGTTTTGCATATTCTGTTTGGTAAAAAACAATCAATGTGGTGAGCGATAGGGGATGGATCATGCCTAATTCAAGAGTTGTAGATCAAGTCTTCGCAAAAGGTGGCTATGTATGCATCCTCTGTCCTAGTACTTTGGTACCAGTGATCTATGGGTTTAAAAAGTGGGGCCTTGCCAACATGAAGCTTCGTGACCTAGGATATTGTGTATACAATTGGAGAAGGTGGGATAGAGTTGACAACTATCCAAGAAACCAACATCCCCACGAGGACCTCAAGATACAAAAACAAAACATCAAATGCGGATCGTATGACATGGACATCCATGATGCGCTAGCACATGGTAAAATAAATAAATGGAATTGCGACTGCACATAATTACTTTGTTAGGATGACCATTTGACCAAGGGTGGTGTCAACACTAAAAGGTGAGTGGATGTAACCATTCTAAGTGGCATAACTGTTTTGTAGAATAGATGACATCACAAGACCCATTCAGTCAGTGAAGTGGATAACACGTCATCGAGGAAAAATGGTCATGTAGGCTACATAATCCATTGACCTGAGAACAAATTTGTAATGCAAACATATTTGTTTTGTAGGGTCTTAACTGAGAAAGGAAGTGTGAAGGTTGATAATGGTACAAAATGGAAATAATGGCAATGGAGGTGGGGATGATCGACGACCACCACGGCTTGAAATTATCTATGAGGTGAACGTACGAATTTTCTAGACAATGCATTGAGTGATGGACCTTGTGGAAGAACTGCTACGACAACAACCAATGGAAATTTGGCCATAGCCTTATCCTGAGCCTCAACCTCAGCCACAACAAAAGAGGCGTGAGTTTCATTGCACAAGATGCAAAGCAAGGGAGCGTAAACCAAGGCTGGTAGAAAATGAGCAGCTACCAATTTGTCATAGAGGGATTCCCCATTACCCAAGGTGATGCGCAATGAGGCGACGATAGACATTACTTGCACAAGCTCAACAAAATGAGCAAATGGATGCAATGGATGTGTCGGCTAAGCATGGTGCAATACCAAGAGTGGAGTATGATTTTTTTCTTGGGGTGATGCATGTTGAAGATGGGAGCAGAATATGCCCATTGATAGCCATCGATGTAGGGAGGAACACATATCAATTAGTGTAGCCTACAATAGTGTGCAAAAACTAACTATATAAAAAGGGCCATGCAAGCCAAACATGTCTGAGGTGGAATGTTGTTGATGCCAATTTAGTAAGCAATAAACAAAGAGGATGGCTCAATTTGAATCTAGAGTCACCAGATAATCAATATAATGCTTAAAAACAAAACAATTTTTGTGGGGTGCGCACTCGTGAAGAATCCCACCGAGCGTGCCAAAATATAGAGCAAGATTACGAGATGTGATAGTTCATGCATTAGTCAAGAAAATCTCTAAAAATAAGCATAAAGAAACTAACATATCAAACTTACTCCCTCAAAGGGTATTGCTAATGAATTCTAAGAGCTAATCAAAAAAGGAATACAATCAAACCTTCTAAGTAGCATTCCTCCTTCCAAGAGTGGCCAAGAAACCTATTTTTCCCTAGATTTGGTGCTCCAAGTCTGTGTCAATGAAGAGTAACATGCTCCTCCATCATTTCCTAGTGCACCAATGGCTTAGGCTCACAATATTTGTCAATTTGTGCAAATAGGTGAAACTTGTCTATTGTAATTTTTGCATAATAAATTTGTATAACTAAAGCTTAAAGATCAATGGGTGAGGCCTTGTATTTATAGCCTCTAAAACTAACTCTAACCCAAGTGTAGTTAGGTTAGATTTAACCAAAATTAAGTTCAAACTAAACCTGAGATGAGTTAGGCTAATCATGAGGGCCATGTGAGAGACATAAGTCAAGATGATTATGTCTTCCACCCAATCCAGATATTTTGCAAGTGGATTGACAATTCACAAAAAACAATGATGAATAAGCCAGATATTTTTCTTTTTTAGAGTATGAATTCTCAATAAATAGATATTCCAAAATATCATGGAATTTTCACTTAATCTCTTAATTTGGATTAATTTGCTTAAGTGATTGATTAATTTGTTGTAATTGTTTGGAAATTTGTTGCATGCTTAATCAACATGGTTAGAAATTGTCGACCATTTTGGTCTTGCAGGCCAAAAGTCAGTCTCCTTCTTTCCCTACTGTTCTGAACCGTCAGTCTAGTCATGTACCCACTTTTATGTGAATGCCCTTTTTCTTTTCAATAAGTCCTGTTCTTATAAAACATTGAAAGATCTAAAGACCTGCAGGTGTCGGTTTGGTATAAGACCTTTTCTCTTTGGGCAGTCAATCGCACAAGCCTTTTCGGCAAAGGAAATCACTCATTTTCAAAGGGATATAAGTCTTTCAATAGGCCCCGAAGGTTAGGTGCCCTTGCGGAGGGCAGACAAATGACTAATTGGGCCTTTCCGAAGGAGTCCGAAGGGAAACTTGGGGCCTAAATGCCCTTGCGGAGGGCAGGAAACACTTGCAGAGGGACCAAAGAAGAGCGTTGAAAGGTAAGGTTTTTCTTCGGAGAAAAGACTAAGGCAAAAGGAAGGATTTACTTCAGACTTTTGTCCGAGGAATAAATCCAAAGGAAACCTAATGGAAGTCAACGTGAATTCTTTCGGACAAAGTGCCCAAAGGAATTCCTTCAGACATTTTGTCCGAAGAAATTCACAAGGCAATGAGCCAAATAGAAAATTACCCTTCGGAAAGGAATCCAAGGCAAAGGTCAAAGGTCCTTCGAACTTTTTGTCTGATGGAAAAGACAAGGAAATCCAAAGGATGAATTCCTTCAGACAAAATGCCCGAAGGAATTCCTTCAGACATTTTGTCGGAAGGCATTTGTCAGAGGATTTTCCAGAAAGAAAAAAAGGGCCAAACTTTTGAAGAAAGATTTTCTTCAGACATTTCGTCCAAAGGAATTCCTTCAGACATTTTGTCCGAAGAAATTGAGAAGCCAAGGCAGCCCGAAGGAGCCCGAAGGGCAAGTGCCCTTGTGGAGGACTCTCGACTGCCAAGAAGGAGACCTTTTCAAAGCCCCGAAGGGACACTTTCCCTTCGGGAGGGTTCAATTGCAAAGAGTCGAATGAATACAAAAGGCCGATGGGATTGCGAAAAGCCAAATAAATTGCCAAAGGGGGTGATGGGCCCGAAGACGTCAAATTCAGCATCACAAACTAACCATTGGAATTCAAACGTCCAGTGACGTCCCCATAGACGTCAAATTTAGGACAATGAAATAGTCGTTGGTTTTCAAATGGCGATGGGTGTGCGAATGTCAACTTTACGGTGATAAGATATCCGTTGATCTTAAAATGCTTAAGGATGGTCCTGTGCGTGGAAACTTAGTGACCCGTTGAGAAGATAGCCCCAAGAGCTCAAATTGCCAGAAAGGGCCAAAAGATGACAAAAGACAAAAGCCAGGAAAAGACAAAAGCTACGAGTAAACTTAGTGACCCACCGAGAAAGGAGCTCGAAGAGCCAAGCACAAACACGTATAGAACGGACCAGGTGGCAATAGAGACGTCGACAGAGGAGTTATGCCAGTGGTTAGAACAGTGTTTGTGAAATAGTCATCAAGGAGTGAAAAAAGTGAATGGCGTGGCCTAGTTTTTCTCATTTTGCATTAATGAGCAGACAACCGCGTGAACCTCTTTAAGAAGCGGTCTTATTTTCAAATGGTAAGGCGTGACCCATGCTTTCATTATGATGTTTAATATAATTTAAACGCCAAAGTCAAGACTGGCAACTGCCACATCATGGTTCCTTCAATGACTTCCTCTTCCCAATGTATTGAACGCAACATGGGCCACTTGTGAAAAAAGGTGCCATTGATTTCTCTCCTCTATATATTGTAACTCTCAAGAGAATATCTATCTCTCATTTTGTAAGGCGAAGCCCTACCAAAATTTCACCTTGAATCAATAAGAATGCATTTTACCTCTATTTGACTGGTTATATCTCTGAGTGTGTTTGCGTATTAACCTTGTGTTTAGTCATTTTAGCTTGATGCTTTCACAAGTTGACACCAACACACTTGGTTTAACTAGAGTACCAGTTTTGCAGGTTAACAGGAAGTGCTGCATTTGGAGCGTAGAGACAGAAAAGGGTTATTAGACAGTGTTTTCTACAGCACCTGTGGTAAGTTTATTTTCTGTGTGTCTTCATTAAGCCTCCCTGTTAAAGCTCCCTACAGTCTGGTTTTTTCATCAGATAAAGTGTATGTACGTCCTCTTCTGATCTGAGGTGTGAGTAACTGAGTATATCAAACTTGTTTGGTGCATCACTGTCTTAGGTTAGTTTCTGTTTTCAGTATCCTTCTCTCTTTTCAAACCCCCCTTTTATATATTAGCAGTAGTAGTGAAATAACTCAGAGATGCATCAAAGGGAGCTAGCCCTTATCTAAATATTATCCCCTCAGTTTTTCTAGACCCATAGGCAAGAGAGGAGTCTCCATTGTGTCGCATGGAAGATAGAAGCTCAGCCTTCTGTCAAGGGTACAATCCATAACATCAACAATTTTTGACATGCCCAGTGGGACAATTTGTCCAAGGAGTTGAAGGATTTTTTTGTGTTTTCTTCAACCAATCAGCGTTTGGAGGCATTTCAACCAACACCAATAAAAACTCCGAGTTGAATCAACTGGTTAAGCAGTCTTGGTGCCATCAAGAAATCACATTTTGGTATGTATAATTCCAGTGCTCAACATCATGGACCTTGTTTTCCTTCATATAACTTTGATCAGGCTTAGGTTATTCATGGCATTTCCTCAAGTAGCTCTCCTGGTTGCCCTTCACCTAGTGTAAAGGAAGTAACGCTGGAATTTGAGAAGCAAGTGATGGAGATAAACAGATTGGAGGAGCAGGATAGATATCAGCAAGAGCTTATGTATAAAGAGGAGTGCTTGTTTAGGCAAGCTCAGTCCTTGCAATCCATGAAGGAGGAAGTAGCAAAATGGAAGAGTCCATTCATTCAAGGCAGTCAGCCTTGTGTGCCTTCTCCCATTCCAAAGCATCCCCCTTCTATTCTAAAAAAAGCCCCCTCTTGTTCACCAAATCCTTTCTACCAGATAACACTTGCTCACTCTAGCTCATCTGATGCAGTAACCACTCCTGCTCTTAATCCCTTGCACCTAGATTTCCAACATCAAAGAGAATTAGAGCAACCTCTCATGGAGACTAACCTTCTCAATTCTTTAAAATGTGGACCCTCTTTTGATGGGAATCACCCTATATCTTTTGGAAAGAAACACATCTCTCTTGAAGCAGCTCTTCCTGTGCATGAGCAGACCCTTCCCAGTCTCCCTCAACCTCCTCAAATCTTTCAATATAGGAGTGCCTATCATGAACCAGCTTAGGACCTTGAAGAGGATAAAGTTGCTGCCTGTTCACAAGGGAATAGTTCCAATCCCAAGGTCATGATTTGGAAGCGAACAATGGAATCATGCGGTGGGAAAAAAGAGGAGAGGCCTATTCATTTTGATAGAAGCCTTGAAGAAGATGAAGCTGCTCCTACTCATCATCATGATGCTTGTGACCTCCAAGAAAGACTCTTTCAAGAGAATATAGCCAAGCAAATTATAGAATTGGAGTCTAGAATGAGGTTCCTCAACCACAGTGTGATGGATGGTTCAGACCAAGTAGAATATCCTACGTCTGAACACACCCCATCTACACTCCTTCAAGAGAGCTATCAATCCACATCTGATATAGATAAAGTGTTGGCCAAATGGAAGAAAGAGAATCATTCGATTCTAGCTCAAGGACTGCCTCCTCTTCCACATGAGTTTAACCATCAGCTTTCCACTTCATCCCTTCTCAAGGAAGAAGCTATTTTGCAGGAGGCAAGTGAAGAAGAGAGGATCCAATTTGCAGCTGCCCAAGAGGCTATCATGAGTGACAATGAAGATGAAATAATCATGGATGCTCCCTTTGAAGACATCATCAATAATGGAGAAGACATAGGTCATGCATACATACGGATGTTCCAACAATATGAAGAAGAGGTTGACAAACTTTATCTGTCAACAATGGATGTTGAGGAAAGTAAGCATGGTGAGCTCTCCCCTCCCTTGTTTGATGAACTTCCTTGTTGCTTTGATGAGGAATATGACCATGCCATGGAACTCGAGTTGGAGGAGAATCAGGAGGATGTCTTTGAACAACTAGAGACTCTAGTTTTTGAGTTAAAAAAGGAGAGGCCTATCCATCTTGAGAAAAGCTTTGAAGAAGAGAGCCTTGAACAAGAAGGTGATGTTCTATGGGATGAGCAATCAGTTTGTGATCTCATTTCAGACATCACAACAATCACCCTTCTTCACGAAAGCAATGATGAAGTAGAGGATCAGTTTGACCGAGTTTTCAATGAAGCAGTAGGGGACAAGTCAGTCCATGATGCATATCAAGGGGGTTATGAGCTAGATGATCCCTATGGTGATAAGCTAACAACCATTGATTTCTTGATGAAAAACACCAGCAGGAAGCACTAGCATTGGGCAAGCTTCCAAGAGCAAGGTGAATATATATATGTTGGAAGCATGTTTGACCCTGATCCACTTGAATACAAGCCAATCAAGGTGGCAGGCAAGAAGAGCAAGTCACCAAATCTCCATTCCATTCAACCACTTGTCTGGCACCATAAGTTTTCTTGCCATGAAGGAGACTTAAGAAGTTTTCTCTTTGATCTAGGAGGGAGGCAAATGTACTTAGTTACCTGTACATAATAGTTTGCTTTTAGTTGTGTGTCTTTCATTTTCCCTAAGTGTTGTAGCATGCATGTTAGTAGTTTTCTCAACCTTGTGTGTGTTTTGTTTCCCTTTTGGGGTAAAGGCTTCATGATTGATTCTTGGATATTTCAAGGACATTGTCAACCTTTCAGGTTGTGTTTTGACTCCGTGCCCAATGAAATTTGAGGCTACTAGTCTTCTTTAGCATTGCAGGCATGCTTCCCCTGGGGATCACCAAATTTGTTGTCCATTTTGGTCTTGCAGGCCAAAAGTCGGTCTCCTTCTTTCCCTACTGTTCTGAACCGTCAGTCTAGTCATGTACCCACTTTTTTGCAAATGCCCTTTTTCTTTGTAATAAGTCATGTTCTTATAAAACATTGAAAGATCTAAAGACCTGTAGGTTTCGGTTTGGTATAAGACTTTATCTTTGGGAAGTCAATCACACAAGCTTTTTCGACAAAGGAAATCGCTCATTTTCAAAGGGATATAAGTCTTTCAACAGGCCCCAAAGGTCAAGTGCCCTTGCGAAGGGCAAACAAATGACCAATTGGGCTTTTTCGAAGGAGTCTGAAGGGCAACTTGGGGCCCAAATGCCCTTGCAGAGGGCAGGAAACGCTTGCAGAGGGACCAAAGAAGACAGTTGAAAGGTAAGGTTTTTCTTCGGAGAAAAGACTAAGGCAAAAGGAAGGATTTACTTTGGAATTTTGTCTGAGGAATAAATCCAAAGGAAACCTAATGGAAGTCAACGTGAATTCTTTCAGACAAAGTGCCTGAAGGAATTCCTTCAGGCATTTTGTCCGAAGAAATTCACAAGGCAAGGAGCCAAACAAAAAATTACCCTTCAGAAAGGAATCCAAGGCAAACGTCAAAGGTCCTTCAGACTTTTTGTCTGAAGGAAAAGATAAGGAAATCCAAAGGATGAATTCCTTCAGACAAAATGCTCGAAGGAATTCCTTCAGACATTTTGTCCGAAGGCATTTGTCAGAGGATTTTCCTGAGAGAAAGAAAGGGCCAGACTTTTGAAGAAAGATTTCCTTCAGATGAAATGTCTGAAGGAATTCCTTCAGACATTTTGTCCGAAGAAATTGAGAAGCCAAGGCAGCTCGAAGGAGCCCAAAGGGCAACTGCCCTTGCGGGGGATTCTCGACTGCTAAGAAGGAGACCTTTTCAAAGCCCCGAAGGGACACTTTCACTTCGGGAGGGTTCAATTGCAAAGAGTCGAATGAATAAAAAAGGTCGATGGGATTGTGAAAAGCCGAAGAAATAGCCAAAGGGGGTGTGGGCCTGAAGACGTCAAATTCAACATCACAAACTAGCCGTTGGAATTCAAACGCTCAGTGATGTCCCCACGGATGTCAAATTCAAGACAATGGAATAGTCATTGGATTTCAAATGGCAATGGGCATGCGAACGTCAACTTTATGGTGATAAGATAGCCATTGATCTTGAAATGCTTAAGGATGGGCCTGTGCATGGAAACTCAGTGACCCGCTGAGAAGATAGCCCCGAGAGCTCAGATTGCCAGAAAGGGTCAAAAGATGACAAAAGACAAAAGCCAGGAAAAGACAAAATCCAAGAGTAAACTCAGCGACCCATCAAGAAAGGATCTCGAAGAGCCAAGCACATACATGTTTAGAATGGCCCAGGTGGCTGGAGAGACGTCGGTAGAGGAGTTATGCCAATGGTTGGAACAATCTTTACGAAATGGTCATCAAGGAGTGCAAACAGTGAATGGCGCAACCTATTTTTCCTCATTTTGCATTAATGAGCAGACAATTGCGTGAACCTCTTTAAGAAGCAGTCTTATTTTCAAATGGTAAGGTGTGACCCATGCTTTCATTATGATGTTTAATATAATTTAAACGCCAAAGTCAAGACTAGCAACTGCCACATCATGGTTCCTTCAACGACTTCCTCTTCCCAATGTATTAAACATAGCATGGGCCACTTGTGAAAAAAGGCGCCATTGCTTTCTCTCCTCTATATATTATAACCTCTCAAGAGAAGATCTATCTCGCATTTTGTAAGGTGAAGCCCTGCCAAAATTTCACCTTGAATCAATAGAATGCGTTTTACCTCTATTTAACTGGTTATATCTCTGAGTGTGTCTATGTATTAAACTTGTGTTTAGTCATTGTAGCTTGATGCTTTCACAAGTTGACACCAACACACCTAGTGTAGGTAGAGTACCAATTCTATAGGTTAACAGGAAGTGCTGCATCTGGAGCGCATAGACAGAGTAGGGTTATCAGACAATGTGTTTTTTACAGTGCCTGTGGTAAGTTCATTTTCTATGTGTCTTCATTAAGCCTCCCTGTTAAATATCCCTATAGTCTGGTCTTTTCATCAGAAAAAGTGTATGCATGTCCTCTTCTAGTCTAAAGTGTGAGTAACTGAGTAGATCAAACTTGTTTGGTGCATCACCGTCTTAGGTTAGTTTCTATTTTCAGTATCCTTCTCTTTTTTCAAACCCCGCCTTTTATATATTAGCAGTAGTAGTGAAATAACTCAGAGATGCATCAAAGGGAGCTAGCCCTTATCTAAAGATTCTCCCCTTAGTTTTTCCAGACCCACAAGTAAGAGAGAAATCTCCATTGTGCCACGTGGAAGACAGAAGCTCAACCTTTTGTCAAGGGTGCAATCCACAACGTCAACATAAATGTCATTTTACTGTGTCATAATTTGATTGGAGTATAATGAGGTGTCAATTATGTGTGGGTTAATACCTCAGTTAGAGTATTATGGATGTGAAATAACACATGCACGTGATGTGTGCTACCGAATTAGAAGAATTCAGTGGTCCAAGACGTCATTTTATGTGGTCTCAATTTGACTCAAAATGATTTAAAAAATATAATCATGACATATAATTCATTGCCCCATTCAGGGATACATTAGCATAAATTGGCACCTATACGTGATAAGTTCGAATGATTTAGATTGTTTTAACGATTTTGGTCCAGATTGTGTGTTATCGTGAAATATCATTTATATTGACAATTTCAGCACAATAGTGATAGGAATTGGATGTCTACAATGACAAACCTCATGTGTATATATAGTAATATCACAAAGGTGCATGAATGTGATAACTTATGTACTAAAGTAGGAAGTAACAAAAATTGAGTCAGTACACTAGAGATAGAATGAGTGGCTCACCATATCAAGCTTACTAATCTAAGAGTCAAAAGTATCTCTGAATGACTAAGAGATAAACTTGATAAAATATCAATCAAGGAAATTATAACATTATCTATGATTTTACATGTAGTATTCACCCAACAATAACTTAAGAAAATGAAAAACATAAGTAGGTAAAATATAAGGCCTAACATGAACACAAGTATGCACACCAACAAAAAATAGATATGAGGAAAGATATGCCTCTCCTATGATGATGAAAAGTTGTCATAACCCATTTTATTGGAGCCATTTAAGAGTTTTTACTCCTATTTGACATTGACATGACATATTATATCTTGTTTTGATTATTATGAATGTTAGATCATGGACTTGATTCAGATACTCTGATTACTTTTGTTGATTATGTCATTATTATGATTATGATGTTTTGACTATAATTGCTAATTGGTTATGAACATTTGACGTTATAACTGGTACAAATATTGTTGATGTCTTATTTTCATGATTGCATGAACTAAAATGAGTTAGGTTTGATTGATGAAGTTTGACAAAAAGGGGCGTGCATGTGGCTAGTCAGTTACATTGCAACAGCAGGAGTTTGAGATACTTAAGTTTCCATAATAACCATTGATTTTTGAGTATGTCATTAACTGTTGAGTTTCATTTATTTATTTTGACTCTTGGTTTGCATGCAGGTGTTCGATTGTCATTTTAGTACTTGTTGTCTTGTAACTTTGATTTAATTTATTTTATTAAATTTGTTTTTTTATTTATGCTAATATCATAGTGATTGATCCTAGTTGGGTTACCATTATTTGTTGAAACCAGGTTCTAACATTGCACCATGATATGAAAGCAATTGTGATCTTGTCTACACTTGCGATAGTATCATTTTATGTGATACGTGGGCATGATCAGAATTATACTATTTCATTGATCTTCTTGTTATCTTGATTGTCTTGTTTCACATATAATTTCCACCTTGTAGAGGATTGTGTTTGCTTTGTGATTTTCTTGGCTTGGCATTATGGTTGGTCCTGCTTAGTTAAATGGACCTTAATCCATCAACTTGCATTATTTGATTATCATTCTTTATTGAAAATGATGGCATTGAATCTAAGACATCGTATGCATGACAATGATTCGAGGTAAGTTGACCGAGGGACTATTTAATCAATGACACTTTGTTCTAAGTGATGGGGCTCAAGTATTTTATTTTGGAAGCTCAATTATTATGAGTGTTGATTGTTTGAAGCTTGATTAATACCCTAATTTCTATTATTATTCTTTTGGAAGCTTGTATTGCCATTGCTAATCTCTTGGGTTTGATGGTTTGTTAGGACTATCGAGGCAGAGATTGTTGGTGGATAGACTGTAATTTTGCTGGAAGAAAAAGGGGACATGGGGGAATAAGAAGTTAATGTCTTCATTTTGTTGAATCACGACCTAAGTTATTCTATTTTTGTTTTAGAATTTGAAGGGTTTAAACTACTCATTTTTCTATTGGAGAGGGTATGTGTGAAGCACAAAAAAAATTCTCTCGCATAGAAAAATGAGGCAGACTGTGAACACTTATCTGGAAAAATGAGGCAGACTGTGAACACTTATCCAAGTAAGTTTTGTTTTAGGTTCTTGGTTCACTTGTTTACACAAAGAAAATAGGGCATTGTAAGCAAGGTGGATGAAAAATAACCTTGGGTTTTGTTAGAAATGTGAGATGAAATTTTGTGTTACAGTCCCATGCACATTTATTGTAATGCCATTTACATTTGTTTGTATTGGGTTTGCATTTGAAATGTAGCCTTGCATTTTAATTTTTTGTGTGTTGTTTGAATGTGGTTCGAACCTTGTTTGTTGGTTGAGTGAAGTGAATGCTTGGTGTTTGTGTTATAAACACTTCATGGCCTATATGTGAAGTCTTTATGTTCATGACATAAACACTTTAGGGTTCATATGTGAATGCTTCATTTTATGGCTTCCTTATGTTGGATTTGTTTTTTTGTGGTTATGGAATCTTGGAAACTCTATGGAATTACTACTACCTATATGTTAGGATCCACCACCAAACTGATGGATGAGGGGCTAGGTCCACTGATGGGGGGCTCATAGGACTAGACTGGTTGGGATTTTCCACTCTACGAGTTACTTATACTTAATTGCATATGGTTTCAAGTAACATATTGGTTCATGGAACATTGTTGGAATAGACTCACTTAGATTCGAGCTCGATAGTATACTCAGTTGCACTATTTGTGTTCATTGTTTATCTTTGCCTTGGTTTCTTTTACCACATAACTTAAATGATGGATTTTATACATTCTTTTATTTTTAATCATTTATATGGAGACTGGTTGAATATTCACGCAGATTTAAAGTGTTGTATATGCATTTAGATTGTAATCCCTACTTAGCTTTATGTTGTCTGTGTATTCTTGACTTGAGTCTTTCACATTCGGTATTCTCATTTAATGTAATCATATCTTGATTCTATGATGACTATAGACTCATGATTGAAATCCTTAAAATTTTGTTTATTCATTTGTAAACTTATTATGGATAGATGTTGATTGCATACTGTGATTCAAATCTATGATTGATTGTGAACCTTTGATATGAATCTTCTAATATGTTATCATTATAACATGATGTCACAAGGCTTAGAATGTTGATTATTTATTGAATAAGGAGGTTATTATGCTAATCCATTTCGATTGAAAGTCATTATGGTTATCTTTGTTACTTGATTTGAGTTGGGAAAAAATACTTTGTTCATGCCTGAGTTACACTACATAAACGAAAGCCTGCATGATTGAATAAGTGTTGTGATTAGAGTTTTTCATGCATATTATAATAGAATGAATGCTTCAAGCATAGATTGTTTTGTTATTATATATTTATCAAGTGATTGTTGCTTCCTAGTTGTAATTTGAATTAAAATTATTCTATAGTCTTCATGTTGTTTAGTATTTAGGTTGGAATTTATAATGGTGTAGTGACACACTTATACATCTCGAGCTCCATAGTCACTGAGGGATGAAACACTTCCTTATTTGGTCCACTCGAGATGGTTTAAACCTATATGAGTTGTAAACATATATTATTCTATGTTTTCTATTGATATAAGAATGAGTTTGAATCTGTTAGGAGGCCCCTTATCCAACGGTAGCACAATTGATTACTTATATATGAGCAATTGAACACGGAAATTATACCAGAATGATTAAGAAACTAGAAACATGAGACAGCAAAGAATTTGAGAGACAATACACACAATTGTATTAGATAATACTAGAAGAAAATACAAATAAGGAAGATGCCACTTCTCCCTCCACCTCAAAGGCTTGCCACACCTCAAGATCTTCTTCCCTCTCTCTTGCTCAACACAAAACCAACTCTAAACCTGAGTTACAATCCCTCCTTGAATGATATAGCTGATCTCCTTGACCTTACACCTGTAGATCTCCTTGACCTTGCTTGCTTCAATGCTCTTACTTGATCAATATGATGATTACAATACATGCCTCATGGTTCTTTAAATAGAATCCCATGGTTACAAAAATAGACATCTAACTACTAAAATTAGACACACAGCTCGCGACTTAAAATAGTCTCTTAGCATGCAAACACTCAGTTTAACTAACTGACTGTTCGTAAACAGCAGTTCTGGACCGCACAGGCGACCGACGTCGGTCCCTGCTTGTCTGGTGCTGCCGACGTCGGCCGACTCTTTGCCGTCGCCGGTCTCCTTCTCCACTGCATCTGACCGACGTCGGTCATACTGTCGACGCCGGTGGCTCTGGTTCTTCAGCATCCTTTCTTCATGTGTGTGCAAACGGTTGAAGCTTTTAGCTCCACACCCTAACAATCTCCCACTTGGAGATAAACAGCTGCAACCTGTACCTATACCTGTACACCATCTATTTTGTTCCTTTGGCTCTGTATCCCTCTTCAAAGTCACCCTTGAAGACCAACCACCACGCAAGCTTGTGATGCTATATCTGTCACCTATGCCACAAGAACTTTGCTGCTCTCAAATTCTTCATGACATACTTCTGAACCAACTCTACCCTTAGCTCAGAAAACTCCCTGTATATGCAACCCTGCAAAAAGTAACACAATACAGTAACAGGATAATGTAGCTAATATTATCCAACCTGGTAAAGATAAAATACAATGGTCAAACCTCCATTGCCCTGCAGCTAACTCAAGACCATATACCATAGCCTTCTGTCTCAGATGTCCATCCACTCTCTTCTCTAAAACGGGAATCCATCCCTCTATATCCAGCTGACAACTCCACCAATAAGTACCTGTTTGGCTCTAATCCAAGGACTCACACTCCTCATCCATGTCAAGCTCCCACTGTTTTTGGATTCTACCTGCATTGCTTCCTCCATCTTCCTAGTTCAAGACTATCAGAAAGCAATATAAAGAAGGTGAACAACGAATATGAGGTTCACATACCTTTTCTGACCTCTGTATGGGTGTTTGAGACTCATAGATCCACCCAACATCTGTTTCAGTGACCGATCTCGGCCAACTCCCAATCTGCTCCCGATCGATGTCGGTTCCCTGCACTGATCCTGACTGCCGACGTCGTTACCCCTGGCCGACGTCGGTGTCCCTTCTGCCAACGTCGATCCTGATGACCGACGTCGGACTTCACCTGTCCGACCTACCGACCCTGCTGGTCTGCACATGACCGAAGCCGGTGTCTGGATGACCGACGTCGGTTCCAAGTAACTGACATCGGTGCCTGTGTGTTCCCGTGAGTGATGAATTCTTTATCTGCGAGCTCTTCTTGGATCAAATCTATATCCATGCTGCCCTGCTCAGATTTATTTACTGCCTGTAACTGTTCTAAGGCCTTCATCTCCTCCATGAACACCAAGACATCCCTGTTCTTGTCAAAAGCCTCAAATTTCCTTTTCCTGCAATGAATTCTATCCATGCCTTCTAAATTTGAACACATACCTTTTGAGTCAAGAACTTCCATTCCCTTCTTATTCATGTGACCCTGCCTATTAGACCACATATACGAATCTGCACCAGAAGTGGAATCAGTAGTACAAGTAGATAGATAAAGAGTACCTACTTTCTTACCTCTTGCTAAAACAAGTGCTCCCTTGGTAACTTTCCAAGAATCCGCTGTGAGGGTTATTGTGCATCCCTCATCTCCCAACCTTCCTACAAAAATCAGACTCTACTTCAGAATTGGAACATGCATGACCTCCTTCAACACCCATGTGTTGTCAATTTGCAATCTCAGCTGCACTTTCCCTTTGCCAACTATCTGACAAGGCGTACCATCCCCTAAATAAAGAACTCCAAAATCTCCCTGTTCATACTCATGAAACAAATCTCTGTTTGGGGATGCATGAAAAGATGAACCAGAATCTAATATCCATGATCCTACGTGACTATCCAAAGAAAGTATGAGAGCATCCTGTACCACAATGTTTGCATCTTTTGCTTCTTCCATACCTGTATGTTGATTCTCTTTATCTCTCAACCAACACTCCTTCTTTGTATGTCCCTTCTTTCCACAAAACCAACAGGTAGTACCTTTAGACTCGGATCTCCTTCCCGACCTTGATTTCCCTTGCTCAATCTTCTCCTTTTGCCTTCCTTTGCTTTCCACACTTAGAGCGTTTCCTGATGATTCACCTGTGCTTCTCCTGCGTATTTTTTCATTCAAAATCACACTCACAACATCATCAACCTTTAAGATTTTAGAAGCAGATGCAGAGTTACTTACTGCCATAACCATACCGTCCCAACTTTCAGGCAAAGAACATAATATCAAGAGAGCCTTTACCTCATCGTCAAAAACAATGTTGACTGAAGCTAGTTGGTTTACCAAACCATGGAAATCACTGAGATGAGTATGTACCAAACCTCCTTCCTGCATTTGTAAAGTAAATAGCTGCTTCATAAGGTATACCTTATTAGAAGCCGAGGGCTTTTCATATAAATTTGCCAAGGACTTTATCAACTCTTCCGTTGTTTTGCACTGTGATAAGCTGGAAATCACAGAAGCTCCAAGACTCAACCTTATGGAACCAAGAGCCTTCCGATCAAGAACACTCCATTCTTCATCCTTCATATCTGTGGGCTTGCATGCAACCCCACCCAATGGTAAGTACAGATCCTTCTGATACAGATAGTCCTCAATCTGCATCCTCCAGTGTTGATAATTCTTGTCGTTAAACTTCTCCATTCGTAGCCTGCTTTCTTCTGCCATTGTTGAGCTCCCACTCAATCAGAAAACCCTGTGAATGACCTGTAATCAAAAACAATAACCTGCTTCCTGCAAACCGTAGCTCTGATACCAACTGTTAGGAGGCCCCTTATCCAACGGTAGCATAATTGATTACTTATATATGAGCAATTGAACACGGAAATTATACCAGAATGATTAAGAAACTAGAAACATGAGACAGCAAAGAATTTGAGAGACAATACACACAATTGTATTAGATAATACTAGAAGAAAATACAAATAAGGAAGATGCCACTTCTCCCTCCACCTCAAAGGCTTGCCACACCTCAAGATCTTCTTCCCTCTCTCTTGCTCAACACAAAACCAACTCTAAACCTGAGTTACAATCCCTCCTTGAATGCTATAGCTGATCTCCTTGACCTTACACCTGTAGATCTCCTTGACCTTGCTTGCTTCAATGCTCTTACTTGATCAATATGATGATTACAATACATGCCTCATGGTTCTTTAAATAGAATCCCATGGTTACAAAAATAGACATCTAACTACTAAAATTAGACACACAGCTCGCGACTTAAAATAGTCTCTTAGCATGCAAACACTCGGTTTAACTAACTGACTGTTCGTAAACAGCAGTTCTGGACCGCACAGGCGACCGATGTCGGTCCCTGCTTGTCTGGTGCTGCCGACGTCGGCTGACTCTTTGCCGTCGCCGGTCTCCTTCTCCACTGCATCTGACCGACGTCGGTCATACTGCCGACGCCGGTGGCTCTGGTTCTTCAGCATCTTTTCTTCATGTGTGTGCAAACGGTTGAAGCTTTTAGCTCCACACCCTAACAGAATCATTTAGAGAGACTTTTGGTGTTATTTAGTAATAATAGTATGTTATTGCACTCTGTTTGACTTGATCTTTAAATTTGTTGTTATTATTGTTACATTGTTATTAGAGAATGGCTTCTGCTCTAGGGAACTTTAGATAATTTTATTTAAAATATGTACCCTACCTTATTATTTAAATTGTGGCTCCTCATGATGGTTAGAAAAAGGTCTAAAGGAACTGCTAATGCCAATAATAATCTGGGTAATAACAACCTAGGAAGATGCAAAGGTAAAAATAAAGGTAGAGACTGTGGTGCTCCCAATTGAACAATAATAGAGATGAGCCACCTCCTATTAATAATGTTGATAACAAAAATGAAGTTTCTATTGCTAATGAAATTGGAGGTAACCCAACTGATAAGCATGAAGAAGTCCTTAATGATATTTTTTAAGCTTTGAATACCATTCAAGGTAAGATTTAAAATCAAGAAGGCATACTCAATAACCTTGTGGGTGTTTTTCATAAAAGCTTGCATGGGTTGGAAAATGATCAAGGGGAGGAGCAAGTGCTCTAAGAATTTTCCTTGACAGTGGTTGACCCAATCATAAAGGAGATTAAAAAGCTTCCTCCACCTACTTTTTTGAGTGAAGAATATGGAGATGTAGCTAATGCTTGGCTTTTAAATTTTTAGAAGTACTTTAATATTCATAACCTGCTCTCTAATGTGAAAGCTAGGGTGGTAGCCTATCAGTTATTTGGCATTTCTAACTTATGGTGGAAGCATATTTGTGCCTTAGAGGGATACCTGACAGTGATCCTTTGAAAAATTTTGAGAGGTAATTTCGAAAAAGATACGTAAGTGCCAACTTTAAATAACATAAAATAACTGATTTTTAGCTACTAAAGCAAGATAACGTGTTTCTTACTGAGTATGAAAATAAGTTTTTGAATCTGCTGCCTCATATAAATTATATGCATGACGAAGAGACTAAAGTGAAAAAATTTAAGTTGGGATTGGAAGAGATATTGATGTATGATGTCAATACAATTAATCCAAAAACTTTGGTCACTACCATTGAGTATGCTCATATGGCAGAAGAGAAACAAAAGTCTCGATAGAAGGTGAGATAAGATATTAAATCGAGTAAAAAATAAATCAAGGCCAAAAATATTTTTCCCTCGCCTATTTTTTTTAAGAAATCAGACTATAAATGCATGTTTACTAGGAATAATATTGGATTTAATAAGTTTTAAGGGAAAAACAAGAAATTTAAAAATTAAAATTCACCAAAATAGGGTCCAAAAATAGAAATTAAACTCAAAATAAGTAATGTGGACTAGCCAAGGGGGTTGATCCTATTCCCATTTCACCACTAAAAACTATCTAGTGTTGGGAATGTGGTGATAACCAATACCAAAATGACTATCTGAAAGATGAAACTTGGGCAATCAATTAATCATAGGGTGTACATAGTAGTTAATAATCAACATGTTGACTTCTAAGCCACTCCGATTGGGACCAAATGTAATATAGTTGGTTTCAATGTTTCTATCTTGATTGAGTTTGTTGCAACAAATATCTTTGTTTCACCTATTGTAGCAAATAAGTGTAAAATTTAACTTGTTAATGTTAGAAAAGGTTGGAAGGGCGAGTTCAGTATTGAAAAATGGTACTTATCTAGGAATTCTTAGAGAAAGCTGAGCTTGATTTATGTATCTTTAATATAAAACTAAATTTATTCTTAGCTCCATTGGGATCCTATGATATCATTTTAGGCGTGGACTAGTTACAATGTTTGAATACTTTGGCAAGAAGGTGAAATGCACAATTGATTTTGAAAGAATCATGGAGGTGTAAGGCATTCAAAAGTCTAAATCACGTAAAATAATTTTATCTCTGCAGTTGAAAAAGGTTGTGCTTAAAGGTTACCAACTTTATGAAGTCCAAATTCAAGAACTAAGGACACCTAATTATCCTACATGGTTTTTCCTTTCCTAAGGGAATTTATGGATGTATTTTTTAAAAAATTGTTTGGGTTTCCATCCAAATGAGAGTTTGATTTTTCTATAGACATTATGTCTAGGGTTGCACGTACATCCAAGGATATTTATAAGATGAATGTGATTGATTTGCAGGAATTAAAAATTTAATTGTAAGAAATTTTAGACAATGGAAGTATTAGGTCAAGTCTATCTCCTTTGGGTGCTTTGGTTGTCTTTGTATAGAAAAAAGATGGCCTTTAAAGTTGTGTGTGGATTATTGTATGCTCAATAAAATGATGATCAATAATCATTATTCTTTGCCTATGACTAGTGATTTGTTTGATCAAATAAAATGAGTATTTATTTTCTATAAGATTGACTTGATATTAGGCTACCATCAGTTGATAATCAAGGAGGAAGATGTTCATAAAATAACTTTTTGAACACGACATGGTCCTTACAAGTTCACTATTATACCATTTGGCTTAACTAATGCACCAACTACATCTATGAATTTAATGAATAATGTTTTTAGGAATGATCTAGATAAATTTGTGCTAGTTTTCATTAATAATGTTCTAATTTATTCCAATGAGGAAGCTAAACATGAAAAATAGTTGATATTAGTCTTGTAAGGACTAAGACAACACAAGATGTATGAAAACTTTCTAAGTGTGATTTTTATTAGACTAAAATTCATTATTTGGGGCACATCATCTCTAAAGATGGTATTATTTTTGTTCTAACAAAGATTAAAGTTATTAAAGATTAACCTTATCCTACTAATATGCACAAAGTACATACTTTTATGGACTTGGAAGGCTACTACCATAGATTTGTGAAATTTTTTTCTAGCATAGCCATTCCTATAGATTACTTTTAGCGCAAGGGTAGGAAGATTATGTGGACACCCTTTTTTGAAGAGGTTTTTCATAATTTTAAGGATCTATTAAATACAAAACTTATACTTATTATCCCTAACTCAAATGCTAGTCATGAGATCTAGGTAGATGCTTCCAAGGAAGGTTTTGGTGGCATTTTGACCCAAAATGGTAAATTAGTGGATTATGAGTCATAAAAGCTTAAAGAAATTGAAAATAACTATCCCACACATGACATGACTTGAAATTTGTTGGCATTGTTCATTCACTAAATTAATGGAAGCATTTTCTATTGAGAAAGTATTTTAAGGTGAAATCTGATCACCGTAGCCTAGAACATTTTTTTTTCTAGAATGATTTGAATGGATGCCAACTCATATAGCTATAATTTGTATGTAATTTTGACATGGACATTTCCTATGTCAAGAGTAAGGAATGTCGTGTTACTGATGCACTCATTTGACACATGTACCTTCTTGTTTTATCTATGTTAAAATTTGAATTCAAAAATGTTGCGTAAAAATAGTAATTTTTGTTGAATTTTGCCATGAGGTAAGAGCATGTTGGGATAATGAACCTATTGCAAAGGTATTTGTTGATTTTTATATTGAAAGATATGACCTTAAGGCATAAAAGTATAATTTTTGAACCCAAGTCTATAGACTTATGAAGTCAAGTTTTGAAAGAAGTTCATACAATACCACATTATGCTTATCCTACATGAGTTATAAAGATACTACTTATGGCTTAGTATAAAGCATGATGAAGTTGATTTTATTGATAAATGCTTATATTGCTAATCTATCAAAATTGAGCATTTCCACCTTAGAGGATAATTGTACCCTCATGAATTTTCAAGGGATAAGTGGGTTGTAATTTCACTTGATTTTATTTTTAGGCCACCTAAATCTCATAAAAAGCATGATGCTATTATAGTGGTAATTGATGTTGGTCAAAGTTGTGTTATCACATAGGATTGCACCTGTCTTAATTATGTAGTTTGTTGTGCAAGTGCCTAATGAAATAATGGAAAAACCTCCAAAGCCATGGGACCTTGGAAATTTGAGGTTAAACTTTGGAGAAGGCTGACTTCCTTTCACTAAAATCTGATGCAAACTGATAAAAATATCAACCTTTTAAGAATTTTGCTCTTTAGTGATCTCATATCCTAAAATAGGGCTTTGACAGGAAAAGGGCTTTAAAGAAATTGAAATTGCATAAAAAATGAAAGTATGGTGATTGCACCAAATTTATATAATGGATCTAGATGCTTGCTTGGAAAGCACAATAGGGCAGAAAATAAATTGAGCTTATTTTAAGCACAAACTTATGCAAATTTAGAAATCAGGGGTAATATTTTAGCTATTCTTCAACAAAGGGAAAAATATATTTATTTCAAATAATACTATCAAGAGGGTAAAATACCACAGATGAATTCTCTTGAGACTGAAATAAAAGATAAAACTTCCATAAAGAATCAGATAACTTGCATAACACAGAGATTCCAAAGACAAGAAAGACAAAAACTTTAACTTTATTTCTCTCCAAAGGCTACAACTTGTAGCAAATACATTCAAAATACAAAAAAATATCACTAATAACAAAAGATACATTGGGCCACATGGTCTACCCATATTTATATAAAATATGTCTTAGAAGGCATGTAGTTGTAAAAACTTTAAGACCTAGTAAAATAAAACCATGCAAACTGGAACACCTCATGCAAAGGGGGGGCGAGTTCATCTATTTTTGGTGCTTTGGACTCGTGGGAGTGCTTGTGTTGCGTGCATGAGTGGGCATAAATATAGAGGTGATCTTTGTGTAGCTAGAGATCTTCATGAAAGGCGCCTTAGATGATGGCTGAAAATAACTCTCCATGCAAGGAATGGGGCCCAAAAGGACTTCATCTTTTTTCAAATAAAAGATAATATTGAAAATAAATTTTTAAACTTCTTTTCATACAAACCCCAATGTGTAAAACTAAAGTAAGACTTTTTCAACATCCAAACCTTTATCACTTTTACCAAAAAAGGGAGTGTGCAATTTGTTTTTATGACTTTGTACCTTTTTCATTTCACATTAATTAAAATAGAAAGTGCAATTTGCAACTTGATTTTTTCAACTTTCATATTTAAAAGATATAAATTTAAAAATATAGGTATTCTCTTTCTCCAAAAGAGTTATAAAAAATACGCGGTTGCACTTTGCAATTACAAATTACAAATTATAATGTCTTCAAAATGGAAATACACATGATAGAAAAAATTTACAAATATCTGAAAGAGAGGAAAAATTAATTAGTCTTCAAAATGAATCTAGCTTTTTTGTCATTTTTTGCTCATAGATTCTTTGAGTATGTAGCAAAGGCCTTGAATATTTCCTGTATTTGCTCTTCATTTGGCCTATAAGAATAAATGTTAAAAGCTACGTAGTCTGCCTATACATCAAATAACTCTCTTCAAAATGTCCTTATACCCTGCATTTCAATTTTTATTTGATTAATTACCTTTTCATAGTTGATAAACCTATGAATTGAACTTAAGGCAAAGATTGTGTCTTTTGCTGACTCCTTCTCAATTATTGCCTTAAAATGTTCCTAGACATGTTCTGCCTATAAGAGATTGCCACCATCATCCATTGGTCATCATGACATTAAGTTCATCATGCCATCAATTTCATATAGCACATCAATAGTTTTATCATGAGCCTCCTTGGCTCATTCAACAGATTCGATTAATATCCTTATCTGGAATTGGGTAGCCTTACATAATTCCTCATTTTGCATAGACTTCTTCAATATAATTTTAGCAATGAGGGTATTCATATCAATTGACTTTATGGCTGTCAACTTGGGGTAATACATGTTCAAAGTTTAGACCTCTCCTTCATAGCTACTGATCTGTGATTTTAAAATTTCCTTTCTCTCTATGATGATACCATAATCTTCCATCATTGCTGTGAGGGCCCTGCTACCCCTTGTAATCAATTATTCAGATCATTCTTTTGTATCCCTTCTCATGTGAGAAACCTCTCATACTAAATCAATTTTAGCTTGATCTAGACTGATTGGATGCACTTCCTATGGTTTCTATGATATTTCACTAATATTTATGAATTGGTTAAGTGCTTTGATCAACTAATCAACTTTCCTTTCGAGTTCATCCTTGGTGGCTTTGTCATGGTCAATTCTATGGAAGAGAGAATTGATACCTGATTGCACCTCATGCTTGATTCCTTCTCTTGTCTATCGACCAAAGTCTATATGAGAGACCTAATAATCTACCACCACAAGATCTTCCTTTGATTTGTCTGATGGGGGAACTGCAATCTCAACATATCTCTCCCCCTTATCATCAGTTAATGTTCTTGAGAGGTTCCTGTGAGTAGGTTTTGATTCCTTCTTGACTTTGGTCATAATGAAATCCAAAGTGATAGGATCAATCATGGTTTTCCTCTTTTTGCTCATTGATTGGTCTAACCAACTAAGGGTAGCCTTCTATGTATCTGGTATAGTCACCAAAGAATTTGTAGCTGATGTAGCTACACTAACTGACACTGTGACCACATAAGCCTCTTAGGAAGATGACACTGTTGACAACTTAGGAGGTGTCTATGAAGGTTTCTTCTCACCAATATTTTTAAAACCCATTACTACACCAAGTGTATGAGTTGCTCCAAGCTCAACTGATGGTATGGATGAAGTACTAGAAATGGGGAAAGTGGGAGAAACAAAAGTGGGGATCATGAATTTAGGAACTGGTGGAAGGGTAAAAGCCAAGGCATTGAATGTGTCAATTAGGTGTGTGGGGCCACTCAGGGTTGGTGAGGTGAAAATGGTGGGTTGAGATGAAGAGGGAATGGTACTCACTCCAGAGGTTGAAGTGGCCTACAAGATGGTAGTCAAGATGACTGACTTTGAGGCAATGTATTATTGAGTGGTGTTGGGGATTAATGGTGATGAAACATAAAGAATTGTGAATGGAATAAAAAGTGAGAGTGGATCGAATGGGGAAGGAGAATTGGGAGGAAGGGAAAGTGAAGTAGAAACTTGGAATCCCACTATAGGGGGACCCTAAGTGCTACCTATACTCATTTATGTTGTTTGCACTTGGATTAACGAAGTGGGTGGATAAGGTGGGGATGAGTGGAGGGAGAGGAGTAGAGACTTGTGATGTAATGGAAACTTGAGGGGCTTTGGGAGAAGATGTAGCTTATGGAAGCATTAAAGCTTCTTTTACTATAAAAGTTAGAGAAGGGGGGACAATGGAAATATGAGCCAATGTTATAGGATCTGAAGTAGTAGATCCTTATGCTACTGGTGTTGTGTCTTCTATTGAAAGATCAATGGGTTCATGTGTAACTTCTCCTTCTTTGCTTGACTCTCCTTTTTTGGCCTTAGTCTTTATTTTCCTCTTCTTTTTCTATTTAAGTCTTGATGATGATTCACTAGGGTCCTCTATTGTTTGTGTTATACCCTCTACTTTTAATTTTAGGATCTTTTCTTTAACTGTTATGGTTTCTCTTTCAATCAACACTCCTTTACTCTTTAACCAATTAATAGTCCTATTGATGACATGGGTTATTCTATCAAACAAATAAAATGAATTAGGAATTAACCACCTAACTGGTGGTAGGGGGTTTACATTGACCTAGGTGAGGTATAATGGATCCACTCTGGAAACATCATCTTCCAAGTCATCAGGGACTGGTGCCAGATCATAATCCTTTATTTGTTTCAGGGACATTCTTGAGTAGTCCCTCATTCTAACCATCTCTTCATCATCACAATCCTCCCAATAATATTCATATTATGGCACATGCTAATATGATGCCAACTCTTATGCATGAGTGATTTTTTTGTATGGGTCAAAATATGGCCTAAACTCTAGGGGTCCTCAATGTTACTTGGCTCATCTCTACTTCTGCACCTCTAGCCTTTAGAAGAGTTTGTCATGTATAACAACTAATAGAAATAGGGAAATCAATCCATGTCTTATGTCTATTAGAGAGGATGTTATGGATTTTTGTTAGTTGTCGCATCAACTCCAATAATGCCCATTTATCACTTACGTACCAGGGAAGGGTGAAGGGATAACCACTAAAGTATGCTATCCTAATGTAGGAATATGTGGGGAATTGTATAAATAATGATCCCCATTTAGTGATTTATTATTTTTCCTCCCTTGAGAACCTTTCCCTCTTAAGTTCTGTATTGAACATGGTGATGATGATGTAGATGAAAGCATCATCAACTCTTCTAAACTATTGTTTACTAGCCTGAAGGGTGAGGTCAGGGTAGTAATTATACACTCTTGTTATTTCATCAGGAATGGTATCAAGACCTGGTAATAATCTCCCCTTAGACAAAATTTAAAAAATGTATGAGGTCATGTAAAATTTGTTTTAGATTTAAACATGCAACAACTGCTGATGGAGAGAATCACTGATTAATTGTGCATAATGTATATATTTCTTATTCTCTTGGATGGTCCAAATATATTGGTACATCCATTGTTCATAGCACTAGGCATCAGGATTTCCAGTGACTCTATGCAACAATGTTATAACATCTCCCACCTCCTCTATAAAATTAGACCTATACATTGTCTTGGGCAGTCTGGTGGAGTGCTTAAGGGTCTTGAGCCATTATTTATTGATCATCTTTTGGCATCCATCTTTATTCTCCTCATAGAACTATGTATATGTTTGGGGAGTTATATCTAGATAAGTTTTGAACTTAGGAATGGAAAACATCGAGTTGATGTAGTCGGAGTCAAGATCCATAATCTTTTCTCCCTTATCATTATACACTTGCCTCTTATTGGGGTCATAGTGTTGGGCCATTATTAGGATCAATTCATGACTTTGAATAGCTAGGGGAAAAGCTATAACTTGTGGAAGTCTAGATTCGTTAATAATCTGTATCCAGTCATTTTTGAATTCTATCCCTATTCTGGCCCAGAAGTCTCCTAGGTCAATATAACCTAAATTTGTATCACTAAATTTTGTGAGGTTGGATTTTAGACAAGAATTTGATTTAGGACCCTTAGATTTGAATTTCATCTCTTTAGGAGGCATGGAGATTTTAGAAAAATCCTATGAGTAACCAACTATGGAAGTTGGTAGAAACTGTAGGTGTATGAAGCACTTGTTCATTTTGGTGGAACTTGGAGGTGTTTAGAGCACGTCCAATGTTCACAATGCTTATGACTTAATAATCTCTGATGGATGTGGGCATACTTGTGGTAGGTCCACTCTCCATGCTGACAAAAAGATGTTGGTTTCTCAATAGAAGTAGAAGGTGCTTGAGGCACACCCACTCTCTGTAGTGCACTCAGAGTCAACAAAGGTCAAGGATGCTTAGAAAAAGTCAAGTGTCTATAGGGATGCTGGGGGGAAATAATCTTGGAGGGAATATTCACATTTTTAAATGGAAGGATATGCTCTGGGAATGAAAAGGACTTGATTTCAAATGTGAAATCCATAGATAAAAAATGGAGGAAGCTTTGTGAAGATTTTTTGGATGCTTACCTTGAAACCCTAGTATGCCCTAGGATGTCCCTAAAGAACTAAGTGTTATACCATACACAAAACTCTCTCAAAAATGACCCACCAACTGCTATAAAACCATACCTAGGAAAGATACTTTAAGATTGGAAAGGAATATCTACAAGAAATGAAAAAAACTTTAAAAGATGGAAATATAAAGGAATAAAACACAAGAGGAATACTATTTGGTATGCAAAAGTGACGTGGCTTAGCATAGCTGATGTGGTTCGAGGTTGAAATGGCAAGGATGATAGATTGGAGATCCAAATTTTACTTAGTAAGATAATCAAATGATAATAATTTGAAAATAAACTTAGGTTTATATAAGAAAAACCTACATTAAATGAGTGTAATGGTTGTTGGTGGTGGAGGTTGGACTTGATTGAAGCAGGTCAACTCTCTACAACTAGAAATGGCTTGGTAGAAGGCAGGGTTCATCGTGCACTTTGAAAGTTTATGAAAATGTGCAATGTGCACTTAAATATTTGCTTCCCATAGAAAGGTTTAGATGGGTTTGGCACAGGTCAGACCTACTCAGAGTAGGTCCACCCTTTGTAGTCAGGTTAATTACTTGGTAGGGAGTGAAGCTTAGCATGTACTTTACACATTATGAAAACATGCAATGTGCTCTCTAGGGCCCACCTCCCATGAGAAAAGGTGAAAGTGAAATGGCAGATGTTGGAATTGCTCCAAGCAAGTCCACTTTCTGTGGGTGGGTTACTTATTCGATGAGATCTAGAGCCTATCATGCACTTTTCACATTGTGAAAATGTGCAATGTACATACTAAGTTCCAAATTCCACCAGATGGGTGTGTGGTGGAATTCAAATCCTACCATACATTTTACATGTTTGAAAACATGCAAAGTGCATGGTGAGTTCCAAATTCCATAAATTTTGGGGTTTAGTGCCTCATGGGACTTGAAACCTGCAAAGCAATTTTTTAGTGGTGCAAATTACACCTAAAGTCCCGAATTCTATGAAGAAAAATAAAAATGGATTTTGCAGGGTTAAGAGTTTTTACATAAAAAACAAAAGGGGTTCTCCCTTAGGGTTCTATATGTAATGAGATTTTTGGGACAATCTCAATGTTTTTGGCGACCTCTATGTGATGATTGCCTTCTAATCATTTGAATCCAATAGCCTTTCAAGATATTGAGCATGGATTCAACCTCACTCTAAAAAAACTATAACCTAAGAACTAAATAAGTTGGGTTTGACAAAACACATAAGAAAACAAATAATGAAATAGGAAAACAAACCAAAGAACAACTCCTAATGACTAAGACACGTGCATAAGCACTTATTAAAAACACAATCTAACCCTATTATTTACAATAAAATTAGGACTTTTGGAATAAGTCCTTACCTCAAAAGCAAGTTTTGAGGTATACCCCATTAACTGGGATTGATAGTTATTCGCCATCAAGCTTGGTGAGCTAGAATGTGTTAGGCCCTTTATGCTGAGTGATGACATACAAACTGCTCTATGTTTAATCAAATTTGGTGTGCCTGCCTAGTTTTGATTTATTTACATTCCACTTCAGGACCATGTCTCCCTCATTCAAGCTTCTTGTAGTTGCCTTTTTATCAAAAGTCTTCTTAACTTGTGCTTAATTTGCTTCCAAGACTTTTATAGATTAACACCTAATTTCCTCGAGTTCCATGAGTTCAACTAGTCTTATCTTCATCTCATCATTGTCAATTAGGTCTAACTAGTGATTGAGCTCTAGGGACAATATCCTGATTGATAGTGGCATTTGGGCTTCCCTTTCATACACCAACACAAAAGGAGAATTATCAATGGCTCTCTTTGGTGTAATTCTATCAACCCACAGTGTTAATCTTAGTTTTGTATGCCATGTCCTTTGGTTATCCTACATATTTCATATAATGATTTTAATTAAATTATTATTGGTAGACTTAGCTAGGCCATTAACTTGAGGGTAATAATTTGAAGACGTGCCCAAGTACACATTATGCTTTATGGTCCATTCACTAACCTTGAAACTATGTTGTCCATAAAATCCAAACTGGATGCTTCTGTGACATCTTTCAAAACATCTACTTCATCCATCATGTGAAATAGTCCATTGCTATGAGAACCCACTTGTGACCCGTGTTTTATGGTGGATTGATCATGCCAATAAAGTCTAATCCCCATTGGGCGAATGGTTGATCCGCTTGAATTGGTTTGAGAAGAAGTGCAGCTAGCCTTGCTTACCAGTGAAGTAAGCACACTTTTCATAATTTATTACCCATTGATGGGCATCCTTAAACAACTCAGGCCAATATTAGCCTCCTCTCATTACCTTCATGGCCATAGTCCTTGCTAAAAAATTTCCTCCTAATAGTTCATTATGAAATTGTTTGAGTACTTTAAGGACTTACTCATGCTCAATACATCTTAACAAGACTCCATTTATATCCTTTCAAAATAAAATTCCATCAACAAGGACATAAGGAATTGATTAGAGTTGAAAATAACTTTTATTTGACTATTGAAAGTCATAGGGTTATTCACTAGTCTGTAGGAAATGGGTCATGTCTTGAATCCAGGTATTAAAATAGTGTAGATTATTTGGTTGAGGTATATTTTGAGCATACACTGCATCAAAAACCAGTTCAACAGTTTTGATGTCGGTAGTTCATTTCTCACACAATACTTTCCCTCTTACCAACTTCATGATCATGACATCTACGTCATACTCTATGACCTTAGTGATCCATCTTACTCATTTTTCATTTATCTCCCTACTTAGCAAAAATTATTTGACACTGTGGTGAGTAACCATGATATGTACCTTGTTTTTAAAAAACATATGCCTGAATTTCTTGAGTTATTTGATTAATGAATACACTTGTTTTTCCATGAAGCTATAATTCTATTCATAACCTTTCAAAAATTGGCTAAAGAAAGATATAGGCTACTCCAAACATTCTTGATTGTGCTGAGTTAGAATTGCTAAGATACTCCCCTCCCCTCTAAACACGTAGAGGATAAAATCCCTTTTATAGTTTGGGTTAACCAAGGTGAGGTCTTAGGAGATAGCTTGTTTGATAGCCTCAAAGCTTTCTTTCCCCTCCTGCATTTAGCTAAAAATATTTCCCTTCTTTAACATTGCAGTAAGGAGTTTGGCCAAAGAGGAAAAATTTGGTACAAATCTCCTCACGAAGTTGATATTCCCTAGAAAGCTTTGTAAAGATTTTTTATGAATTGATAATGTCAATGTAGATATATCTCTAACTCATTCATAGTCTATTATAAGACCTTCTTTGGACACTATATGTCCCAATAACTTGCCTTCATGTACTGTGAACACACACTTCTTTAGATTAAGAGAAAAGCCTAATTCCCTACATCTTTTGAAAATATTTCTCAGGTGATCAAGATGTGCACCAATGTGCTTTGAATATCTATGCTATAATCTAGATATACTAAGATTATATCATTTATCAAACCCTTAAATTCCATATCCACATCTCTTTGAAAATTTGATCTTGTATTTGTGAAACTAAATGGCATCTTCCTATATGTGTACGTGTCCCATTTGGTGGTGAAGATAGTCTTGAATTGGTTTGATTCTTGTACCAAGTTTTGATTATAACCTGAATAACTATCCATAATAGAAAATATCTTGGATCCCAATACTATCTACATAATTTGTTCCATAGGGGGAAGAGGATAGTGATCCTTCAAAGATGCTTTGTTCAAGTCTCTGAAACCCACACATAGATGAATTTCACCAGTTTTCTTTCTAACAGGGACTGTATTCACTACCCAAGATGAGTGTTTGATCTTAAATATTATATTATCCTCTATCAACTTAGAGAGTTCATTTTTCATCAAGGGTTCAATCTTCAGATGGATGGGCCTCTATTTCTGCTTGATGAGTTTTGTATTTGGATCCATTTCAATGGTATATTTTGCTAAACTAAGGTTGAATCCTCTTAAATCGTGACCACTCTAGGCAAAATTATCATCAAACTCTCAACATAATTAAACAAAATCATGCTTCTCTGAAGTATTGCATATCTTGCCTATCTTGAGTGACTTGCCTTTTGAGATAATGACAGGTTCACAATCTTCTTTATTGATGGTAATGTTCTTCTTCTCACTTTTTAGTTGGTTATTCGAGTAAAATATATTTTTAGTGTAATGAGACCCATAGGTAACTTATTCATTTTTAGTTGTATAATTTGATCGCCATATTGGTCTTACAACCTTGGTTGATTTATTTTTGAAAACTTAGCATCATATCTTAAAAAATTATGATCTACTTGTTGTTATCAAAGACCTACCAATTAATTATATTATCAGGCATAAAAGGCCTTATAATCAGCCTCACATGCTAGCTATTTTTCCTTGTTATTTTAACTAGTAGATTATACTGAGATGTAACCAAGGCCATGTGGTCAATATCTTTATTCTATGCCCTTGGTACTGCTTGAATATTTAAGGCAATGAAATCCTTCAGTATGTCCCAAAACCTATGCTTTTAAGATCTTATCAAATTTTTTTTGGTCACACTTTTTGATCTAACCTGGTGAATGATAAGTTCACTATGCCCAAATACCTGTAAGATCTTGATTCTTCTATCTTTGGCCAAATGGAGGCCTTGAATCAATGCTTCGTATTTACCTACATTTTTGGTGCAACTGAATTGAAGTCTAAAAATATAGAAGTAACTTTATTTATGTGAAGATATCAATCCAACTCCCACACCTATACCATTTCTACTTCTTAAAACATCAAAATATAACTACAACATCCCTTGTAGATCCTCAGCCAGTTTGACTAAATTTGGGATGATTGCATCTTGATCATGAATACAATACATCCCTAACCCTATTTCTTGTATGTAGTCATAAGGATCAAATTACAAGGCTGATCCTCACTCATCCAAGTGAGTGTCTAGGATTTCTTTTATAGGTGTTGCATTCTCTTAATCTACCTCTTCCTCTTCTTGATCTTGTAAGGTACAGTTCATGTCTATGGGAGGAGTAGGATTATATGGTTCAATATGGTCTTTCATTATTGGTTCATATCTTATTGTTACTCTAGTTCCATATCTCATTCTAATTAGCATATAAGACCAATCTATAGATAGATATCCTCCCATTTTCGTAGTGAAATCTCTTGATAGACAAATGGTAAAGTATGGGTGAGGTCTATGACTGAAATGTCCTAAGTAATTGAAAGACTAGGGAAAACATGAATAGTGAGGTCCAATCCTTTTATAATTCATACTATTTGAACAATAGTCCCATCTAGTTGCACTACTAATTTATTAACATGTGTGTGTTTTATCCCCAAAGCATCATATATTTTCTTAGGCATCACATAACTACTAGCCCCTAAATCCACCATGCACTTGTGTACCAGATGCTTCCCTATTATAAGTGAAAGGTAAAAGGGAGGAGGATTAGCATTTTTGCTTGTTTTATTGTTAGTTTGAGGCTGACATAAATTTATAGTAGGTGTAGGCCCCCTAGCTAGAGCCTTCTCTGATATTTGAAAGTTCTTCAAGGCCTCTTGTATTAAGTCCCTTTGTGATAGTATAGATAAAGCTTCCCACATAGTGACATTCAAATTAGTTTTCTTCATTATATCAACAATGATAAAAGGGATATTACCAACATTTGTTGGTACTTTTGTAGGGGCTACATCTTCCTTTACAATATTTAGAGCATACACCTTCGCTTTGAATTAATTGGTAGGTACGAAGGGTGGCCTTTAAACTATATTAATATTTGCCAATTCTATTGCTGCTTTGGAAGTTGAAGCCTGGTCTAATCTAGAGAGTTGATCAAATTTTATTTCTCTTTTATTGGAATGTGTATTAGCTGCTACAAGGACTCCACTCTTAAAAATGCTTCATCTTGGTCTATTACACTAAAATTGTCCTCTTGCCAATTTAGAAGAGTTGCTTCACTTTGAGCAGGTTCTTATGTTTTTGCTTGTTGTGAAGTAGATCCTTCCTATCACTTTTTCATACTTACTACACCTTGTACCATCAGGGCTTGACTGATAACACTATTGGGAAAATTATTCTTATTATGGGCTGATTGTATGGATAACACCACTCATATTCTTGAGCCAAATTATTTTGAACATGGATAATAGCTTTGGAAGATTCAGGTGGCAGTAATGGATGAGTATTTGGAGGTTTTAACCGTGCATTTTTTCCTTATTATTAGTTGTTACCTTGATATGGTTGTCTATCCCCTTAGTAGGATTACCTATTCCCTTGATACGTAGGGTTAGCTGAAAGGGTTTATAGTTTTGGGCTTGTTACCTTTTCATCACCATTAAGTCATTTCCAAAACTCTTGACTAATGATTTGACCTCATGCAATTCGTCTATAGGTACAGGAGTTAAAGTAGGTGCCTTACTTGTAGTGGGGATTGGAGCAAGTGCAGGTGGGGGGATAGGGGTTATTTTTGGAAATAGAGGCATTGGGGGCCATGGTGAAATTTTCCTAGCTTGAATCAAATAATTCTTGACCCTTATTACAATATCATAAGCTGTAGGAAGTGTGGTACCACCCAATGACTGAACCATCAAGGCTATATCACTATTAAAATATTTTAAGTAATATACGATGGCATTATTTTTAGTGGGTTCAACCAAGATTGCAATTCTATTCTAGGTCTTCTGAAAGTGGTAATTGAAGTCAATCATTTGTTAATGAGGAGCTCCTTTAATTTCAATCAACTATTTTACCAAGGAAAGGTGATCACACTTGTCCTCAAAGTGGGAGTACATTGCAATGCTTAACTCATCCCAAACTTGGATTGAGGTGGGAAGGAGACCTCTATACCATTGTAAAGCTTTCCCCTTAAAAGAGGAGACTAGGAGTCCAATTGCAACATTGTCTTCGACCACATTATGGATTGAGTAGAGGTTAACAATGTCTTGTATATGTTCTAAAGTAGTGGTATAAGTTTCACTAGTAAAATATGGTAGAATTTTTAATGCTGAGACTAGTATATCATGATACTGGGCCAAAATGAGTGGACTAATTGTATTGAAAGCTATAAAATTCTGATTTCTAGCCATTACGGGGGGTATAGAGCTGATCAAAGTGACTAAAGGGGATGGGAATAAAATTCTAAGATATACCTCAAGTTGAGGGGTGACTACTTTTATTCTCTTTTGTTAATGGAAATGACAATTCGAAAAAATCAGTCCTCTTACCTTTGGTAGATGATCTCATTTGTTTGCTTGGCATATATCACCTTGAACTTGTGAGTTCATAAACTAGTGGAGTCACCAGGTGCTTTGATATTTGCATAAAACTTGTACAATAGTTGATGAGAATAGTATCGATCTCTGTGTAATTTTTGGGTCCCATCGGGCATGCCAAAAACTATTTTCACATAGGAGTACACCTGTCTTAATTTTGTAGCTTGTTGTGCAAGCGCCTAATGAAAAAATAAAAAAACCTCCAAAGCCATGGGACCTTGGAAATTTGAGGTTAATATCTAGAGAAGGTCAGCTTCCTTTCACTAAAATTTGATGCAAACTGATGAAAATATTAACCTTTTAAGAATTTTGCTCTTTAGTGCTCTCGTATCCTAAACTGGGGCTTTGACAGGAAAAGGGTTTTAAGGAAATTGAAATTATAGAAAAATTGAAAGTATGGTGATTGTACCAAATACATATAGTGGATCTAGATGCTTGCTTGGAAAACACAATAGGACATCAAATAGATTGAGTTTATTCTAAGCATAGACTTATGCAAAATTGAAAATCAAAGGTAATATTTTAGTTATTCTTCAACAAAGGGAAAAAGATCTTTATTTCAAACAATACTAACAAGAGGGTAAAATACCACAAATGAATTCTCTTGAGACTGCAATAAAACATAAAACTTACACAAAGAATCAGATAACTTGCATAACATAGAGATTCCAAAGACAAGAAAGGCAAAAACTTCAAAGTTAATTCTCTCCAAAGGCTACAACTTATAGCGAATACATTCAAAATATAGAAAAATATCACTAAAAGCAAAAGATACATTAGGCCATAGGGTCTGCCCATATTTATACAAAATATGTCTTAGAAGACATGTAGTTATCTAAATTTTAACACCCAACAAAAGGAAATCATGCAAACTGGAACACCTTGTGCAAAGCAGGGTGAGTTCCTCTATTTTTGGTGCTTTGGACTCATGGGAGTACTTGTGCTATGTGCATGAGTGGGCATAAATATGGAGGTGATTTTGGCATAGCTGGAGATATTCATGTAAGGCTCCTTGGATGATGGCTGAAAACAACTCTCCATAGAAGGAACGGTGCCCAAAAGGGCTTCATCTTTTCCCAAATAAAAGATAATATTGAAAATAAAATTTCAAACTTATTTTCATGCAAACCCTAGTGTGCAAAACTAAAGTGAAACTTTTTCAACATCTAAGCCTTTATCACTTTTACCAAAAAAGGGAGCATGTAATTTGATTTTATGACTTTGCACATTTTTCATTTCACATTAATTAAAATAAAAAGTGAAATTTGTAACTTGATTTTTACAACTTCCATATTTAAAAGATATAAAGTGAAAAATATATGTCTTTTCTTTCTCCAAAAGAGTTATAAAAAATACACAACTGCACTTTACAATTAAAAATTACAAATTATAATGTCTCCAAAATGGAAATACACACGATAGTAAAAATTTGAAAATATGTAAAAGAGAGGAACAATTAATCAGTCTTCACAATAGCTTCAACTTTCTTATTGTTTCTTACTCGTAGCTTCTCTGAGTATGTATTAAAGGCCTTGAATATTTCCTGTATTATCTTTTCATCTAGATCGTAAGAATAAATGTTATAAGTTACACATTCTACCTGTACATCAAATAAATCTCTTTAGAAAGTCCTTATACCCTATATTTTGGTTCTCATTTGATCAATTGCCTTTTCATATTTGATAAACCTATGAATTGAACTTAAGGCAAAGACTATGTCTTTTATTAAATCCTTCTCAACTATTGCCTTAAAATGTTCCTAGACCTGTTCTACCTGTAATATATATTTTACATCATCCATTAGTTGGCATGACTTAAGTTAATCATGCCATCAATTTCATATAGCACATCAATAGCTTTATCATGAGCCTCCTTAGCTCGCTCAGTATATTCAGTCAGTATCCTTTTCTAGAATTGAGAAGCCTTGTGTAATTCCTCATGCTCAGTAGAGTTCTTAAATATATTTTTAGCAATGAGGGTATTCATATCAATTGAATTTATGGATATCAACTTGTGATAATACATGTTCAAAGTTTGGACCTCTCCTTCATAGCTATTGATCTGTGATTTTAAAATTTCTTTTCTCTCTATGATGATACTATAATGTTTCATCATTATTGCAAGGGCCCTGCTACCCCTTGTAATTAGCTCCTCAGACCATTATTTTAAATCCCTTCACATGTGATTAATCTCTTGTATTGAATCAATTGTATCTTGATCCAGATTGACTGGCTGCATTACTTATGGTTTCAATGATTTTCACTGGGTTTTATGAATTGGCTAAGTGCTTTGATCAATTTTAATTTTGAGTTCATCCTTGGTGGCTTTGTCATGGTCAATTATATATAAGAGAGATTTGATACCTAACTGCACCTCATGCTTAAGCCCTTCTCTTGTCTACCGACCAAGGTGTATATGAGAGACCTAATAATCTATTACCATAAGATCTTCCTTTGATTGGTCTAGTGGGGGAACTGCAATCCCAACATATCTCTCTCCCTTGTCACCAGTGAACATTATTGAGAGGGTCCTGGGAGTAGGTTTTGATTTCTTCTTGACTTTGGTTATACCGAAGTCTAAATTTTTGGGATCAATCATGGTTTTCCTCTTTTTACTCATTGATTAGGCTAACCAACTAGGGCTAGCTTTCTATGTATCTAGCACAGTCACCAAAGAATCTGTAGCTAATGTATCTACACTAACACTATGACCAAGGAGGCCTCTTAGGAAGATAACATTGTTGACAACTCAAGAGGTGTCTATGAAGGTTTCTTCTCACCAATATTTTGCAAACCCATTGCTGTACCAAGTGATTGAGTTGCTCCAAGCTCAATTGATGGTATGGATGAAGTAGTGGAAATGGGGGAAGTGGGAGGAATGGAAGAAGGGATTGTGATTTTAGCAATCGAGCGAAGGGTGGAAGCCAAAGCACTTAATGTGTCAATTAGGTGTGTAGGGCCACTCAGGGTTGGTGAGGTGAAAATTGTGGGTTGAGATGAAGATAAAACAATACTCTCTCCAAAGGTTGAAGTGGCCTATGGGATGGTAGTAAAGATGACTGACTCTTAGGCAATGTACTGTTGAGTGGTGTTAGGTATTAATGGTGATAAAATATAAGGAATTATGAATGGAATAGAAAGTGAGAATGGATCTAATGGGGAAGGAGAAATGGGATGAATGGAAAGTGAATTAGAAACTTGGACTCCCACTATAGGGGGACCCTAAGTGCTCCCTAGACTCGTTTGTACTATTTACACTTGGCTTATCGAGGTGGGTGGTGTGGTGGATAAAGTGGGGATGAGTGGAGGGAGAGGATCTTATACTTGTGATGCAATGGAAACCTAAGGGGATTGGGGAGAACAGGAAGTTGGTGAAAGCATTTAAACCTGCTATACTATAGAAGTAGGAGAATGGGGGATAATGGAAATAGGAGCTAGTGTTATAGGATCTAAAGTAGTAGTTAATTATGCTATTAGTGTTGTCTCTTCTACTAAAAGATCAATGGGTTCATGTGGAGCTTCTACTTCTTTGCTTAACTCTCCTTTTTTGGCCTTAGTCTTTGTTTTCCTCTTCTTTTTTTGTTTAGGTCCCATTGATGATTCACTAGGGCCCTCTACTATTAGTGTTATACCCTCTGCTTTTAATTTTAGGAGCTTTTCTTTAACTCTATGGTTTTTCTTGTAATCTATACTCATTTAATCTTTAGCCAATTGATAGTCCTATTGATGACATGGGTTGTTCTATCAAACATATAAAATGACTCAAGAACTAACCACCTGACTGGTTGTATGGGTTTTATAATGACTTGGGTGAGGTATAATGGATCCACTATAGAAATATTATCTTCTAAGTCATTAAGAACTGGTGCCAAATCATAATATTTATTTGCTATAGGGACATTCTTGAGTAGTCCCTAATTATAATGTTCATATGATGCCAACTCTAATGCATAAGTAATTTTTCTGTATGGGTCAAAATATGGTCTGGACTCTAGGGTCCTCAATGTTACTTGGCTCATCTCTGCTTCTGCACCTCTAGCCTTCAAAAGAGTTTGGCATGTATAGCAAATAATAGAAATAGGGAAATGAATCCCTACCTTGTGTCTATTTGAGAGGAGCTTATGGGTTTCTACTAGCTGCCACACCAACTCCAAAAATGCCCATTTGTCACTTACGTACTGGGGAAGGGTGAAGGGATAGCCACTGAAGCTTGTTGCCCTAATGTAGGAATATGTGGGGAATTATATAAATAATGATCCTTATTTAGTGATTTCTTATTTTGTTTCCCTTGAGAACCTCTCCCTTTTAAGTTTTGGATTGAACATGGTGATAATGCTATAGATGAAAGCATCTTTAACTCTTCTAAACTATTGTTTAATAGATTGAAGGGTGAGGTCAGGGTAGTAGTTATACACTCTTATCATTTCATTGGGAATGATATGGAGATCTGGGAATAATCTCCCCTTAACCAAATTATAAACAATGTATGAGGTCATGTAAAATTTGTTTGAGGTTTGAACCTCCAATAGTTACTGATGGAGAGAATCATTGATTAATTGTGCCTAATGTATATATTGCTTATTCTCTCAGATGGTCTAGATATAGTGGTACATCCATTATTCTTAGCACTGGGCATCAGGACTGCCAGTGACTCTATGCATCAATGTTATAACATCTCCCACCTCTTGTATAAAATCAGACGTATACATTGTCTTGGGAAATATAGTGGAGTGCTTAGGGGTCTTGAGCCATTATTTGTTGATCATCTTTTGGCATCCATATTTATTCTCCTCATAAAACTATATAAATATTTAGGGAGTTATATCTAGATAAATTTTAAACTCAGGAATGGCAAATATCGATTTGATGTAGTCAGAGTCAAGATCCATAATGTTTTCTCCCTTATGGTTATACACTTACCTCCTATCAGGGTCATAATGTTGGGCCATTGTTAGGATAAATTTAGGACTTTGAACAATTAGGGGAAAATCTATAGCTTGTGAAAGTTCAAAGTCATAAATACTTTGTATCTAGTCATTTTTAAATTCTACCCCTATTCTGGCCCATAAGTCTCCTAGGTCAATATGACCTAAATCTATATTACTAATTTTTTTGAGGTTGGATTCTAGACAAGAAACTGATTTAGGACCCTTAGATTTGAACTTCATCTCTTTGGGAGGCATGGAGATTATAGAAAAATCATCTGAGTAACTAACTATGGAAGTTGGTGGAAAATGCAGGTGTATGAAGCACTTATTCCTTCTGATAGAAATTGGAGGTGTTCAGAACATGTAAAATGTCCATGGTGCTTATGAATTAAGAATCTCTAGTGAGGTGGGACATGATTGAGGAAGGTCCACTATCTATGGTGCTAAAAAGATGTTGGGTTCCCAACAAAAGTGGGAGGTGCTTGAGGTATGCCCACTCTCTACAGTGTACTAGGAGTTTGTGGAGGTCAAACATGCTTGGAACATGTTCAATGTCCATAAGGATGTTGGAAGGGAAAGAATATTGGAGGGAATATTCACATCTTCAAATGGAAGGATATGCTCTAGGAATGAAAAAGACTTGATTTTGAATGCAAAATCCATGGATAAAAAATAGAGGAAGCTTTGGGTAGATTTTTTGGATGCTTACCTCAAAATCCTAATATGCCCTAGATGTACTATTTAGTCCCTAAAGATCTAAGTGCTACACCATACACAAAACTCACTCAAAAATGACCCACCAACCACTATAAAACTAGACCTATGAAAGAAACCCTAAGACTAGAAAGGAAACTCTATAAGAAATGGAAAAACCCTTCAAAGATGGAAATATAAAGGAATAAAATAGAAGAGGAATATTGTTTGGTGGGTGTAGGTGATGTGGCTTAGTATAGCTAACATATCTTGAGGTCAAAATGGTGAGGAGGGGAAACTAGAGCTCTAAAACATACTTAGCAAGATAATCAAATGATAATAATTTGCAAATAGACCTAGTTTTATATATGAAAAACATGTATTAAATGTGATTAATGGTGGTTGGTGGTGGAAGTTAGACTTGCTTGAAGTAGGTCCACTCTCTATGGCTAAAAATAGCTCAATGGAAGGTGGGGTTGGTCATGCACTTTTCACATTTGTGAAAATGTGCAATGTGCAATGTGCACTTCAATCTCTTATTCCTACAGAAAGGTTTATATGGGTTTGGTAGAGGTTGGACCTACTCAAAGCAGGTCTGTTGGGTGAATATTTTGTCACTAGCTAACTGATGAGAAAAATAGGCTATTTTAGCCAAAACATAAGGAGATTGGTTGGCCAAATGTGCAGGTTTACCACATCAGAAGGGGACAAATCTCTCCTCTCATCAAGGGGAGGTTCCCTATAAATATGAGGAGCTATATACTATATATATATGTAAAAAATAACACTCAAGGGTAGGACAACACCATCCATTTATCTTCTTTCAGAGATGATATTCACAAACAAAAGATAAATTTAGGTGAAAACACTTAAGGCACTTCTCTTCTTTTAGAAGTGGTCTCACAGCAAACAATAGGAGTTCTTTTTGATAGGTAACAAGTAACTGGTAACAGGGGGCATATTAATCAGTATAAAAAAGGTGTAGCACAAAGTCTCCACCTCAACTGCCCAAGAGTGAAATATGAAGGATAATGGGGGCACAAAGTCATCCCAATATCTTTTACACAGAAATAAACTGAAAACATACACACTAAAGACAATTGTGGCAGCACAAAGTCTTCCCATAGTTGGCTTCAGGACACTTTCTTGATTACTTCTAATAATTTTGCTTATTTCATTAAATGGACAAGAATGCATTCAGGAAATAGACATAAGAACAATCTCCTAAATGACACAAGCTATTATAGCACAAAGTCTGATAGTAACTTGCTTTCTCATTCAAACAAAGAAATATGATTAACAATCTGAGCTCAAAGTCTCAGTGATTGCCTCACAATTTTGGTAGAGTTTTGCTTCTATAACAGAGAGATCTCCCTAGTGTAAAATAAGAGATTATAATATATAGTAGCCAAGGAAGACTTGGTGCTTTGTTTCATAAAATGGTGGCCCATGTTGCATTTAATGCCTTGAATACATTTTCAATTTTGTTAAAGGGGCCATGCTAGAACAGGGCATCTGCCTTAACTGTGGCATGTCAATTCATCTCAAAAAATCTTATCCTCTACATGGGTCATCTGGGCTTTCTCCAAATATGTACATGGCTATCCCCTCACTTTTACTTTATGGAGAAAAATAGGTTGCATCCTTGATTTGTTTATGCACTCATATGCCTACTTGGTGGACTATTTCACCTATTGGAATAACTCCTACATAGATATTTCTAGTCTTTTTGCATTGTTCTCTCTTTCCATAACGTATTTTGTCTCTTCCTCATGATTTGAGCCCTCGGGCTATCTCTTCCCTTTCTGCTAGCTCTTTCAGATCCCTCTTCAGCTGGTCATTGAGTTTGTTTTCAGGTTCCTCACCACATTTGAAAATCAATAGATATTTCATTACCCTAAATTTGACATCTGTAGGGACGTCATTGGTTACTAGTTGCTTGAACCATTTTGAACCACAAACTTTTGAACCTTTGAAAGTTCATTGATTTACTGGTTCAACAGTTCAAGCGGCCTTCTCAGCTCTTTGGTTCCATCACTTCTTTGGTTCATTTGCTTCTTTTCTCATCGATTAAACCATCTCTTTGAACTGGTCTCTGAAAACTTCTATTTCTTTATTTTGTTCAGAGATTTCATTAAACTGTTGAACCCATTGAACCTTTGAACCATTTTGGTTTAAGGTTCAACGGTTCATCCTCTTTCTTAGAAGCCTTTATTTTCTCTAAGTCTTTTGAAGCTTTGAAATTCCTTCAGCTTTATATCTTTGGAACCCCCCAAAGGGAAGGTGTCCCTTTGGGCCTTGAGAAAGGTCCATTTCCTAGTTGTCGAGAGCCCCCTGCAAGGGTACTTGCCCTTTCAGGTCCTTCAAGCGGCCTTCTTCTTCAAATCCTTTAGAAAAAATGTCTGAAGGAATTCCTTCAGACATTTTGTCCAAAGGATTTCTTTCCTTTTCCTTAGTCACTTCCCATCAGGCCTTTGATCATTCCTTCATACAAAATGTCTGAAGGAATTCCTTTGGACAATTTATTCAAAGGATTTCACTTGTAAAATTTTGCCATGGAAAATATTTCTGAAAGGTATCTTTTTGTTCCCTTTTATTCACTACCCTCTACAAGGGCACTTGCTCTTTTGTCTTTGTGGGACTCCTTTGAACCTTTTGATTGAACCGACTGATTGAACCAACAATGGTTTGATGGTTCAACGATTTAATGGTTCAATACTATGTTCCGCTCAATTAATTGACCGGTTGAACCAACTGCTTTGAACCATTCATTTGAACCAATTGATTGGAACAACTCTTCAAACTTTGATTGAACTCATTAAACCTTGAACCTTTGAACCATTTTGGTTCAAGGTTCAACAGTTCAATGGGTTAAATCTTTCTTTTTTTCTCTAAGTCTTTTGAAGCCATTGAACTTGCTGAAGCGATTGAACTTTGAAATTTTGCCGAAGCACTTAACTCTTTAAGCTTGCCGATGTCATTGAACCTTTGAATCTGTTGAATTTTTGAACCTGTTATAAGTAGGGTTCAATGGTTCAATCTTTTGTTTGAAGCTTTCTGATGAACCTTTTAGTTGAACCTCGGTGTTCAACCTACCTTGAAATTGCCTAAGTGTTGGGAACTTGTTTCTTTGAGAGAGCTTGCCTGTTGAAGTCATTGAACTTTTTGAACCTGCTAGTCCCTTAGTTGAAAAAGCTTGAATAATGAAGAATTTGAATGCTCAGAATGATTTTTGAAAAGGGAAGAGAGAATTTTGGTCTGCAGGACTAAAATAGTTCATATGTTGTCCCAAAAATGAGTGACATATTTTGGGAACAATAGCTGGCTCCAGTTAGGGAACTTCTTTCAGTTGAAATTTTGGAATAGTTGAGGGGAGTAAAAACCAAAATCTCTAGTTCCTTTAAGAATGCCATTGGGCTATGGAGTCTTGCTAACCAAAAAAGAAAGGTGCCAAAAATGAAAATGAAAAGCACAAAATAGTACTAAAGACTATACAAATATACATATGTACAGATGATCTTATCTGATACTTCAAGAATTGAAGTGCTTCAGATGCTACCCATTGTGAGGTAGAGAAAAAGGTGTGCCATCTTGATACTTCAATAGGAAACTATTTTCACCATTGAGCTGATGGATAGTAAATGAACCTCTCCATAGGGAATCAAATTTCCCATGCATTCCCTTTGGTTCTCTTCTCTTGTCCCATAACAGAACTTGATCTCTAATCTGAAAATCCCAAGTTTTTGTTTTTTGGTTGAAGAGCTTCTTCTCCAGACTTTGATGTGCAACAATTCAGTCTACCACCATAGTTCGCTGCTCATCTAGCTCAGTTAAGCACATGATTCTCTTGTCGATGGAGCTTTCATATGTCTGATCTTCGACTGCCTTTGCCAATTTTAGTGCTGGAAAATTTAAGGTGATTGGTATCTCTACATTGAGACCATACAAAAGTTAGAAAGGTGACATACCTATTGCCCTCTTGAGTGTAATTCTATCTGCTCATAAAGCATCAACCAATGCTTTATGCCAGGTTCATTGGTTATCATCCACCATCTTTCTAATGATGGTCACCAAGTTCTTGTTGCTTGATTTAGCTTGGCCATTCCCTTGTAAAAAATAATCAAAGGAGTGGGAGAGGGTAATCCCATAGTAAAAACAAAACTGAGTGATCTTTTGAGAAGAGAAACAGGCTACATTATCTGTCACAATCTTGGTTGGGACTCCAAACCTAGAAATGATGTTTTCCTTGAGGAAATTGCATACTACTTCTGAAGTAGCATGCTTGGTGGGAATTTCTTCCACCCATTTGGTGAAGTAATTTGTGGCTATGAGGACATAATCATGTCCATCACTTGAAGATGGGTTTATAGCACCAATGAAATCGATTCCCCATTGCTAAAATAACTCTTCTATTACCACTGACTTGAGAGGCAGAGTAGCTAACTTGGGTCTTCCAATGAACTGTTGGCACAGCTCACATCTTTGTACCCATTTATATGCATCTTGAAATAGAGTAGGCCAGTAATACCTAGCTCACAAAAGCTTATGGGTAGTTACAAGAGCAAAAAAATGTCCTCCATAGGCCAGATTATGGAAGGACTTCAAAAGTTGGTTCTACTATTCTTTATCCACGCAGCAAAAGAACACTCCATCAAGGCTCCTCTTATGCAGGCCATTATCCTAGAGGACAAAATTGGTAGCTTTAAATTTAACAGTCCTCCTTTCCTTACGAGGTAGGTGAGAAAGAAACTCACCATAGGTAAGGAAATGAGTAATATTTAAACACCACTCATTCGTGGGAGAGACAAAGATGACTGTTGGTGTGTCTTCCACTTCTATTTCTTCATGCCCTACTTCTTCGGGTCTATAGTTAGCAATCAAATGGTAGAGGCTCCTTCCTCACACAAGCTTTGTTGGTTTCATAATGAGATCAAACTCCTAGAATTTAGCAATCCAATTGCCCCTTTTGGTTCCAAACTCCTGTTGAGTTAATATAGTTTTAATTGTGGTATCAGGAACTAGGGCAGTAACTTATGAATTCATGATGTAAAAATGGAAGTGCTTTACTACCTTTACCATTACATAAGTATGTTTCTCCATGTTTGAATACTTCAATTCATGAGCTTTGAGAGGATAACTCATGAAGGATATGGGAGATTCTACACCTTCTTTGTTTTATTAAATTAGAATTGTTGAAAGTGTGTGCTCAGAAGCATAACTGTATATGGTGAAATCCTTGGTATAATTTAGACAAACCAGAATTAGAGTGTGGGTAATAGCTGTCTTGATGTCTTGAAATGCCAATTTTCTCTCTTCAGTCTAGCTGAAAGTGGCCTTTCCCTTCACCATGTTTACAATGTGGTGAGTCTACTCAACAAACTTGGGGATGAACCTTCATAAAAAAATCACCTTTCTTAAGAAAGAGTGAACTATAGTCTTACTTATGGGTAGGGTAAGTTCCTAGATGAATTTGACTCTTTCTGAGTCAATCTTTATGCCTTCTCGAGATACAATGCATCTGAGAAGTTTCCCTTCTATTACTCCAAAATAGACTTCTTGGGATTTAGAGAAATGCCATTCTAGTGACATCATTCTAGCACTTGTTGTAAACGGCACACATGATCAGGATGATGCTTGGAAAAGATTGTTAAATCATCAAGATACACCACAATGAACTTACCCATTTCATCTTTGAAAGTAAGGTTCATTTCTCTTTGAAAAGTGGTTCCAACATTTATTAGGCTAAATGGCATTCTTTGATATGCAAAGGTGCCCCAAGGTGTGGTGAAGGCAGTCTTATGTTGGGCTACTTCACCAACTTCTACTTGATTGTACCTTGAGAAGCTGTCTAGCATTGATAACATCTCTGAACCAATCGCTATCTGAAAGACTTGATCCATGATAGGCAAAGGGTAGTTATCCTTTAAGGATGATTGATTCAAATTTTTGAAGTCCATGTAGAGGCAAATTTCACCATTCTTCTTCCTCACAAGGACTATGTTGGCAATCCATGTAGAATGATGGATTGAGAAAATTATTCTAGCATTCAACATTTTCTATATTTTAGATAGAATAGTACTTGATATCTTCAGATTGTACTACCTAAATTTTTGCTTGTAAGGCATTGAATCACTCTTGAGAGGAATTTCATGGCAAATTTTATCAGACCTGAGCAACTTTAGATCATCATAAGAGTACGCCAAAACATTTATGTACTGGCAGAGCATAACCGTGAACTTGAACTTCTCTTTTTGAGTGCAACACTTCTCAATGTTCACCATCTTGGGATTTTTCTTGGTACTCAAATTTATCTGATCAAACTCCTGAGAGGAGCTTCAATCCATTTATTGTTATTTGATGACCCTGTCGTGCTTGTCAAACAACTTCTCAAGGGAAACTAATCATTTAGGAATTTTATTCTCCTTTAGCTGTAGGAATTCCTCACCTACATCTGAACTTGATTCAGGGGTTGGTTTGAATTTTTGAGGCTCGCTGCTTTCAAAGTGGAGCTATTAAAAGCTATCTTTTTATTCCAAAAAGGCGATTTGGTTGTTGCCATTGAATACCTGCCAATGATTGGCATTATTAGGCACACTTGGTCAAAATACTAGTTTGATAGTGTACCTATCTCCCTTAAAATTAAGGTGAGGAACTAGAAGAGTTGCTAAAACAACCAATGCATCAGCTCAGTCATTGAATTCCTTGGGTACTACAGAGATACTGAAAGCATAAAAGCTTTCAATTTGATCCCAAACTAGATTGTGGTAGTGGCATAATCTCTCATTTTTTGGTTTGGTACAGGTTCTTCACCTGAAAAACCACAAGCTTAACATCTCCTTTGGCATGAAGGAGCTTGACGCCCCTATCTTGAGCAACCTTCAATTTGAGCAGTAGTGATTCATATTTAGCAGTATTATTGGTATTGCTGAACTGTAACTTGTATGAAGGAAAAATATCTCCTTGAGGAGATATTAGAACAATCTCAGTTCCTAACCTAGTATCCATATGTTATTAGGAACTATTTTTACCTTAGATTCTTTTTCGTTGGGAGGGGAGGATTCTTATGCACTTCTACTGCATTCTACCAATCTTCTGCTATTCTGTTTGAACCAATTTTTAGATTGTCATTTTCAAAAGTTCCATTAGTCACCGCATGAACCTCTTCTATGGATAAGAAGTAATTACCCATGCCTGAAGACTTAAACAAAATTTGAGCTTTAGGTGCTGATGTTTTAGTGACAATGTATTTTGCTTCCTTCTCAAGGAGCAGCCTCTGCATGATGCCTTTGACTGAGATCCTTACTTCAAACAGGTCCATGCTCAACTCACCACCAATATCCTTGTATAAATTTCACCCAAGAAAGATACCGTATGAGGCTGGGACGTCAGCCACCAGGACTGCCATTTTGATTCTCTTGTCTAGGAATGCTACAAATGTAAATTAGGTGTCCTTGATTTGTCTTAGTAGTGGCACTTATTTGTTCTCCATGGAGAAACATCTCCTAAATGTCTTGGTCAGTGTGAGACCAAGGGATTCTTTTACTTTGGTAGGCATGACATTGTTAGATGCACTTGAGTCTATGATGCAATTGTTCAGCTGATGTCCATTTATCAATAGGGAGACATAAAATGGTTTAGTCCTTTTGGGAGTAGCAAGAAGAGAAATGACAAGGTTATTCTAGGCAGACGTGGGAGTTACCTTTGGAATAATTGGTTCTGTAGGGATGGTTTTATTCCTCACACATTCCACTAACTTATCCAACTACTCAGGGTTGGATTATAGGAATTCAAATTTAGACATTTGAATTTTAGTTTTCTTGACATGGTCGACTATGTCAAATGTCTAAAATAAATTATGAATAGGAGAAGGGAGTTCATCCTTCTAATTTTTAGGAGGGGGAGGACTGATCTGCAAAATTGAAGTTAAAGGTGAAAAAATATTTGGGGTACTTACTTTTTTAGCGATCACTGGGTCCTTTGCTTGAAAAGGTAGAGTGGTTCCTCATTTGGAAATTGAAATTGTAGGTTGAAGTCGCTCCTCTATTTTTCCTTTATCAGCTTGCTGGGATGACTAGTTCTTAGATCGGGTGAATACAACGTATGATCCATCAACTACTTTACCTTCACTTTTGGGTTCATCCTGGTAATTTAGGAAACCAATGTTGGAGTCGCTAGCTAATTTTTCTTTTCCCTCTGTGAAGAGATTAACATTATCTTCTAGGTTAAACTCAGGCTGGAAGGAGAAATCTAATTCTGCTTCAAGATATCCAACTGCTGAATTGGTTAAAGGTGCTTCAATGGCCAATTTCCCCTAAGGGGGAAGAAGACAATTTGGCTACCCTTGATTATTGGAAGCATTGCCTTGGAATGACTGATTGGGGAATGTCCTCCTTGGTATATCTCTATACGAAGGGGCAAATGACATCTCTTGCACCATTTGCTTTCTAAGAGCAAGCAACTCATTTGCCAGCTTTTGCACCATTAGATCAGTGGTACCTATAGATGGATATTCAGTAGATGAAGAATATTTACCTCCGTTAGCATCTCTCCTTATCTTTCCTACCAAGATAAGGTCATCTTCCACCTTAGTGGCCAAATCCTGAGCAGCAGCAAGGTCTATGTGGCTAGCACGTCTCAACATAAAACTCACTTTAGGTAGTTGTGAGTTGATGAAGAAATATTTAAGGTTCTCAGGTGTTGGCTAAGCAATTATAAGAATCCTATTCCTTAGCTTGTCAAATTTGGCAATGAAGTCCGTCATAGGTTCATGAAGTTCTTTCTTCATCTATGTGAGTTGGGCCAGTAGGGCATGTGCATCTTCTATAGGCTTGAACTTTGCTTCGAACTTAGCTTTGAGATTATTCCAATTAGTCACAGTCTGGGCTTGCAGATGATAGAACTAGTCTATAGTAGCACCTTATAATGTTTCTATAAAAAGCTTGACTTCTACGTCCTCATGCTCCATGCCTATCACACCGCAGGCTATGCTAAAAATTGCAATGTGTTCATCAGGATGAACTTTCCTATCACCAAATAATTTAGGGAAATTCTTCCTTAAACTATGTGGTAGCTTATGTAGAGGTAGAGTTAAATTGAGTGGGCCAAAAGAGTTACCCCAAGGGCCTTGAACCACCATGATTTGATTATGGAAAGTGGAGATAAAAATTTTGGGTGGAGTATGTACAGGCAAAGCTCTGCTAATAATAGAAAAAGAAGCTTTGCCTTGTAGTGGTGACTTGGTATTGGTAGGAGGAAGACTCCTAGTTCATTAAACTTGAAGTTGTGGAGGAAACAAATTGAAATTGCCCTGCTGCACTAACTCAAAAATAGGGTCAACAACACCTTGGGCTCTCTGGCTTCTAGTATAGCATGGAGTTGCCAGATTAAAGAATAAAAATGGAAAAGAACTGGCCCTGCTTTAATTTGAAGCTTAAAGCTTCAAATTGCTTGTTCTTCCCTAGTGGAGTCACCAAAAAATTGTTGGCATGAAGCTGGCAGTGTTCTTTCCTACTTCACATTGTTCTCCAGCGATATGAAATGCTTCAATTTGAATAGACTGGAAAAGGACTGGAAATGCTCGTCGATCCCCAGTGGAGTCACCAAAAAACTATTGGGTGAATATGTTATCACCAACTAACTGATGAGAAAAATAGGTTGTTTTAGCCACAACATAAGGAGATTGGTTCACTAAATGTGTAGGTTTACCACATCAGAAGGGGACAAATCTCTCCTCTCATCAAGGGGAGGTTCCCTATAAATATGAGGAGCTATATACTATATATATATATGTAGAAAATAACACTCAGGGGTAGGAAAACACCATCCATCTCTCTTCTTTCAGAGATGATGTTCAAAAACAAAAGAGAAATCCAAGTGAAAACATTGAAGGCACTTCTCTTCTTTCAGAAGTGGTCTCACAACAAATAGTAGGAGTTCTTTTTAATAGGTAACAACAAGTAACAAGGGGCGTATTAACTAGCAAAAAAAGGTGTAGTACAAAGTCTCCACCTCAACTGCCCAAGAGTGAAATATGAAAGATAATGGGGGCACAAAGTCATCTCAAGATCCTTTACAAAGAAATAAACTAAAAACATACACACTAAAGACAATTGTGGTATCACAAAGTCTTCCCACAGTTGGATTTAGGACACCTTCCTGATTACTTCTACTAATTCTACTTATTTCATTAAATGGACAAGAATGCATTCAAGAAATAGACATAAGAACAATCTCCTAAATGACACAAGCTATTACAGTACAAAGTCTGAAAGTAACTTACTTTCTCATTCAAATAAAGAAATATGATTAATAATTTGAGCTCAAAGTCTCAATGATCGCCTCACAATTTTGGTAAATTTTTAATTCTATAACAGAGAGATCTCCTTCATGTAAAATAAGAGATTACAATAAATAGTAGCCAAGGAAGACTTGGCACTTTGTTTCATAGAATGGCCCATGCTGCATTCAATGCCTTGAATGCATTTTTAATTTTGTCAAAGGGGCCATGCTAAAACAGGGCATCTGCCTTAATTGTGACATGTCAATTCATCTCAAAATATCTACTTCTCTACATGGGTCATCTGGTCTTTCTCCAAATATGTACATGGCTATTCCCTCGCTTTTACTTTATGAAGAAAAATAGGTTGCATCCTTGATTTGTTTGTGCACTCATATTCCTACTTGGTGGACTATTTCACCTACTGGAATAACTCCTGCATAGATATTTCTTGTCTTTTTGCATTGTTCTCTCTTTCCATAACATATTTTGTCTCTTCCTCATGATTTGAGCCCTCGGGCTATCTCTTACCTTTTTGATGGCTCTTTCAGCTCCCTCTTCAGTTGGTCACTGAGTTTGTTTTCAGATTCCTCGCCACATTTCAAAATCAATGGATATTTCATTACCCTGAATTTGACGTCTGCAGGGATGTCATTGGTTGCTGGTTTCTTGAACCATTTTGAACCATGAACTTTTGAACCTTTGAAAGTTCATTGATTCACTGGTTCAATGATTTGGGTGGCCTTCTCAGCTCCTTAGTTTCATCGCTTCTTTGGTTCATTTGCTTCTTTGCTCGTCGATTGAACTATCTCTTTGAACTGGTCTCTAGAAACTTCTACTTCTTTTCTTTGCTCAGAGCTTTCATTGAACCATTGAACCCGTTAAACCTTTGAACTATTTTGGTTCAAGGTTCAACAGTTCATCCTCTTTCTTAGAAGCCTTTGTTTTCTCTAAGTCTTTCGAAGCTTTGAAATTCTTTCGGCTTTATATCTTTGGAACCCCCCAAAGGGAAGGTGTCCCTTCGGGCCTTGAGAAAAGTCCATTTCCTGGTTGATGAGAGCCCCCCACAAGGGTACCTACCCTTCGGGGTCCTTCGAGGTCCTTCAGGCGCCCTTCTTCTTCAAATCCTTTGGACAAAATGTCTGAAGGAATTCCTTCAGACATTTTGTCTGAAGGATTTATTTCCTTTGCCTTAGTCACTTTCTGTTGGGTCTTTGATCATTCGTTCAGACAAAATGTCTAAAGGAATTCCTTTAGACAATTTGTCCAAAGGATTTCACTTGTAATATTTCACCATGAAAAATCTTTCAAAAAGGTATCTTTTTGTTCCCTTTTGTTCACTGCCCTCCATAAGGGCACTTGCTCTTTTGTCTTTGGAGGACTCCTTTGAACCTTTTGATTAAACTAACTAATTGAACCAACAATGGTTTGATGATTTAACAATTTGATGGTTCAATACTGTGTTTCACTTAATTAATTGACTAGTTGAACTAACTGCTTTAAACCATTCATTTGAACCAACTGATTGGAACAACTCTTTGAACTTTGATTGAACTCATTGAACCTTAAACCTTTGAACCATTTTAGTTCAAGGTTCAATGGTTCAATGGGTTAAATCTTTCTTCTTTGAAGCCTCCTTTTATTTAAGTCCTTTGAAGCCATTGAACTTTGAACTTGTCAAAGCGCTTAACTCTTTTAAGTTTGTCGATGTCATTGAACTTTTGAACCCATTGAACCTTTAAACCTATTGGAAGTGGGGTTCAATGGTTCAATGGTTCAATCCTTTGTTTGAAGCTTGCTGATGAACCTTTTGGTGGAACCTACCTTGAAATTTCCTAAGTGTTGGGAACTTGCTTCTTTAAGAGAGCTCACCTGTTGAAGTCATTGAACTTGTTAAACCTGCTAGTCCCTTAGTTGAAAAATCTTGAATAATGGAGAATTTGAATGTTTAGAATGATTTTTGAAAAGGGAAGAGAGAATTTTGGCCTACAGGACTAAAATAGTTCATATGTTGTCCCAAAAATGAGTGACAGATTGTGGGAACAACAAGGTCCACCCTCTATGATCAGGTTAATGAGTTGGTGGGGAGCGGAGCTCAGCATGTACTTTGCACAGTATGAAAATGTGAAATGTGCACTCCAGACCCTACCTCCCATGATAAAAGGCAAAAGTGAAATGGTGGACATTGGACCTGCTCCAAGTAGGTATAATTTCCATGGGTGGGTTACTTGGTCAACGAGTTTTAGAGCCTATCATGCACTTTATACATTGTGAAAATGTGCAATGTGCATACCAAGTTTTGGATTCTATTATATGGGTGCGTGGTGGGATTTAGATCTTTCCATGTATTTTTCACATTCAAGAATGTGTAAAGTACATGGTGAGTTTCAAATTTCATGAATTTTGAGGTTTGGTGCCTGTGAGACCTAGAAATTGTGAAGCAATTTTTTCAATGGTACAAATTACACCTAGATTCCTGGATTCCATGAGGTAAAGGAAAAATGGATTTTGGAGGGTTAAGAGTTTTTCCCTAAAAAACAAAAGGGGGTCTCCCTTATGGTTTTGGATATAATGAGATTTTTGGGACAAAAAATCTCAACAAGTTGGTCACTTTATTATTGGAAATATGATTGATGACACTTTCATGTTTGTAGATTTAAAAAAAAGAAAGATGTTTTGCTACATGGCATGTAAAAAGTGATTATTTATGATAGAAAAAAATTTCACATCAAGGTTTTTATGAAATTTGACTATAACATTTAGAACATGCTTAAATTTTAGTTCCACATACCACCAAAAAGTAGATGATCAGACTAAAAGACTAAATCAAGTGGTGGAAGATATGTTGAGAATGTATGTGATGGATCAACAAGCTAAGTGGGAAGGTAATCTTCACTTAGTTGAGTTTTCATATAACATTTATTATCATTCTATGATTAAAATGGCTCCTTTTGAAGTGTTTTATGGATATAAATGTAGGACCCTTCTTGGATGGGACAACTTAGAGAACAAGGTTGTTGTTGGACCTAATGTACTTTAGGAATATGACAAGAAGATGGCTCTTATTTTCCAAATATATAAGTTACTTCTAATCGTAAAAGAGTTATGTGGATCAAAAATGAAGACCCCAATAATTCAACTTGGGTGATAAAGTCTTCTTATGAGTTAGGCCTCAGAAAAGTTTCATCAAGTTTGGAAAAACTTCTAAATTAGTCCCACACTTTGTTAAGCCATTTGAAATTATGGAAAATATTAGTCCTTTGCCTATCGGCTGATGCTTCCTCCTTTGTCTTGGATTCATGATGTTTTCCATTTTGATTCACTAAGAAAATACATATTTTATTCCTCTCATATTTTGGATTGGATAATATTTGTAGTATGGAAGAAGAAAAGATGCAATGGAACAAGTGAGAATCTTATACAATCACAACGTTACATTACGAAGCAAAGATATTTAACATGTGTTGGTCTAATAGGACCTACTTAGTGAAGGGAGTGCTATGTGAGAAGATGAGAGTAATTTGAAGAAACATTACTCGTAACTATTTGATTAGTCACTAGGGTGGATCCTTTTTAAGTGGGAGAGGATGCCATAACCCAGTTTCTTAAAAATATTAAAGAGTTTTTTTACTCCTATTTGACATTGGTATGACATATTATATGTTGTTTTGATTATTATGACTATTATATCATAGATATGATTCAAATACTCTGATTACTTTAGTGGATTATTATTATTATTATTACTATTATTATTATTATGTTTGATTATAGTTGTTTACCTAGTTATGAGCATTTGATGATATACTTGGTACATATGTTGTTGATGTCTTATTTTAATGATTGTAGGAATTACAATGAGTTAGGTTTGATCGATGGCATCTAGAAAATAAGGGTGTGTGTGATTATTTGTTTACATTATGACAACATGAGTTTGAGATACTTAAGTTTAAAAAATAACCATGGATTTTGTAGTATGCCATTGACTATTGAGTTTCATTTCTTTTGTTTAAATCTTGGTTTGGGTACAGGGGTTTGATTTTAATTTTAGTACTTGTCTTACAACTTTGATTTAGTTTAATTTAATAAATATGCTTGTTTATTTAAGATGATATAATAGTGTTTGATCATAATCAAGTTGCCATTATTTTTTGGAACAAATTTCTAACACTGCACCATGATATGGAAGCAATTACGATCTTGTATACACTTGTGATATAACATTTTATGTGATACATGGACATGATCAAAAATATATTATTTCATTCATCTTTTCATCTTTATTATCTTGTTTTGCATGTAACTACCACCTTGTAGAGGACTATGTTTGCTTTGTTGATTGTCTTGGCTTGGCATTATGATTAGTATTACTTAGTTAAATGGACCTTAATCCATCGACTTCTATTATTTGATTATCATTATTTATTAAAAATATGGCATGGCATGAAAATTATCCAAGGCAAGTTAACTTAGGGTTTGTTTAATTGATGGAACTTTATTCAAAGTGGTGGGGTTCTAGTCTTTTATTTTGGAAACTTTGTTATTGTGAGTGTTGATTGTTTGGGCTCAGTTAAAACCCTAACTGGCATTGTTATTCTTTTGGAAGTTTATCTTACCACTTGTAATCTCCTAGGTTTGATGGTTTTTTAGGACTATTAAGGTGGATAGACTATAGTTTTTCTAGAATAAATGAGAAATGTGGAGGCACAAGAAGTAATATCTTTCTCTTGTTAAACTATGACCCTAGCTATTTTATTTTTACTACAGACTTTGAATGGTTTAAACTGCTCATTTTTCCATAGGAGATGGTGTGTGTGAAGCGTGAAAGAGAGGAAAAATAATCTATAGCACATGAAAATGAGGAGGCAAACTATGAATATTTATCCAAGTAAGTTCTATTTTAGTTTTTTGTTTTACTTGTCTTCATAGAGAAAAATGACATTGTAAGCTATGTGGATGAGAAATAACCTTGAGTTCTATTGTAAATGTGAGGTGAACTATTGTGATATAGTCCCATGCACATTTATTGCAATGCCATTTATATTTTATTGTATTGGGTTTGCATTTGAAATTTTTCCTTGCATTTTTGTTTTTTTGGGTTGTTTGATTGTGGTTGAAACCCTATTTATTTGTTGTGTGAAGTGAATGCTTGGTGTTTATGGGATAAATGCTTTATGGACTATATGTGAAGGATTTGTATTCAAGACAAACACTTTAGAAATCATATGTGAATGTTTTTATTTTATTTCTTCCTCATGTTGGGTTTTTATTTATTGTGCTTATGGAATCCTAAAAACTCTATGGAATCATCACCACCCTATATGTTAGTCTCCACCACCAAATTGATTGATGGGGTGGTTAAGGCCACCAATGGGGGGATCATAAGGCTATAATTTGTGGATTTATATACATTATGAGTTACTTATACTCAGTTACATATGGTTTCAATTAGCATGTTGGTTTATGGAACATTGTTGGAATAAACTCACTTAGAATTGAACTCGATGTTATATTCAGTTGCACTATTTATTTTCATTGTTTATCTCTTCTTTTATTTCTTATAGCACAAAGCTTAAATTGTGGATTATGTACATTATTTTATTTATAAACATTTACATGGAGACTAATTTAATATTCAATAATATTTAAAGTAAATTATATGCATTTATAATGTAAACCTTACTTGACTTTATGTTGACTGTGTATTCTTGACTTGAGTCTTTCACATCCGATATTCTCATTTGTTTTAATCATATCTTGATTATATTATGAATAAAGACTCATTATTCCAATATTTAAAATCATATTTGTTCATTAGTAAAATTATTATGGATAGATGTTGACTATATACTATCATTTGAATCTATGATTGACTATGAATCTTCAAATACATTATCATTATAACATGATGCCACATGACTTAGAATGTTGATTATATATTGAATAAGGAGGTTATTCTCTTGATCCATTTCGAGTGAAAGTCATTCTATTTCTCTTTGTTACTTGATTAGATTTGGGAAAATTTACTTTGTTCATGCCTGAGTTACATCGCATAAATGAAAGCTTGTATGATCAAATAAGTGTTGTGATTGGAGTATTTAATGCATATTATAATAAAATGAATGATTTAGGCATAAATTATTTTGTTATTATATATTGATTAAGTGATTGTTGCTTGCCAATTATAATTTGAATTAAAATTCTTCTATAGTCTTCATGTTGTTAGATGATTGGTATTGAAGAACCTATGTTTGTATGACTGAGTGGTATAATTTATAATTTTTTTTTTATGAATAAATAATGTTAATAGTGGATAGTATCGAATTACAAGTTTGCTTGGTTGTGAATGTGCTTATAACATTCCCTTGAAAGAATAAGATAAAATTATGTTCAAATCATTGGGACTCTATAATAATGATTAGGGTTATAAAAATTTGATTTGAAATTTACCATTATTCATAGAAATTTATATTGTATGATATTTATTAATGATTGTGATGTCTTGGAAACTCTTTGTCGATAAATTTGGGGTAATCTCCAAATAACGATTTCCAAAATATTTTTTCAATAAGCATGGTTGTTGTTGTTGTTTGATGAATTATTTGGGTGTTTCTTAAACCTTTTGAATTACCGCACTTTTGGGAGAGTTATGGCTTATGAAGTTTTACATTTGGATCAAGTTTTTTTGCTTTTTTAAAAATTAACTTCATAATATGGAATGTATAATATATTTTATACAATTCTTTTATTATAGTTAACATAATGTGAGACTTATTTAATTACATGGTGTAAAAGTGGTTTGCTATACTTTGTTAAATATGCCACTATGACTCAATGACAAACAAACATGAGATATAAAATGTTATATAACATTCATAAGAGAGTTATCATTATATTTTTTCTTGTTTGGGATTAAGCTGTATTGAATCATAAATAGTTAAATGCATTAGGTTGATTTTCACATTTTCAAGCTTGAATCAATATGGCTCTCATATACAGATAATTCCTTAGAAGTAAGTGGAATACATTGATCTAAATGGAAGTTAACTCAATTGAGTTGGAAAATAATCAATGATTCATAAATGAATATTTATAATTAAATTGTTAAGATGTGAATTCTATTAGAATATAGTAATAATGTATTTATTATTTAATGGAGTAATGAACATATGTTATCTTGATGTAATGACCCTAAGACTGGAGGATAAAACAAACTCGGTTATGTATCATTGAACACTACTTATTTAATTTACTTGTTTATGGTATGATCTGATTTGTTAATGGCTTTAATCCATTAATGTGTTTGCTAACCTTGAATTGAAATTATCAATAAGAGTAACTCTTATGTTAATACATGCTTATAAAGACATGGGACTAAGTTTATAGTCTTAAATTATCATGGAAAGTATGGCTTATCTTGCTATAAAGGTGAATAACATATGGATGAAAGTGTTAGGTAAATTGTGTAGAACTAGATAATGATTCTTTTTAAATGATTATTTTTAGCTATGATAAGAATATGCATTGGTATATATGATGGATATTTTATTTATCCACTAGAAGAAATTATAACTAATATATGAATAATGTTGTAACAAAATGATTTAACCATTTAGTTATACAATTGTATCAAGTTATATGGGTTATAGGATTTATTGGAGAACATCTTATATATATCAAAAACATCTCATTAATATTATATTTTTTTAGGATTATTTTAATAGTAATAAATAATGAAAAGTAGAATATAGAAATCTTCTATAATTTTATTTATCCTATGAAATAATTTCATAAATGAAAATCACTTAAGGTTAAGACTCTTTAGTTGGTTTTATGGGGAAGACAACCATGATGAGTATTAGGTTGGAATTTATAAGGGTCCACTGGATCACTTATATATCCTGAGCTCTATATTAAACGAGGGAAGAAACACTTCCTTATAGGGTTCACTCGAGATGATTTAACCCTAGATGAGTTGCAAACAATTATTCTTCTCTATTTTCTATTGATAAAAGAATGAGTCTAAATCATTTAGAGAGGCTTTTGGTGTTATTCAATAATAATAATAATGTGTTATTGCACTCTATTTGAGTTTTTTTTTGGGTTGTTACAAAATTTTAATCTATACAAGATAGTGGTGAGGGCGTATATACACACTTTATTTTTAAAATTTAAATACTAAAAAAAAAGAATGATAAGATCATCATAAAGTTTTGAATGAATGATTCACATTCTCCATGGTGTGATAAATCAATCAAATGTGTAATGCAAAAACATTAAATAATAAAATTAAGCTAATAAATAATTCAATTATTTTAACTAATTCATGTTGTTCACCTAAACACTAAGTATGCTTTAAAAGTGAAACTCAAATTTTCACCTAACTTGGATTTTAATTTTGTAGTAAAATAAAGATTTTAAAACTGAAGGAAAAGGATGACCATTACATTCCCATTGATATGGCCAAACAAGTTTACAAAGAACACTGTAAAAAAAAAAACTTATGTTAAAGCTAATGAGTAGCCAAGACAAAAAAAATAATTTGATATAATATGTATATGTATTTATTTTATACTAAAGTTAAATTTTATTTGGATTAATATCTTTCACCAAAAATATTTATAACATAACACCTTATTCTATAATAAATGTGCCAAAGTTAGAAACATGGTTCCTACAACAAGAAGGGAAGGGAGAAGAGACTTGATATCCAAATTTGTGAGTTAAATATGCAAAACATTTGGATTTTAAAAAATTAAAAATGAACTTTACCTCACATAGATAGGAGTAGATGGACACCAATGCATGAAATTCTAGTTCAAAATAGAATATAATCTGATTTTGACACCCCCTATGAAACTCAAGACACGATGTATGGTTTTTTATAATCAAATTCAAGTTTAAAGTCCATCCATTTTTATAAATTAAACCAATTACAAAATTTACATTAATATTTTATGTTTACATGTACAAATTGAAGAGTGGGGTGTGTAAGCTTAAGTTCTATGCCAAGCAGATGCATAAGTTTTTAGATTTTTAGATTTCACATGTCACATCCTAATTTTTTAGTAAGCTAATTTACCTAATTATCCATGGATTATTATGGTTGGTAAATTGATTAATTATTATTTTACTAAGTTTTAAGTCATATGTTTTTATGGGAGAATTGTATGTTGCTTTGATTTCATTGCTATGAGTTAGCTATTTTGTATATTATTTAGATTATGATCATGTTGATTAGTTTTTATGACATTAATTTATGTTATATATGATGATGTTAAGGGATAACTATCTTTTTATCATGAATTGGATGTAAGAGAGATTCATCTCTCAGAGCATGACAGAGGGAGAGGATCATTAGAGAGGATGGTGTAGATGGAGGTGTTGGGGGATGACCGAGAAACAATTAGAACCCATGCACACACCATGATAGATAACTTGAATTATTAGCTTTAGTATGTCTTTGATGTTATCTTCATTTAGATAATTAATTATGTGTGTTAGTGGTCATTTAGTTTAGTTTAATGCTTATGTAGAGTCAATCTTGTGTGATTAAATTATAGTTTTTATACATAGATTGAGTGTATATTATTGCTATATGATTATGTCATGTTATTGTATTCATGATTGTTAATGGTTTACAAGAAAGTAAATCTATGTTAATAGTATCTATTTACTACTATCTATAGACTAATTGGAATGTCTTTGTAATGTTTTAGAACATTAGCTAGTTATTATTATGATATTTAGGAAATATCATTTTTGGCTTAACACCTTAACATATATAAGATAACTAAAGACATTGGATAGTCTATATAAGGTAGTAATAACAATGAATACATTGTTATAATACTATTAATTTTTGGTATAATAGTTGTTTGATTTACCATTTTATTTAAAATAAAATCATTGACTTTAAATTGGTCACATTGTTATTAAAGTCATAATGTTGAATATCTATACTAAGTTATTACAAAGATTAAATTCTATTATTATACTAAGCTATCCTATGAACTAAACCTAGTTAAATATTTGAATGCCTAGATTATGGTGACTTGTGAAGTGTTAGTTATCATTGATAATTATGTTAATAATGGACTTTTGTGAAGATTGATACACAAGCATGTAAGTAAAAAAGAGTCATGCAGAAATTAAAAGATTAAAACAATGATTAAATAATTCTAGGGAAATTTTGAGAGAATTATGGCTTTTTTGGTTGTGTCAAAATGGAATTAACTTGGATTAATTGCACTTTTCATGAAGAATGAATTTTATACATGAATGGAATTTTTGGAAATTGTAAGCTTTATGCTAGCAGTTGCATGCATTGCATGAAGAAGGAAGGTCAACGGATAAAGGATAAGAAGAGATAAGGACATGACATGAGGAAGAGAAGGAAATAGCAGAGAGAGAAGGGCAAGGATTATTCTAGTTTATATAGTTTCATCTAAAGCTATTATAAGCTTGGTGATGTATTTAAATATTGTTTAAAAACAAGAAAAATCTATGTATGCAAATATCTCTTAGAGTTTTAGGAATTGATTTGAATTTTGTCATTGATATAGGTTTAGACCTATGGATGTATCGACCATCCACAAAATTAAACTTATATCTCCTAAATCCTTAGGGAAGTAGACTAGTACTATGTGAGCAAATGGATTTACTTTATTGTGATGGAAATATGCCCTAACTAAAGAACTATAGGACTTGCTAGATGGTTTTAATGAAAATGATGACTAAGTTTTATTTTGGAAACTTTTATTATGTATATATACTCAGTTAGTTATATATATTGAAACTATAAGTATATATATATATATATATATATATATATATATATATATATATCTAATACACATGACTATGTGTATACTTTGAATTATTGAGGGTATAAATATGAAGTATGAGTTAATTTGATGAATGAACAAATTGATTTATAAATTTTATGTATTATTTATTTTGAAGTTCATTTAGAGTTTGATATACCTATAAAAAGGACTGAGTACCTTTGTTTTACAAAACCATATATATATATATATATATGAAATATGTACATTTATTTTATCAAAACCACAAGAATATATATACAAATTAGGTACATTTGTTTTTAAAAACTATAAACACACACACACACACACACACACACACACACACACACACACACACACACACACACACACACACACAGAGAGAGAGAGAGAGAGAGAGAGAGAGAGAGAGAGAGAGAGAGAGAGAGAGAGAGAGAGAGAGAGAGAGAGAGAGAGAGAGAGAGAGAGAGAGAGAGAGAGAGAGAGAGAGAGAGCTTATTCCTTAACTTTTGAATAGATAAGCTAATTCTATATAAAATAGTTTGAACTATCCTAGAGGGGGTACAAGAAGTGCTTAAATCCTATCAAAATGATGAGTTTTATATTTTAAATATGTTGAGGTGACTATTATAGCTATTTTTATGTTTAATAACATATAAAAGTATTAGATAATAGAGTTGAATTGGATAACTGTATAACTAGAATTTCACATACATACATACATACATACATTCATAGTCATATGACTTGTATATCACTTATGTGGAAAGACATTAGGTGCAAGTTCTATTATGAAACCTATAGGGTGTTATGGAATCATTGAGTATATGAGTTTATATATTTAGAAAATTTGATAGAGTTAAACTAGGAATGATACTTAAGTTAATGTATTCGAACTGTTGCATAAATTATTGTAAGGTTAAAATACATATATAAACTATGCAAGGGATTGTATATTATACAATTCAAAATGAATTTTTAATTGGATGTCAACTTGATTCATATATGCTTATAAAAACTTAGGACTAGTATAAACATCCAATAAATAAACAAAGGCAAAATATAGGTCTGTATGGTTGATCGTTTACAGTACTCTATATTCAACAATTTGGGATAATTTATATATAGTTTTAAGACTCAAGTTTAGGGAAAACACGGTAATATATTTAAAATGAATTATATCATAATTGTATTATGAATTTAAAATGAAATAAGTAAACAAGAATAGGGGTTTTGGTAATGTTAAAATACTATGATTGATCTTGAATACTATTTTGTGAAAAGGTAAATTATAAATGGTTTGTTTGAATCATATGAAGTTCTTATTAGAAAATAGAAAATGATTGATTCATATGATATAACAGTATTTATTTCTATAAAAAATATAGTTATGTAGTACATATTATGCATGTATTTAATAAGATGCACATATATGTAAAATATATATATACAAGGACTTAGGTACTCATACACATATATAACATATATTTGTACATTGGGATGTGTGCCTATGATTATAGTTTTTATTGACTATTAAATTAAGTTATGGAATCTTGAGTGATAGAACACTATGATTATATGCATACAACCTCCTAAAAGTATAACAAGTTGTTTAAATGAAAGATTATGTTTCATGTGAGATATGACTTTATTTATGAGATATTTGATATTTGAAATTATTATAACTGGCTATTTGTAATTGAGTAATGTGTAAATAAAAATAATAGACTATGATATTGTTATTTGTCATAGAATGTACTACATTTGAATTTATTTAACAAAAATTAGAAACATGAAGTTTAAGTATATATTATACCAGGTTGGTATTGATTGTACTTGTTTATGTTTATTATTTATGTGATAAATAATATTATAGATTCATTGCATACATCTGACAAAATAAATGTATGTAATTTGATTATTTATGTATTAAACATGTTTTATGCTTGATAAAAAGAAGTAATCCATATGAATATGTTGGTTATATATTATATTAACCAAATCTTGCATTGTTGGTACTAAATAAATAACAAGACAGACTTCACTAGCTTACTTAGCATCACTAATGCTAGATGAAGGTAATCCAATCAATCAGTGTGTATGAATTTGATTGATCCTAGAGATCAATAACTATTTAAAAAATTTAGCCAAAGTAATGTTTAGTTAAATATTATAATTTCATATGTATGATTTATATATTTGTATGATATCATGTTAAAACATATTTATTTATGATACACATCATGTATTAGAAATATTAAAGCACATGGGTACTAACTTATCTCTTTAGATTCTTGCACTATCACTATCTATCCACACGTGAAGGGAGGGCCATTCCCTGATTAGAGGATTGTGTGGGGAATTGATGGTTAATGTTTGATGTGGAAAAGCATTTAGATGATGCTCTCCCTCCCCACAACAATACTTATTTAGAAACTACACTTGAGATTACCATAGTTATTAGAGTCTATGAGACTCATACTTTGTAGAGCCTAGTATCTTGTATTGTACTTATTACTGAAATATTATTCTTGATGGAATGTAATTATTTACTCATTTGTAAATTGATAATAGTGGCTATCTTATTGTACCAACCATAGCTAGAAATATGTAATTACTTTCTATATGCAGTTATGTTTTGTTTCATATGATGCTAGTGATTAGTAACTAATAGATGCTACATGTTTATTTTATAGTTAACATACTTAGTGTGTTATACTAGGGTCACTAATTATATTATCATGGTGAAATATAATGAAAGATTACGTGGAATTAAATTAAATTTTTTTTATTACGTTATGCTAGTAAATCCCAATGGGGATGTTACAACACATAAAAAATGAAAATATGCTGATTTACCACATATGTGAGTATGAGATTTGTTAATATATAAAATATATTGTATGTAAAAATTATATATATATATATATATATATATATATATATATATATATATATATATATATATATATATATATATGATTATAGTTAGACATGTTATATCAAACTTTGATGTATAAAAAATTTATTTATGAATCATAATAATATAAATACAACATTATTTGGTCTTACTTAAAGTTTTTACAATAATCCTATATATTTATTATATAATTGATGTATTTATTTATTTTCCCAATTAATTAATAATGAAAATCATAGTGCAATACAATACACATACTAAACAATAAAATTTACCATTTTATATGTAAAATAATACTTCCTTATTAATAACGCAACTAGTAGATTATGTTCCCTCAGTGTGCATGTAATAACTTATTACACAAGTGAGTTAATTTATTTTTATAAAAATTGATAAATGCCACATAATAATAGGGCCCTGTCTATGTGTTTCTATAAAATAAGTGCATTGATGTTTTTTATAATGATGCATATAAAATAATTTGGGCACTCTTACCTATCATTTCCATGTGGTGGTAGTGATGCATCACCAATTTGTTAAAAATACCATTTTAAAATTTTTTCCTTTCCAATACGATGCATATTGTCAATATTTTATTAAAAAGGGTGCACTCATGTTAAAAACACAATGCCATTTAAGTAAAATAATGGCACAAGAGATAACTAAGATAAATACAATAAATGCAATAAATTAGATTTGACCCAATGTCAAATAAATGAAATTACCTTGAGTGATAATGATTAGGATAGGAGAAGAATAGAGATATACATTCCCAAATATCACTTACCTAAGTTTTGAAAGTGACTATGAATATATGAAAGAGTTTATAGATAAATACATAAGCGGTCCTAGAACTATGGTAGTGATCTTTGATGATGATCAATTTTGAATTGTTCTAAAAATTGCATATGATAAAGCCAAAGTGAGTGAAGAATTTCTAAAACACAAACCGAAATTACAAATAAAATTATTGAGAAATAAAAAAAGAGAATTCTAATTCTTTGTTATTCATTTTGAATAATAAATAAGTCTTTAAATAAATTACATCTTGAAGATAAAGTTTTTCTTTATAACTAACACTCTATTAAAAGAGAAAAACTATCAAAAAGTTAACTAAGTTTGTTATTTTTAGTAGCTTTTAGAATCTATTATTTTTACTAACTTTCCCATGAAATCTTGGATGGGACAACTAACTATCCCTTATTCTATACATGTCTAAATAAATTTCATAGGTGACTTTCAATTATAAGTTCATGATTAGTTACATTTTTTATTGAAAAACTTAAAAAATTACAAAAATAAAATTAAAAGTTATGGCCTTCGCAAGATATGATCCTACATCATTATCCTATGGTTAAAAAGAACTCAGCTCATGTAAGTTGTTCTGATTAAAATCTTTCCATTTTTCCTTGTCAAGCTTCTTTAATTCTCATTCTTAAATCTATGTTTTATCTTCCATTTTTAATTCTTCCCAATCTGTCAAATACTTGTAACTACCTTAAATGGTATCAATGTCTTCTTATCAAAAACATGTGCTATATTTTATTTTTTATTCTTTTTTACTTTATAACTCCAATCTAATTTTTATTCTTCTTCTTCCCATTCTTTATCCTCTCTTTGAAATGCCATATAAATAATAAATATCAAACACTTGAGAAACATCAAAATTTTGTGGTAAATTTACCTCATAAGCACTATCATTTATTTTATTTACAATATTGCATGGACCAATCATTTTAGACTTCAAATTATTATATGTTCCTTAAGGAAATATTTATTTTATCAAATATGCCATCACTAAATTCAAAATTTGAAAGTGGCAATCTAGGTTAAAAATGATCAAGTAGCTTTGTAAATGGATTTGTATATCCCTACAATACAAAACTTTCTAAAACCCTTTGACAATAATAAAAGTCCAAAATACTCTCTCCAATAATTATAATTGGATGCACATATGCTAGAATGTATTCTCCTTTGATATAACCATTGTCAAACCAAAAAACTAGAAACACTTTGGAAGACAAAGGGAAATTTGAAAAGTAAATTGGACTAGCCCCCCTTGAGGGTTTCAATTACATATTCATGATGAGAATTAGGGAATAATGTTGATTTAGTGCATGTGAATTAAACAAAAAAAGTGATAGAAGAGTTCACCTTCTTTCCCTAATATAATCCATATTGATATATGCCCCTTAATGCAACCTTATTTTGATGCAAGACCTCAACAAATGAAGATTAGAATAACAACATAATGTGCATGATCCTTGAAAGGTGTCTGAAAAAATATGTCCATGATAAAAAAAATATGCTTGATGCTATTGGAGTGTGTCATATTAACACTTGATGTGAATTCAACATTAGGTAGACATATTACCAAGATGTGATTTATTATGTGCACATAATTATTATATGTATAATTAATGTGGTGGTCATCCTCACATGTGTGAAAAGGGTTAGTTGTAACTTGAGAAATAATCCCACCTTTTATTCCACCAATAATAATCTCTCACTCACATCTTAATTTTCATATATAAGAACCTTTTATATTATTTTAAAAAGTAACAGATCTTAGGGTCATCTCCTGAGCTAGTGGATATGTACTCTTTTAGAGAGTATTACACATAACTAATACATGTGTCTTTATTGGTAAATATATTTCATGTTTGATTAATTTATGTGGATGGTGTCTATAATGAATATCCATGGGCTATGTTGTCATTTTTTAATATGATGTCATAGAGAAATTTCCTTAGAAGATTAGTGATAGTTTTTTAGAGGAGATCCACATCACTCTCAAAGTTGGGTTGTCAAGACGATCAAGAGGAGAAAGAGTAGAAGAGGAGCCTCAAGAAATCCAAAGCTTTAGTCCTTAGCAAATATCAAGTGGTAAGGATACATTTTTATCTCTTAATTATATTATATGAGAAGTTATTTTAAAGTCCCATCTATTTTATTCAAATCTAGTTCATTCTTTTGGTTGGATTCATGTACTAGTTACAGATCTACATATGAAGGAATTATATGAAATATATTTATAGTAATTTTATTGTTTGAGTGTTGTTTGTGTGTATCAGACATTTTCATTATGTTTAAAGTGCCAGATAAAGTCATTTTTGAGTTTCATTTCACCTAAATCTAACACTGTGAGCTCATTTGTTAATTCACGTAGATCACATTCCATATAAATTAAAAAATTTGTAGGGGTAATAATATCCCAACAAAAAGGAAAAAAAAAACCTTTTTAACTCATCTATAATGCTTTTAAGACCATATTTTAAGATTTTGTGGTACACTACAATGAGTTTTTAACTCCTATGTTTGGCTAAAAGTTGGATCTAGGTCAATTTGGAGGGGTTTTATTCACCTTATTTTTGGGCACTCTTGATTAATTTTTAAATTTTTTTTTGTACATGTACCACATTGACACTTTTGGATACATTGAGTTATTTTGTCTTCATTCCCAACTTAACATTAGGGGGGTTGTGTACTGTTAATGTTTCCTTTATTATATGAGTATAATATATACCTAATGATTGTTTCTAACAAATGAAAAGGTTGGTTGTTTCTTGAAGGATCTCTATAACACTCCATTTTCAATTTGGTTGTTTCATGGAGGTGCTCCATAGCCTCTAGTTGTAATCATTTAAACATGCATTTTATTCAGATAGAACACGTAAAAATAGTCACTCTTGTTCACATAGCTAGAATCATAGAAGATACTTTTGATTCATTTCATTGGAGTATTCATTATATTTAATAGACATTTACTTTAATATCTCCATTGTTAATTTTTCTCTTTCATTATACCTAGGTACCTCATCAAGCCTAGTTTCTAGGATCCATACTTATGAGCATAAGATTTTTTTACCGTATTACCTAAGATAATATTCATAGGGGGGTGGTGTTTGAGTGTATCATATTCACACTTGATGTGAAGTTCACTTTAGGTAGATGTGTTAACAAGGTGTGATTTATTATATGCACACAATTATTAAATGCAAAACTAATGTGGTAGTTATCCTCACATGTGTGATTAGGGTTAGGTGTAACTTGGGGAATGATCCCACCTTTTACTCCACCAATATTAATATCTCACTCACATCTTAATTTTCCTATATAATAACCCTTTTTGTTCTTTCTTGAGCTTTTGGAGATTTAGTCTTTTAGAGAGCCTTGTTATAGTGCAACCATGACTGGTTATACAAATACATTGTATATTACACATAGTTAATACAATGTGTCTTTATTGGTGAATTTCTCTCTCTCTCTCTCTCTCTCTCTCTCTCTCTTATTTGAATAAATAATGATGAAAGTGTCAATGATGAATATCCATGGATTATGCTATCATTTATAATAGATTCTAAATAGTTTAAAGTTTATATGTATATATAGACTCATTTGAATTTAAATTTTCACACATTCATGCATTAGTTGGCAATGGAAAAGTATGAAATTATAAAATCAAGGCACAATGATAAAAAGGATTCACATGCAACCTAACCACTTTTAGGTTGGATTTAAAAGTGTTTGGATCACTTCTGAGATGAATCCCAAAAATATTCAAGGCAGAAAAATACCATGAATAAAAGATCAAAGTGACATTAAGATTACTGGGGGAATACCTAGGAAAATAACTATTAGATCTAAAGGTGTTCATGAGGAAATGTAGAAGATAAAATATTATGGAGGGTCCAATATGAAGGTAAATTTTACTATACAGAGCTTAAATAAAGAAAATGAGACAAATGTACCAAGGCATGTTAAAGATACCACAATTACATGACTGGTACTAAAATTATATGTCCACATAATGCCACACTTTGATATATCAAAGTACATGTATATCAAATTAAAAGTAAAGTGCATGTATGAGAATTAACTGAGAAGATTTTAATAAAACTCTATACTTATTGGGAATGAATCACTAATATTCCAATGTCAATAACTCAAACATACTTGCAAGCAAATGTGAATGAGTATAATTAGATTAATGTCTCAATAATTTTAACCAATGAAGTTAAATGAAATAAGTGAAAATTAAAAATAATAAAATGATTGAATATAACTTGTGATATGAAAACCATGTTTCCCCCTAAAACTATACCTCAATTTCTCTAATCTGAATACAAAGATGCTAAAAACTGAAACTAAAACTAAAAATTTGGATCCTACACCATGCGAAAAAATATTCTCTACCAAATAAGTAGACATATAGTACCTATAACATGTAACTACTTGGAATATGTAATCAAATATAATGTAAGTTAATTAGATTCCCCCTTTAGAGGTGAGGGTTGCTCATACATATCACTCATCTCAAAATAAATTGATTAAACACCATGTGTAATATAGATGGTAATAAATTTTTTTATGATCATTGAAAGCACATTTTTAAACACATGTATGTAACCATAGAAAGAAGTGATCATGCAAAACTAAATAGTAAGATGTAATTCAATACTATTAGGATAAAATTAAATTTTTGATAGTAAGGATGCAAAAAGGGAAGGGGGACAAATGACATGACTCAATGATATCCCGTAAAGAGTACAAATGATACATAACATATTAGAATATGCCCCAATATAGAAAAAATATAGAAATACATTTTTCAAATATAATAACCACAATGTGATTAAGATGTATGAAGGATGTTTGGAAAAAATCCATCTTGATATAAAATATTAAGGATCAATAAACTCATGGGTGCATCATGCCCCCAATGGAAAGATATAGGTGATATCCACAATAATAATAAAAGGGAGAGACAAGTGATATGCCTCGATATAGTACAAAAATATCCAAGTTATATGACTCAATATAAAAATATACCCTTAGAAGGATTAGATATAAAAATTAAGCACACAATGATAACATGCCCTAATATTTTAATGGTATAGACCATGGAAATGTAAACATCAAGTATATTATACCAAAAGTAGTAATGTTTATGATATGGATAATGGCACATGTAACACCCCTCCTATTGAGAAATTAACCCCCTTCTCAATTATATGATTTTTGATGAAAACAATGTTGAATTCTTGTATTCATATGGGAAATTAGGTCCCTTCCCTAGCGAATTATCATTGTGTTCCTCCTAGTATTGGTAGATGCTTATAGAATGTTTCATAGGATCCCTGCTTGTGATTTTGGAAAGTAAATTACAATAGAAAGATAGTTGTTTTTTATATTTTGTAGGGTCATTTCAACCTAACTATTATATCAATCCTTTTTCCTATATTGTTGGGTTTGTTACATAAATATTTTGTGACCCTTATGTGTCTTTAATTATCATTATCCTCTTGTTAACAAGGAATTATCAATGTGTTTCATTATTTGTGGTCATCCATTATGACACCTTATATTTGACATATGAAATATGGTTAAATATAACATATATTCGCCACATTGGTTCATTTTTTTTGTTATTTTTATAGGTGTTATGCATATTAAAATTAGTAAAAAACAATTGGGATCAATGATAAAAAATGGTGATTGATTAGTCTAATAAAAATTGTTAAAATTTCCTTGATTGGGAGGATTAAAGATTGGGATTTGTAAAATATCTATGAGCCTTTGGTATTGGTATAATGTAAAATTGGGGAGGGAGAGGGTACATATATATTCAATTGTGTAGGCAAGCTACTTTTTCTATAGGCATTATATGAGACATAAAAGCACAGGGTATAGGGTCGATAGAGTTGTACAAGTAGATTGAGTGTGTAAGAGGATGTTCAAGGAGGTAATATAAATCCCATGTGATGTGTGGTAAATAGAATGAAAGGTGTAATAAAGAGTATTAATGGTTTAATAGACATTTAAAATATAATATTTGTATGAGAGAGTGATTTATAAATGCATTAATGAGAATGTAAAAGAGATAGTGATGTCCATTATGAGTCGATTTACATGTGGAAAGCCTCCATGGGATGTGGGATTTGAGTGGATTTATATTTAGTGTTATCGATGTGCCTTTTTGTGGGGTTCATTCCCTTCTATACTTTTTTTCATTACTTGGAGGAAGGATTCTTGTGCCTAGATGGTGGAGGATGCTTTAAGGAGTCTTATTTGGATAAAGTCTTGACCAAACATGATGATGGATGTGGGTGATTCTCTCTTGAAAAAATAAATAGAATTTTTTGGATTTAACATGCTTAGATCAAGGGTTAAATGTTTTAAGTGTCCTTTTCTTGTTGCTTGTTGGCATTGTTAGGAATAATAATCCTTATCTTGTATTTATGCGTGTCATATGTTGTATGGAGAAACTAAATTATTTTGAAGGAGTGAAAATCTAAGATAAATTTTGGTGTACTAGGATAATGTTGAAAAATGTACATGATGTTATGATAATTCTCCCTTTCGCTCTTATGCTGACAAGAAGAATTTTTAGTGAATGCGTAAGAAACTTGTATTGCAAACTAGCTCTAATTTCCCTTGTGACAATGGCTAGTGTTAAAATGTAAGTGTAAAATCATGTAATTATGTATTTTTTATGAAATATGTAATTCAAATGTATGTGCAATTAATTTTTGTTTAAATTGAAATAAAATGAATGCAAATGTAATAGATCCTATTCACTATATTTCTCTCCCTTAGTCACATTCTATAAAGGACCTATAATGGGGTTTATTGCATATAATAAAGATATAAAATACTTAATTAATATGAGGTAAACCTATTTATATCTATAAATGATGATTATCAGATATAAATATGTTTGTATAATTTTTTTACGAGTTTGAGTAAAAGAAAATGAATATGTGTGAAACTAGGGATTTAGGGTTTGCAATGTATATAGAAGTTAATGGGGTTAGGGAAGGAGAAATATTATGGGTTATTTTTAAAAATTTAAGTGAAAAAAATGTGTTTTTCATTCCCCTTAATTATTTATTAATTTATGTGTTTACTTAAAAGATTAAGAGTGTTGTATGCTATTTGGGTTTAGGGTATTATAGGGAAGCATGAATTTAAGAGAATGTGTGAGATTGGAAACCTAATACTTTTTGGAGGACACAGGGTCTTGGAGAAGGGATTTAGGAACCTCTCCAAACCTCTTCACATGACCTAAAACCTTCAAGTAATACACAAATAAAACCTATAAATAATTTTTGTAGACTAAACCCAAAACATGTGTATTCCAAAGAGAAAATGGATTCAATGCTTGTTTCCATGGAGTCATGTAAGGACTTATTGTGTTCCCCTTATTTATCCCTTATTATTCTATTAGTGGTTTTTCAAATGATACCAAAATTTTGTATATATTTACTTAAGTATTTTAATAAAGATAATTAGGACACTTTTGATCCTACAATGGACAAATGCCTAATTTAATAGTGGAGATCAAAAGCTCCACTTTTTGGTGGGAAAGTACATTTTAAATTTATGTTAACATTTTATAAGGTATTATTGAATTAAATCATGCAATCACTTTGATTTTTTAAATTTGTGTCACCATTCTATGGGGTGTCACTTAAGAGGGACCCTATGGTGACTTTTTAAATTTAAGTCGACATTAAATTAGAACCTAGTAGGCCCCTAAAATGTAAGTGAACATTAAATTAGAATTTGTAGCACCTAAAAATAGGTCCTTGATGTATTTTAAGTGTTTTAACTCTTGTACAACTAAATAGGAACCAATTATATAGGGAACAATCCTATTTCCATATTTACAAGCCATTTAGCCTATTTTGGGTGTCAAGTTTATTTGGGGCCATTTGGTTACTTAGGTCATGTTGACTAGTAGGAATTGAGTTTACTTACATCCTGTGATGTACCTTACAACTTAGATGGTTCAAAAAATTCCTTGTATATTGTTTTATCATCTAAATTTTTTTAGATGGTTATTGTTGTGAAAATTTAAATTTCATAACACCCCCAAAGGTACTCTCATGAACAATTAGAGGTGTTTTAATGATATGGATGGTAATTTTTTTCAAGATAAACACTAAATCTATAGCCCAATGGATAAGGCTTGGTTTGTTTAATGTTTCACTTGTTAGATGTAAAGAGTTTATGTTGGAAATATTGTCATTGATGTCAAAGGTTTAGTATTATTGGTGATAAAGGCCCCATTGCATTTAATGTTATTTATCTTGGCTAATATGAGTTAATATTTATTTAATATTAACGAATATATATTTTGGTTGCATATGAGACAAAATAAGGGCCCATGGAGAAGTCGAAGAGCCACGGGATAAAGACAAAAGAAGGATGGGACACATTTTCCCATGAAGAGTCATCTTGGGGAATAACAAGAGTCACCAAGTGAAGACAAAAGAGTAAAGGGAGAATTTCTCATGAAGGGACACTTAAAGGAATACGAAAAGTCACCAAAGATAAGGACAAAAGTGGGAAAGACGTTTTTGGTCATGAAGGGTCACCACATGACTTTTCAAATGCTTGGATATGAAGGGTCATCCAAGATTGGCGCCATTTTCCATGAGAATTGAAAGGTCACAAAGGGGGAAGGCCAAAGGTCATTTGGAAAGCTATAAATAAAGGCTTGAGTAGCCATTTGTAATGTGGAAGTGAGAGGTTGATTTGATATTGTAATATCTATCTTAGAAGAGTAATTTTGAGAGATGATTTGTATTTGTTATATCTAGCTTAGAAGAGCAAAAGTGAGAGAGAGGAAGGAGATGTTGTATTGATCTATCATTTGTTGAGATAGCAACATTGAGAGATAGGTGTGTGGTATACACAAAGGGGTTGGTACTCCTTTGGGTTGGTGCTCATGAATTGTTGCTGGGTTGGTGCTCGGCAAAGGGGTTGGTGCTCCTGTGGGTTGGTGCTCACGAATTGTTGCTGGGTTGGTGCTCGGAAAAGGGGTTTGAAGCTCCTGTGGGGTGGTGCTCACAAATTATAGCTGAGATTTGTACTTGGCAAAGGGGTATGGTACTCCTGTGGGGTTGTTCTCATGAATATATTTGAGATTGATTCTCTGTGGTTTTTCCCACACTGGGTTTCCACGTTATATTTGGTGTCTCTCTCTGTCTTGTGTGATGTTTATTGTTTGAGTTTTATTGCATATCTTGAATGTTTGATTAAGTGGAATATTGGTTAAAGGAAAGATTTATAAGATATATAATTTACTGATTTTCCCCCCCTCTCAGTATATTCCATGCTTAACAATTGGTATCAGAGCAGGTTCCTTCAGAAAGGGTTTAACAGCTTGAAGGTAGATCAAAGGAAAAGCACAGATGGCTAAGCAACTAAAGAAGGAGAATCAAGAGTTGAAATCTATGGTTGAGGCTCTTAAGGAAAAGGTGTGTATCTTGGATTCTAAATTGGCTATAGAAGTAAAAGAAAATAAGATATTTATTCAGGATCTTAAAAATTAGTTAGAAGTTGCAACTTCAATTTTAACATCAAAAGAAAAAGAGTGTAATCAGTTGAAGGTTGAGTTAGATTCTTTAAAGGATAATCATGAGAAGTTTATAATCAAGGTTGAGAAAGATCATGAAATATTAGTCCAAGGAAAGAAGAAAGTAGGTTTTGAAGGCAAATCAAAGAAGTCGATCAGATAGCCCAATGCTTTCAAGTTTTCAAATTCCTTTCATGGCCGTTGTTTTGTTTGTCATCATGTTGGTCATAGGGCAATATATTGTATGAGAAGTAATCAGTCAAAGGGAGATCTCAGTCACATTCAAGAAAAAGGTATGAGACATATTGTTTGCTTTTGTTGTCATGAGGTTGGCCATATTGCTAGATTATGCCAAAATAAAGTAAAGAGATATTCAAAGTGTGTCAAAGGTTATAGAGCCCATAAAAGATATGAGAAGAGTCAAATTAAGGTTTGGAGACCTAAAATAGCAAAGGTTGATCAGGTTGAGTTTAAGAATGAAAATGAATTACTTGCTATAGTAGATAAAGAATCAGATAAGAAGGATTGTAAAGAATCTCTTGTTACATTTGAGCATGAGCTTTGTCAAGATAAGAAAGTTGCAAAAGTTGAGAAGATGAAAAATATCATAAATGATAAGGTTAGTAGGGCAAAAAGGTTAGATATGCTTAAATAGATTCTGAAAGAAAAGCACAAGAAGATCAAGGAAGAAATAGAGGAGATGTGGGAATCTCCTGAGATTTATTTCTAGAACCCTTATGTGTGGGGGTGTCTCTTCTAGGCTTCAAGGAGACACTTTTAAGAAAATTGAAGCATGGTGGGTACTATTGGGTCTTGGATATTTTACATGACAAGAAGGTGAGTTGACAGATTAATTTGTATATCTTTTGAGAGAATATATTTTTGAAGAAAAGTTTTCACTAGTATTATGGTTTGAGGCTATTAAAATGATTCTTGCATATGCTATGTTTTAAAGTATTTCAAATGATTATGTTCATAAGATATTGGAATGTTGAAAAGAGCTAACAGTTTCAGAAAGAAGGAAAAGGATACTCATGCAGATTCAATCAAGAAGGATCAGAGGTTGAAAGCTCCATTCATCAAGAAGAAGAATCAGAGTGTCAAAGATCCATTCATTAGGAAAAAGGTTCAGACATGTACATGGCAGAAGAAACAACATGAAGATTCTATGATGGTGCAGACAGGTCTGCATGTCAGAGGAAAAGATTAGCCATGGTTAATTGATAGCGGATATTTGAGGCATATGACAGGAGATAAAAGTAAGTTCATTTCTCTAAAGAAGATTAATGGTGGTATAGTGAGATTCACAGATAAAACCACTGCCAAGATAGCCAGAAAAGGTACTTTATTTTTGGATAATGGTAGAATCAAGACTAAGAATATTTTATAAGCATAATCTATTGAGTATAAGGCAAATATGTGATCAAGGATACACCTTAAAGTTTCATGCAGAAGGTTGTGAGATTAGAAGAAAATATTCAAATGAGTTGATTCTAGATTCTCAAAGGATAGGTAAAATTAGATATCTTCTCAAAGATCAGTGAGAGGAGTTGGGAGTAATTTCTATTACTTCCTGCCATTGATGTTCAGCATCAAGTGAGGGGGAGCTAAGTGTTAGCTCTAGGTAGGCCCTTTGCCATTGATGTCAAAGGGGGAGAATAATAGGTATAGGTACAGGTGCAAAAAATAGGTACATGGAATAGGTACAAGTTGCTACAGTAAGGGGGAGTTACTGTATGTTTTCAAATGATGGTATGTGCAGGTGACAGGATGTGGTAGTTTCAGGATTGAGGTTGCCATCAATGACAAAGGGGGAGATTGTTGGAAATATTGTCATTGATGTCAAAGGTTTAGTATTATTGGTGATAAATTCCCCATTGCATTTAATGTTATTTATCTTGGCTAATATGAGTTAATATTTATTTAATATTAATGAATATATTTTTGGTTGCATATGAGACAAAATAAGGGCCCATGGAGAAGTCGAAGAGCCACGGGATAAAGACAAAATAAGGATGGGATGCATTTTCCCATGAAGAGTCATCTTGGGGAATACCAAGAGTCACCAAGTGAAGACAAAAGAGTAAAAGGCAAATTTCTCATGAAGGGACACTTAAAGGAATACAAAAAGTCACCAAAGATAAGGACAAAAGTGGGAAAGACATTTTTGGTCATGAAGGGTCACCACATGACTTTTCAAATGCTTGGATATGAAGGGTCATCCAAGATTGGTGCCATTTTCCATGAGAATTGAAAGGTCACAAAGGGGGAAGGCCAAAGATCATTTGGAAAGCTATAAATAAAGGCTTGAGTAGCCATTTGTAATGTGGAAGTGAGAGGTTGATTTGATATTGGAATATCTAGTTTATAAGAGTAATTTTGAGAGATGATTTGTATTTGTTATATCTAGCTTAGAAGAGCAAAAGTGAGAGAGAGGAAGGAGATGTTGTATTGATCTATCATTTGTTGAGATAGCAACATTGAGAGATAGGTGTGTGGTATACACAAATGGGTTGGTGCTCCTGTGGGTTGGTGCTCATGAATTGTTCTTGGGTTGGTGCTCAGCAAAGGGGTTGGTGCTCCTATGGGTTAGTGCTCACGAATTGTTGCTGGGTTGGTGCTCAGCAAAGGGGTTGGTGATCCTATGGGTTGGTGCTCACGAATAGTAGCTGGGTTGGTGCTCGGCAAAGGGGTTTGAAGCTCCTGTGGGGTGGTGCTCACAAATTATAGTTGAGGTTTGTACTTGGCAAAGGGGTATGGTGCTCCTGTGGGGTTGTTCTCATGAATATATTTGAGATTGATTCTCTGTGATTTTTCCCACATTAGGTTTCCACGTTATATCTGGTGTCTCTCTCTATCTTGTGTGATGTTTATTGTTTGATTTTTATTGCATATCTTGAATGTTTGATTAAGTGGAATATTGGTTAAAGGAAAGATTTATAAGATATATAATATACTGATTCACCCCCCCTCTCAGTATATTCTGTGCTTAACAGTTTAAGGTGAAGGAATCTATATCAAATCTTGCACTATCCTTCAAGCTTCTAAATGGTGAGCCATTTAGTGATTTTTAGAGTAACATGTGGATGGATATGCATTTGAGGAGAATATTTTGGTCAACCCTAATTCAATATTTTTGAGTCACAAAGTTGGGGGTGTTGAGGATATCTCAATAATTTATCTTTTGATAGAATAAGGTAAGAATTTTGATTGTAACCTAAGGTATGAAAATATTCCAGATTTGTTGTTTCCTATTATGTCATTGCAAGATTCTTGTCATCATGGAAAGCATGCTAAAAAGGGAGATAGATTCAAGGATATAAGTTACAATATAACACATGAATATTATTCTTAAGTGAGATCTAGGTGATCTTTTGAGGGTCAAAGAGGATAATAGATTTGATATCACTATTGAATTATTAATCTTTTAAATTTGGATAAAAAGGAAGTTCACAAGGAATCATATAGGGAGTGTTTTGTATTTAGGAAAATTTGTGAAGGGTCATTTCTTGTGATTCATTAAACACTCCTTAGAACTAAGTACCACACTTTAATACAAGTTTATAGATGATGGTCTAATCAGATAGTCACAATAGGATGTTTGATGCTAGATAAAACTAAATACAAGTTTGCCACCATTGGATGCATAAAAGAGAATTCATGAAGGTTGATGCGATAAACAAAGCATAAGAGCCTCTTGCACATGGAATGAACCTCATATAAGATAAATCAAATAAGGTATCAAATAAGGCTTGAAATGATCCTATTATCAATCCTTGAATCCAATATTATTTTGTAAAAAATCAAGCTATGAAGGTTTCTAGATAGGACTAAAATACGCTGACATTTGGATATTGGGTCAAGAGATTATGATGAAGTTGAAAATGCAATCATTAGATGCAAATTAAAAGTTTAGAAGAACTCATAAATGATTCAAGGAAAAGTTATCCATAATTGTGATTCAATTATAGACTTGAATAATTGATCAAAGGTTTCCCCAGGTTTCAAGTGTGCAAAGAGTGTATATAAAGGGAAGTACATGAGAAAAAATATTATTCCTTGCTCAAAATGTAAATTATTATCTTAGAAAGATCCTCAAAATATAAGGTCAAAATAGACTCAATAAGAATCAAAGAACAAAACATAAAACTTCTCTAATTCTTTCCTTGCGGGAATTTGAACTCATGCTAGGCACATCATCAGATCTAGACATGTGTCTAGACACATGTCAAATCTTGAAATACCCAAAAATATAGCCTTCACAACTCACCATGTTTATGAAAATAGGGAAGAACCCACCATGTGTCTAAACACAAGGCATAACTTACCATGTGTCCAAGAAGGGAAATTTTTTAGATATGTCCAAATAGGGTCCAAGTTCCCTATGTCCATAACTTTTGTATTTGAACTCTATTTTGGCTCTCATTAAATTCATTGGAAATATAATTTGATAAGTTTTTTTTACCTTAAGGACCCATGGTGCAAAAACTTCATATTGAACTTCTAAAATCAAGGGGGAGAATCACATCTATCAAAGCAGGGTAGAATTCTAGACATGTCCAAGTAGGGTCCAAGTTTCTTCTATCCATATCTTTTTCATATGAACTTCATTTTAGCTCTCATTCAATGCATTGGAAATATAATTTGATAAAGAACATTTTACCTTAAGGAATCATGGTGAGAAAACATCATCTTGAACTTATAAAATCAAGGGTTAGACTCATAATTGTAGAAACAGGGTGAAATTACCATAAATGTGAAGAAGGGGAAGTTCATAGTTTTCAAGTTGTGTAAATTTTCTAAGTCACTTTTGTAGGTTTCAAGTTGTGAAAAACTATGAAGTCAATTTTTCAAGTCATACAAATTTGCCAATGCACTTTTTCAAGTTTCAAGTCATGCAAATTTATCAACACACTTTCGTAAGTTGTGAAAATATGTCAATGCACTTTTACAAGTTGTGCAAATATGTCAACATACTTTTACAAGTTTCAAGTTGTGAAAATTTACCAACGTAATTTTTCAAGTCATGAAAATTGGTCATTGTAGCTTTTCAAGTTGTGAAAATTGGTCATTGTACTTTTACAAATTATGCAAATTTCTCGATGCATTTTTTAAAGTTTTAAGTTATACATTTTCACTAACACGATTTTTCAAGATCTTAGAAACATAGAAAAGGTGGTTATGTAGTGTGACCACCATAACTTATAAATAGGTGTTTGGGGCTCATTTTTTATTGTTAAATTTTTTGAGAGTAGAATAAATTTTGGAAAGATGGAAGGAAGGACCATGTATGTATATCCCCATAAAGAATCAATATAGAAATAATTTATAAGACTCTGTGCTATGCATATTTTTGGTAAATTATGTGCATGATTATGTCAATATGTTTTGATTATTCTTCTTTTGCTTGGTTAAAATACTACTGTTAGACAGTTAATGAATGCATAATTTTGTGTAGAATTTATTTTTGAATTTACATTAAGAATTTTTATAATTGTGAAACCTTTGTGGGTTAAGAATTGGATTTATGTCCATTATTTTGAGGAAATATAAAGTTGTTGATTATGTTATTGAATCTCTTTGGTGTATACATTCTATTCCTATGTCTATAATATTTCTTTCCTATCCCATTTATATAATAAAGGTTTATTATACTAAAATCCCCTTTTCAGATTATTCAAGTGAGTTTTTATGTTTATTTACCTAGAGTTATCTTTTTTTTCCCCTAGGATTGTTATAGCTAGCTTTCTGTGTTTAAATGGCTAAAATCATCCCATTATACCTTCCTCATTTCTTCTATCTTTTCCTCCTTTCAATTACTCGATTAATTTTCCCTTTCTATCACCTTTCCATACTTTTGGGTCAAAATTATGAACCCCCCAGACAAAAAAATTATGATGTAAATCACTATGAATAGATATTTTCTTAATTTCCATTTTTGATTTTAAAAAATGTAGCTCCACCTGCTAATAGTAGAGAGAATTTGTCCCTATATTGTTGACTCAAGAAATTTGTCCCCACACTATTAATTGAAAGTCTGCATTTGTCCCCCTGATAATTTTTTCAACCAATAGTTTTTGGAAACTCTGTTGGGGATCTAAGTGCTTTACACAAATGTTTTTTAGACATTTCAAGGAACCTCCCCTAGAACAGAGGTTGGAAACTCTATTTAGATGAAGTACCTAGTGCTTACATATTTTTTATTGAAGAAATGACATTGGTCCATCCCAACCCCAATGTTCTTTGTGTCCCATGGGGAAAATATTTTGGACCATTAGCTTTGACCCAAATAATGAATTATATTTAGGATAAATCAAGATATTTCCAAAGTTTTTTGGTGGAAATGGTCAAGATGCAGGTAATGATATCTTGGATTTCATAGTGTCTTAAAACATTTTTAAATTTATCCATGAAGATGTCACTATAATAATTTTTGTTAAAACTCTCATTGAACCTATTGTTGGGTGGTTATGACACCTAGAATATGGGTGCATTGTGAATTGGGTCTCCTTGAAGAATAAGTTAATTAATATATTCAAACTAGATTGGGATGTATGTGTATTATTTTTAGATTTCTTCCAAATCCAAAAACAAGAAGATGAGCAGATGAGAGAGTTCCTAACATGCTTTGACAAATTATTGACATTGATTCCTTAAATGGATCAACCAAGTCTCAAAAACAAACATTGTGTCTTCCTTAGTTCTCTATACCTAGAGATCAAATTCATTTTGATGAGGAACAAGGTAAATGACCTAGAAGCTACACAACAAGAAGTTATCAAAATTGGAGATGACATGATTCTATCTAGAATGTTGAATAAAGAAGCTTTAAAGCATGCTAAACTACCATTATTGGTTATAAATTAGTGGAACCTAATATAATCGAGAGCCCTCAATATTTAGAAAAGAGATTTCAAAGTTAAATCCCTAATCAATCATATCATAGCTTCAAGAGAGAAAAAAATAATTTACTTCCTATCATATATGATTGTTTCATATTCAAAATTATGGAATAAGGTGAATAATTAGAAGAAATACTGACTGATCAGAGAATAAATAAATAATTTGGCTTCTTCCTTGGCAAATAAGAGAAATATTTTCTTATTTCACAAGATTTCTTAAACCTCATAGTTTTAAGAGAAAATGGGTTATTTGAAAAACAGCTAATTGAACCAAAAATAGAGAAAAGCAATAATGGATAATGTGATTTATAATTTATAAAGGTGAAGATAACATGGAACTTATTTTCTATAAAGAAGAAGATCCCTCATGTATCAGAATGTAAAACTCAATAGTCAAAAGTGAAGATTCTCATGGCATTTTCTTTTCATGTCCCTTTGTAGAAGATTTATTTGAAGGATTTAAATATAAACAAGTCAATCCTACATAGATTTAAGATCATAGTTATGCAAAAATTAAATTTAAAGAAGATGTGAACATGAAATAAAATGAATGGTGCCCGATTTTCATTTCAAGTGAAATTAAAACTGTCAAGGCAAAAAAAATTGATGAAGATGATGATGATGATGACTCATTCATTTTTTTAGTAAGAAATAATGTGGCAAAAAATATTTTCACTTAATTCATTATATAACATATCCTTATTATTGTTTCATCTTAGAAAGATACAAGCAACATACTTCTCTTTGATTCATATCCTGTATCTGGCATAAGTACATATAAAGTCATTTAAGAAGATATTGAATATGTTTAATAATTCTCAATAATGTTCATAGAAGATTTAAAATTTCATAACAATTACATTCCAAAACCTAAATACACCATTGATCTATCTATTCATGACTATCTGAGTATGCACGATGATTGTAAGTTCATTTTATTCCCACCTATTGGTCATTGTTGTTGAATGTGTTCATACCTCATACTTCAAATCCATTATTTTGAAGTGGCAAATACTCATCTAAACTAGTTAATGGTTTTTTATAGTCTTTCATTTTCCTCTACTCCCTATAAATAGTTTTACTTTCCCTATTTTGGCTTGTTTCCTTTTTCCATTTATGTTTTGGTGTGCATGTGTTGTTTTTCACTAAATGTAATAGTATATTTATTATTCCCTCCTCTTCATGTATTAGTTCTTTTTCCTATACATTATTTTAGTTGTATTCAATGCCTAGAAAATCTAAGTGGACAATCACATCATTTACAAAGATTTAAAAATAGTTATTGCTTTAAAATGGATGAAAAGATCACATTTTTAGGGGATGTATGATCATTTTTTGATGATTTAGGGTTTACATTAATATTTATTTGAATACCTAATTTGAATTCAAATGAATTGGACATCTCTAATCCTATGCCATTTTTATAATGCAAATATCCTTTAGTTTTTGGTATAACTTGCATAATATGTCCTTGAAGTGTTTCATCCATGTAGGTCTCCAAGATAAACATTTTATGATTTATTCATAAGATAGATTTTGTAATCATAAAAATGGTGATATGTATTTTTATTTTTCAAGTGATAGAATGGATAGGTTTTTCATGAATATTTTCAAGTGAATAGGTGGTAAACATGTAGAATTGTTAGAGTGAGAGATATGGCCCAACAATGTGTGATCATTTCTCATATGATTGAGAGTGGTGAACTAGTTGTCATTTAGTTGAATCGGGGAATGCAAAGTATTATAAGTAGATAATCTATCCTGATAGTCTGTGTTCATTTCCCATACGATTGAGATAGGTGAATTGGATATCATTTGGTCAAATTAGGATGTGCAAATTTGAGATATATAATTTTGTTAGGAAGCTACGGTAATAAGGCACCAATCATCTAAGATTCTAGAGTTTTACATTCCATTGGGAAATGCAATCCCACAGTTGAAGCTAGTTGTTTTTATGAAATTTTAAATTTCATGACAATATCCCTAATTCTACTCTTACTAGAAATTAGAGGTGTTTTAATGATAGATATGGTGTTTTTTTACAAAATAGACACCAACTATGTAACCCAATAGACAAGGCTTGGTTTGTTTAATGTTTCACTTATTGGATGTGAAGAGTTCAAGGTGAAAGAAGTTGCATCAAATCTTGCACTATCCTTCTAGCTTATAAATGGTGAGCCATTAAGTGGTTTTTAGAGAAACATTGTGGATAGATATGAATTTGAGGAGAATATTTTTGTTATCCATAATTTGATAATTTTGAGTCATAAAGTTGGGGGTGTTGAGGATATCTCAACAATTTCTCTTTCAACAGAACAAGTTGAGCATTTTGATTGCAACCTAAGATACGCAAATATTATAGATTTTTTATTTCCTATTATGTCAATACAAGATTCTTGTCATCATTGAAATCATGCTAAAAATGGAGATATTGTCAAGGATAGAACTTGTAGTATAGGGCATGAATATTATTCTTACATGTGAAATATGAGTGATCTTTTGAAGGTCAAAGAGGATATATACTTTGATATCACTATTGAATTCTTCATTTTTAAAATTTGGATAGAAAGGAAGTTCATGAGGAATCATATAGGGTATGTTATGCATTATAATTTTTTTTGAAGGGTCATTACTTAAGATTCATTGACCACTCCTTAGAGCTAAGTCCCACACTTGAAGATAAGGTTATAGATGATGGTTTAACTAGATAGTCATAACAGGATGCTTGATGCTAGATAAAACTACATATACACTTTCCACCCTTATATGTGTAAATGATAATTCATGAAGGTTAAAAAATTGACAAATCATAAGTGCCTTTTGCACATGGAATGGACCTCATATTAGATAAATCACACAAGTTAGAAAATAAGGGTTGCAATGAGCTTATTATCCATATTTGGATCCAATATTATTATATACAAAATCAAGATATGAAGGTTGGTAGATAGGACTACATTAAGCCTACATTTGGATATTAGGTCAAGTGATTATGATGAAGTTGTAAATACAATCATGGAAATAAAAATCAAAGTGCTGAAGAGCTCACAAATGATTTAGTGTAAATTTATCCATAATCATGTTTCAATTATAGACTGAATAATTGATTAGAGATTGATCTAAGTTTTAGTTATGCAAAGAGTGTATAATAAAGGGAAGTACATGGTAAAATATATTTTCCTTTCTTAAGATTAAAAAGTCTTATCTTAGAAAGATCCTCAATAGACAGGGTGAAAATATACTCAATAATAATTAGAGAACAAATGACAAAATTACTCTAAGTATTTATTATCATAATTTGTCCCCATGTTAGGTGCATCATTAGATCTTGATGTGTGTCCAGACACATGTCAGATCCTAACATAATTGGAAATAGATCCTTCTGAACCCATCATGTGTTTGAACATAGGGTAGGACCTTTTATGTGTTTAAACATAGGGTGAAACCTACCATGTGTCTGAACATAGGGTGAAACCTACCATGTGTTTGAAAATAGAGTGTAACCCACCATGTGTCTAAGTAGGGTGGAATTATAGACATGTCCAAGTAGGGTCCAAGTTCCAAAAATTTTGTATCTAAACTTTATTTTAGATATTGTTCAGTACATTGGATAGATAATTTGATAAATAAAATTCACTCTTAAGGACCCATGGTGAAAAATATTCATCTTGAATATCCAAAATCAATGGGGAAAATCACAACTGTCTAAGCAAGACAAAATTCTAGACATGTCTAAACAGGTTCCAAGTTTGCTCTGTCCATAAATTTTGCATCAAAAATCTATTTTGAATCTCGTTTGATGTATTGGAAAGATAATTTGATAAATAACATTTTACTTAAAGAATAATGGAGATAAAAATTCATCTTGAAATTCTAAAATAAAGGGGGGAGAATCATAGTTGTAAAAATATGGTGAAGTTACCACAAATGCAAAGAATAAGGTAAAGTTTGCAGTTTTCAAGTTGTACAAATTTTCTAAGTCCATTTTACAATTTTCAAGTTGTGTAAAACTATCAAGTCATTTTGAAAGTTGTGTGAATTTGCCAATGCACTTTTGAAAATTTCAAGTCACTCATATTAGTCAACACACTTCTCTAAGTTATAAAAATATGCCAATGCACTTTTGCAAGTTATGTGAATGTGTCAACACACTTTTACAAGTTTCAAGTTGTGAAAATTTACCAATGTAATTTTTCAAGTTGTGCAAAAACACCAATACACTTTTACAATTCATGCAAATTGGTCATTCTAGTTTTGAAAGTTTTTCAAATTGGTCATTGCACTTTTTCAAGTTGTGAAAATTGATCAACTCATTTTTTAAGTTTTAAGTCATGTATTTTCACTAACTTGCTTTTTCAAGGCCCTAGAAATGTAGAAAAGGTAGTTACACAATGTAACTACCCATTATAACCTATAAATAGGTTTTTTAGGATCATTTTTAAGGGTTAAATCTTTTAACAAGATGAAAGGAAGGAGTCTGTATGTATAACCCCATGAAGGATTAATACAGAAACAAATTACATGACTTTGTGCCATGAATATTTTTGGTGAATGATGTGCATGAGTATGTCAATCCATTTTGATTCTTATTCTTATAATTTATTAAAATAATATTGTTAGATAGTCAATAAATGCAAAAATTTTAGTGTAGAATTTATTTTTGAATCTACATTAAGAATTTTTGTGATCGTGAAACCTTGGTGGGTTAAGAATTAGATTTTTGTTCATTCTTTTAAGGAAATTCAGAGTTGTTGATTATCATTTTTCATAGTGTTATTCGATGTCTTTGGTGTATGCATTCTATTCATGTGTTAAAAATATATCTTTCCTATCCCATTTCTATGATAAAGGTTTCTTCTACTAACATCCCCATTTTTAGATTATTCTAGTGCATCTCTATGTTTAGCTATTTAGAGTTACCCTTTATCTTCCTCGAGATTGTAAGTTTTCTATGTTTAATTAGCTAGAATAATCCCATTATCCCTTCCTCCTTTATTTTATCTTTTCCTCCTTTTAATTATTCCCTTCATTTTACCTTTCTATCACCTTTTCATACTTTTTGGTCAAAAGTATGAACCCCCCATATAAAATAGATTTGATGTAAATAGATGTGAATAGCTCTTTTCATGATTTCCTTTTTTAATTTTCAACAAAGGTAGCTCACACTGACATTAGGAGAGGGACTTTGTTCTCACATTATTGACTAACATCAAGAATTTGTCACACGCTATTGATTGAAAGTCCACATTTATCCCCTTGATAAAATTTTTAGCCAACAACTGTTAGGGCCTATTAGATTGTTTGGGGCCCATTTAGACTACTAGTTTAAACTAAGCTAATGTAGGCCTCATTAATGTGTTTGTAACCATTGATCCACCTTCATATTGGGATCTATTCCACTAAGTTTGGATGTGAAACCTCATTAATTTAGGGTCATTATGTCATTCATCTTATAGGTCCATTTATGCTCATTTGGGATATTGGTATTGTTTTAAGTTGACCAAGTGTAAGTGGGTGGTATGCATGGGTCCAACACATGCTACACCATTGTAACTTGTTTTATGTGCCAACATCGAGGGATTTGGGTATTTTTATCCTTAAAAAACATATTAAGCTATTGTCTAAGGCACATTACATATTTTTTATTACATCATCATTTATTATGGTGAGATCTATTTTATGTGTCATCTATTACAACAAACCTATAACTTGAATGCTATGTTTTGAAAATTTTGGGAATATTTTTATATGTAAGGTGTGATATAAATATCTTATTCCTTACAATCCAATGATCATTTTTGGAAAATAATTTGTTATTTTGGTCTTTAGTGACATTGTTAGCTACCTAAAAGACCATGTTTGTTATAAATCACTTATTTGTGTGCATAAATATTATGGGTTATCCGAGCCATGTTTATGAACTATTCTTAATGATTTTTGGTTGTTAGTTCTAGGATTGATGGCTTAGTCATTTCAAAAATTTTAGTGGTAAGCCTTGTAGGATGGTGAGAGGTCCTTGTTTAAGACCTAATTATAACTTTCTCTCTCATACAATCTTGCTTGTGTATTCATTGTGGGAACAATAAGAAAACATTTTTGGTCCTTGCTAATGGTTCATTTTCACATTGTGTATCCCTATTTAACATAGAGAGACCTTGTTATGGAATCATATTATGTGAAAACAATGTGAAGCTAGTGGTTAAGTACACCTTAGAGATTTTTTTTGTATGAACATTGAGAATTATATACTACTTCATGAAAATATACAACTTGAGTAGACATTTTTGATGACAATACGAGGTTAACACACTTGTGAGAGATGTCCAACTAGAGGATATGGGACCTTATAGGGTATGTGATAAGATTAAGTGTGTGATTTGTTAATTGAGAAATGCCCTTTCATTTAAAATAACAAAAACTAACATCAAGGGAGAACTAAATTTGAACCTGATTTTGCTTATGCAAGTGTACATAAGCAGATGTATAGGAATCTTGAAGAGTGAGCACAAGCCCTAGTGACTAAAACTTAGGGGTTTCCCTTATGTTTTAAGTTTAATTCCCTACTTTGTTAAACCATATATGATGTAAAGCTAAATTGGTGGGTTGCCTCTAACGTAAATAAATAAGTGGTAATTAAAGTTATAAAAATGAAGAATGATGTTTGACAATGCTTTAACTAAGTAAATAACACCTCATTATTTATGCAAATAACCCTATCTTATTGAGTCATTCCTAGATGTTTAAATTAGTTATTTAGCCTTATTATTTGTGTATTAGACCTTTAAAAGTATTAGACCTAGACTTGTGTTGATGTGACTCTTTGATGCCTTGTATGATCAAACCTAAATTTTAAGGGTGTTAATGCCTATATCTACACTCATATTTACTTGAAACTATTTTTTTGGCATAGTATTATTGGATTTTATTATGCATGGGGTAAAATATTTTGATTAGTGTTGATGTTTATGGGCATAAGTGATTTTTTTTAGTTTATAATGTATTCATGTTCTTGATAATCCAACCTAATCATGTTTATTGAGTAAAGTTATGTAGATGATTATCATCCAATCATTTCTTGTGGTATGACCATTATCAAGATGCCTTGTAATTCCATTGATTGAGTGGACTAGATTTTAGGCTAGTTTCTTCATGCCTTATATTGTGTGAAAATGAATGTAGAAAATAATTTATAAGGGATATTGTGCAATGTGTGTGTTGAAATCTAAATGAAACATTGGGATGGTGTGATAGTCTTGGTTAGTGGTCTATATGGGTTTCTTATTCTAATGTGGTTGGTTTGATTTTATTCTATGTATAGCATACACCTATGATTGAATCATGGATATTCACAGTGTATCATTAATTATAATGTTGTGTATGAGAACCTATGTTATACATGAGTGTTATTTGCTAGTACATATGAATTATCAAAAATGTATTGTGTTGGGTTTTTCACATGTATTGATTAATCAACTAGAATTTGTGCCTTATATGAAAATCTGATTTTTTTTGCAAGGTTGTTTTGTGTGAATTATAATGGAAATGAAAAAAATAAGAATGTAATAACACATATTATAACTAAGATATGTAAAATTCAAAAACATATAACCAAATATAGTAAACTAAACCATTGAATGAATAAGTGACCAAAATAAAAAAAAGTAATCAATCCAAGAACATGACAAAAAATAAAAACTATAATATATTAAATAGATCAAATAATATAATACATGACACATAACATGCAAAAGTATGCACAAGAAAAAAAATTGCACATGCAAGTAATTGATAAATCATTAGGCACTAAGAGGATGCACAATGTAACAATCATATGAATAAACATAATGTATCTATGTCACCAAGGCTATGAGATGTAATATAGAGAAATACATGTATAAAATAATATTTGAATCTCTATAACAATCATACGAATCAACATATTATATCCATGTAACTAAGCATATAATATGTAAGCTAGAGAAAAATATTGATAAGCAGTTTTATAAATATCTATATGTGTAGATACCCATATGTGGTAAAAGTCTTGTTGTATGATGTATTTTTATTATATTTATAGGTATAGTACTTTTGATGAAATATTGAGTACTTAGTGGACTATTCTTGAATGATCCCCTTCAGCTTCATGGATTTTTATTACAATATCTAGTCCTTTACTACTTTTTGTTCACCATGTTTCACTTAGACCACCTTATGGTAGGGATCCTTGAGTTCTATTTTCTATTATGTGTTCTAAATTCCTAAACATTAACATTCACTTTCGGACACTATCATTTAATATAGTGTCCAACCTTGTTATCTTCTCTATTTTCTTTCTTTTCACTTAGTGACCCTTATAAATGGCTTGTATGTATTTTCTATTGCCACCTTTCACATGCTACTAGGTATTAATTAAAATTCAAAAGTGTCCCTATATATACAAAGCTATGACATAAAATTTATTATCAAGCAAGACTCTTAATTAATATATACATTATTTTATTCAAAAGCTATTGAATTGCATTACATACTAAATTACTAGATTTGAAAGTCTGAAGTGTTATAAAATATCAATTTGTACTTGCATTGATTATACCAAGGGTTATGATAGGACAAATATAATATAGTTGAAAAATCACCATTATACACACACAACTAGGAGGGATAACTACATGTGACGTTGAGGCCCTCTTTGGACTATATGGCTATGTTGGATACACTTAGCAGGGTTACTAGGGTTAGCTCTACTCATGTGCTAACCCATTTTTATTGATTCATAGGTGGTCAAAGGGAAAGGAATTCAGGTAATGACTATTAACAATGTTTCATGTGTAATTCAATCAATATTTAAAGGTGAAACATGAATATAGGTATAGGTGTAGGTTTAGGAAAAGACATAGTTAGTTACAGTACATATTCAGAGATGGACTTAAGCATTGATACCTAGACACAAGCATCAATGATAGTGTCCCAAGGCTAATGATAGTGTCTGTGACCAAAAAGGAAGTAAAAAACTAAGTTAATGGAACATAAATTTGAGTAGTAATATTGAGACAAACACCATCCATAGTGATAATCTAGAACAAATCAACAAATAAGGTATGCACTTTGTTAACCGTTAGTCACATAGTCTTAAAATTATTATTATATTTATTGCACATGATTGAATGAGTTAGTTTCCATTTATTATAATATATTACCTATATATGAGTTATACATTATTGCATTCAAAAGTTTTATTATTATAGGATATTTATGTTAAATCCCATTTTAGATAAAATATTCAAGTGAACCCATCCTCTGAGCTAAAACCTAACCAAATCCCTAGATTTACCTAGAGATCTAACTTTATAGAGTTTAAAATTGATGCATTTATGTTCTAGATCTGATTTTTTTTAGTGTAGCATAAGGGAGGTTTATTTTCCTTTTTTCCCTAGCTTTTGTGCTTCTAGTTTTGGGTGTATTTGGATTTATAAAATTGATAATGTGTCCCCATAGTGAGGAAGCTAAGGAGCCTCATATTTTTTTATTTCATATTAAACCTTCCTGATGATCAATAAATTTCTTATGATTATATAATAGCATATAAGAAATGTGACAATAACCTTCTTTTTCTTGTAATTATGTTAATGAATGGACGAATGATCTAGTTAATGTAAATGCAATTAGTGAAGATTATATAGAGAATTTTAGCACTAATTATGATTATGATAGTTATTATACATATTTATAAATTGAGTGTGAGGAGACTAGTTCTCCTATTTATCCCATGTTGCTTGATTTATATTCTAATGATGCATTGTTTAAGAGAACACCTAGTTTTTATTTACCATTGTTAATGCATTGCATCACATTCAATCTTATAAAATGGACATGCCTACCAAAAAAAAATCAAAATCAAAATTTTTATCATAGTCATTTTTCATGCATGGAATCTTCGCATGATGTGTGTGTATAAAAATTTGGATCTCTTTTACCAAATGATGCATATGTTAAGGATTCCCCTTCTTTACCAATATTGATAATATTACAAAACTTAAAGATTCATTTCTATTTTTTAAACATGTAAAAAGTAAATATGTTTCTCTCTTTCAAAACTTCAATGATACAAATGTGTGCCAATATTCTCTCCATTTTCTTCTAGAATGTAAATATGAAAAAGATAACACTAGTTAAAGTATTATACATGATGCATGTGAAATTGAATCAAATTATTGTGATTTCTTTGATTGGAATGACAATGATCACAATGTATATAATGATGAAAAAACATACTTTCATATAGTGTACTTTCCTTATAATTATTTGATACATAGTGAATAAAAAAGTTAAATTTCATTTATCTCATGAAAAGAAGATTCAAGTAGTCAAATTCTTGACCAACATAACATGCATGATATGCCAATTAAATTCATATGCAATGATTATTTACATAATAGTCATACCAATATTTATGATATTCAAAAATGATATAATTTCTTCTTTACATACATCATGTACTATGAATGTTCCTTTATTCAATACCTATAAAACATGTAGTGATGATAAATTATAACACACATTAGAACATTTTCAAGGGTTAAATAAAAAACATATGAATCTATTCGATATTATACTATTTGATTTAATAATTCTTCATAATATTTAGATTATCAACCTTCATATTTGGAACTACAATTAAATATCAATAGGGGTCTTCTTTCTCCACTTAAATTAATAACTTTGTAAAGGACTTACACTTAATTTTATAGAATATATATGGATGTGCACAAGTATGCATGTGAACTAATAAACAAAAACATGAAATCAAATGTATCCCCATTAAATGGAATTTTTTTTGTTAACAATTATTACAAAGTAAAGAAATAATTAAAAGAGGTTCTTAATCTATATACAAGTATGCATAACAAATAACTAATAGTAAAATTACTCTATAGAGGAAAGGAATAAACATATCGAGTACCTCCTACAGTTAAATAATCTAAATTTACTAAGAGACAACCACTTCAGTTTGATCTCACTAAGGATCAACCACATGAAATACTAAATGTATTATTCAATAAGAAGTTGATTATTCTCTCTCAAAGCTACTATCATCCACTACATAAATTTGAAAAAATCAAAGGACAACATTTTGGTACTTATCATGTTATCAATAGACATCATGACAATAATTATTATGCTTTACAATATAAGTTTACATAATTGGTAGATATAGGAGTTATTAAATTTAAGAATGAGATAACAAGGTCTCCTTCTCTCACTTCTTCCATGGGTCATTATCCAAGGAATGAAACATCTTGTGACACTCCTACCAAAGAATGAATGGTCTATCAGCGTATGAAGAAATAAACCATTGGAATAATTTCTTCTCCTGGAACCCACTCTACAACATTCGATCTTTCCCACATTGGTCCTACTAATAAACCATTGGTTGATCAATCTCTTGTTATTGGTGAAAACATAAAGCCAAATATTGTAAAACTTACGTATCGACACGTGATTTCCATATGACCAAAAGAGGTTCCAATAGTAAATTAGAAAGCATAAATCGTGTTAAAACATACACATTATAGTCAAGCATTTTTATTTCTAACTAGATTCCATGGTATATGATGTTTCTTTATAAAATTAAAATCAAATCATATAAACAAAAAACATAAATTAAAATTACTTTATAGAATTCAAACTTTTAAAGAAATTAAAATAATATAGTAACATCATATACTTGTGTTCAAAATGCCAATAACAATGCTATCACACACACACACACACACACACACACAAATAATATAAGTTTTATATAACATGCCAATGATATATTAGGGACATATCCCCAAGAATTTATAAATCATCACTAACTACAGCCATATGCTTCACACCTCTCGATGTGAAAAATCCAACATCTTATCTAGGACCACAATAGTGAGACTGATCTCACAATACCTCCTCCATGGATCCAATTATGTGTGATAATGTTCATGTCATAAGTCATATTATCTATCAATCAGTGACTACATGATATCTATAATATTCTTATTAGGAGTGGCCTGCCTATCCAACTTTATGTGTAACTCATACTACTTGATGGACACCATATGGTATGCTACCATAGCCATGGACATGAGATAAAAAATAGGTACCCAAGCACCAAAAATATCGGTAACACACTCTACCAAACCATCATTAATAATGTCTAGAGGTGAACTAAAAAGTTTATCACAACATGATCAACCATCTTAGACCATTCTTGGCTACCTAAAATCAACACAAACAAGTTACAAATTAGATATATTTATCAATATAATTTACCAAATATGATAAAAATTATATATAAAATATAATAGTGTACTTACATACTGCTCTAATGTCTACCTCATCTAAAGGCTATGGTTTTATGGGAGTACCTCCTCCTCTACCTCCACCTCCTCCATATCTACCTTATGATACAAGTGCTACATTAGGGGGGGAAATGACAATAAATAAAAAAATGCCAGCGATCCCCACACCACCACTATGTGTAAGCCTTTGAGCACTTGACATCATCCCCATCTACTAATGAAATTATTGGATCTATCTCCCCAACTAGGAGTAGTGTTATATCAGTAGCAATGGGGTAACCCTATCATTTATCCTATGACTAACTCATTCTATATAATGATAGAGATAAGCATCTAATGAGACACCTTGTTGAATACCAAACTAACACAACATGAAATTAAATTAGAATCGATGATATACACTAGGAAATATGTATACCAACCACATACTAACATGGTACCATTGTAACTATCACCCATCCTCACACCAACCAAAAACATTCCTATAAGGATGCCAAATAATATGTACTAATGTCAATCGATCAAGTATCATGCTACTCCATGTTAGAGTGTACCTTGTGTTAAGGTATCACCCATCTTAGAGAAAAAGTGTGGATGGATCTATCTAGAAAGGAGTCTAATGAAGGTTTATACAACTAAAATATGCTTGTATGCCCACACATGAATAAGTGTGGTTACACCCAATCCACCAATGTATGTCTCTATGTAAAATATCTATAAATATGGGCCACCATGGTGCACCCCCAAGAATACCTAACACATTTTTTTCTCAATGTTTCATATAATATGATACATATGATATGATATAACCACCCCACCAACCTCTACAATAACAAAGGAAGATAGAAAATAAGAAATGAACTTCCATAATCATGGAACATCATATTAGACTATGTACTCTAGAAAAACTATGCCAAAGGGATATCCCAATTATACTTGATGACCTACAAAATATGCATAAGATATTTGCATGTATCCCATGATACCATCCCCTAATACCTAGTCCCTATCTCATATAATTTGAAACCATAAAATATGATACACACAATCCAATATGACTGTCATCTCCCCTATTGAGAGCCAAAAAGTACAAATATCAACATTCCACCTCTCTTCTAATGTTTTCATCAAGTTAATATCATAATGAATATGCCTTGATTGGCCTACTGACCAAGCTTGGCCTAATAAATAATATCCTAGTCTATATAATCTGAACTTAAATCCACCAAGGTAGACATATGTTTCCTATGTCTGAACTCATTGATATGCACGTCTTTCTAAAAAAAAAATAAGAAAAAAAAGTCAAATTAATTGGAAATTCCATATAATATTAACATGGAAATATGACAAGTTAAACAACACACATATATATGCTAACGTTAGACACTAACATTGATTTGGATGTTAGCGTTGAATAAGTAAACACTAGCATTGATTGTTTGATGGTACTATCCCAAATGATAACAATAATATATGTCCAATTTTTTGACACCCAAAATAAATATAAAAAAAGTAAAAAAAACACTACTTACCAACTCCTTTAGATCCTTCCCCCAGATGCGACTCATAGGACATCAAACTGCATTGGATGTACCACTCTACCTTGAGGCAAAATTATAGAGAAAAAATATCAATAGCTAAAAATGAAAATAAAATATAAATCAATTTTAAAAATCCACACACACACACACACACACACACACACAAACACACACACAGGCACATAGTAGCTGGCTTTTTTACCGCTATGTGCATTTCCAAATTTCAAACTACAATATCTCAAGCTTCATATATCCAAATCACAAACCATAAATCATAATGGAACATTAAAAAAATTTATTCCATGCTATTTAATTTTTAAAAACATTATTTACAATTTAAAAAATAGAATATTCTAATCTATAAGAAAATATATAATGTTTTTACAAGATAAATTGAAAAAATTGAAATATTACAGTTACACATCTTTAAAGCTATAATGCATATATCTATTTGATTAATATAAAATTGATACTATGGTACATTCCCCTCATCCCAAAAGTGGGAAATATCAGTGTGTTCATGTCACAGAGACATGATTATACATAAACACAATTGGAAAAATTGGTAGAACTGTTAGAGTAGTTGCTCATGCTTACTAGGTTCTAGATAGTTTTTTGTCTTTTCCTAGTTTTGTCTTTTTTGAGTATTTATCCCACATTGGTTGGTTAGGATTTTTATAGTTTTGCCTTGCCTACTTATTTAATGTATCTCCATTTTACTTGCATGACTTATTTTGAATATCATATGATTTGCCTTGTCTTTGCATTTCATTTATTTTCAAACTTATTACAATGTTCTTGTTGTCAATGCTTTAAACTCTTGGCTTGGAATGATATTATTCTCATCACCATTATGGTATCAGATCTGTGAAGTATTACAACCATCTAATTATTTGTTGTAATATTTTATTTTTTAGATAATTCTCCAATCTACTTTAGTGCATTATTCTAGTGATCTACATGATCTTGGTCTATATTTTTATTTACATGGAGGTGATTATCATTGGAAGGTTAACACTAGTTTATGCTCCTCTTAGATTTTGTAATGAGTGGAGGACTGTGTAGAAAATATACTTGGAGACCAAACTCTATTATTTGCATGGAAATTTATGATCCGTTCTCCTCAAACCTGAGTCATCATTCCTTTTATGGTGATTTTTTACCGCTATGTGGTATTTTCAAGGTCACCATTAGAATACCAATAACCTACTAGATGCCCCCTCTATACCTTGCCTCCTCTTCATCTTCTTGATAGCTATGATGAAGGACTAGTTGAGTGGAAATTTCATTTTGTGTTGGAGGCAACATTCATTTATTCTATTTTATGCTTGGCTATTTTTTGTAGGAGCACATCACCATTGAGTTTGGCACCATCTTTTTGTGATCAATGTGGAATTATCTTTGGAATGCATTGAAGTTTCCAAATCTTTTTTTTTTTTTTGAAATATCTAATTTTTAGCATTAGAAATCATCATTGGCACCATTATTTTAGCATCATCTTCCTGGTCAAAGAATTAGATCTTGGCATCATCTGCTCTTTGAGGACTACATTATCAATTCTAACTAGGAGACATCCTTTATCCTTTTTAGTCTACATCCTTATTTGAAAATCTACCAAGTTTTGTAAATATAGTCAGTTATTATTTCTACTACATGGTTTTTTTTGCAGGTCTCCATTACATCAAAACAACAATAGGGTCTGAGTTAGAATTTAATTTTGGCACCATTATTTGCCTACATGGAGCCTCAATCTAGACTTATTTCCAACATTGGGTTTGAGTGAAGATGCATTAAAGGTTCATTATAATAACCCCTCTCAGCTAAAGATAATAATAATCCAATTTTTATCCTCTCATACATAGCTATTTATTCATTCTTTATTTTAATAGTTGTATTTTTTACTTTAAGAGAAAGACTCTTTCATTTGCACGTGCATATGGGTTATCAACATATTATTTTTTCACTTTAGTGGGATTTATTATGTTTTTGGTGAGATTATAGTTTTAATGAGTGGTTGTAAGGTTAGGTTCATTTCCAATTTGGTCACAAAAATCAACTTGTAGTTTAAATTTTATTAAATTTGACCCATTTATGAGAATTTGTAAAACCTAGAACTTTTGAACTGTAACTCAAAATTGAGTTCAATTTTTTTCAAAAGTGTATGGTTTTAAATTATATACCTATTGGTGTCATCTATTTATAAAAATGGACTAATTTTAAAATATTCCATTTTTTTTTTTTTTTTTTTTTTTTGTGGCGGGGGGTGTCTTAATACAAATCTTTTGGGGGGTTGTCTTAGAGCCAATTTGTGCACCCTTTTGCATTATTTATGATCTTTGGTGATTTGATAACATGGATTATTATTATGCTTTAGATCAATGTGAGCCTTTAAATAATCATAATTTCCATACATGGAGTCCTAGAATGGAAACAATAATTAAGCATATAGGATTATGGTCCCTACTGAATTTAGTTCAACCATAGTTCACTAGAGAATATGAAAATTTCCAGCATCAATGTAAATTTGAAGAGTGTATGGGTTTGATTCGGGGTTATATGAGTGAAAATATTTTGTTTCATTTAGATGGATGTGATTCTCCATTCAAAATCACACACCACATAGAGCACTTGAGCATTTGAATCTAGAGGAGGTTTGGTCTAGAGCCAAGCTTGATGTCTCATTTTTAGAGTCTTTAGGAGCCATGCTTGGGCATTTATACCATATAAGAAAAAGAAAGGATTGGATAATAAGATCAAACCCTTGATATTTTTAGGGTATTGTGAGGACATGAGAGCTTATCACCTTTTGGATCTTGATACTCATGATGTTCTTTTTCAAACACATGTACAATTTGATGAGTGCTTCACTTCTCATGATTCTTCATCTTCTTCCATGCCTTATTATTTTATTGATTCCTCACCTCCTCTTGAGGATTAATTCTTTGAGGAAATAATTTAGAAGGCCCCTAAGGATGTTATGGATGTTGAGGATATTATCCAACTAATGTTGTCACTATGCCATTATGGGTTCATACTATAGTTTTTGAGGCAACACTTTTTATATAGTATCTTTCACCCACTAGACATATTCATGCACATTATATAGGTACTATAATTTTGTGTCAGGTAGTGTTTGGGGATCCACAATTTTTTCCATAGATTCATCAGATATAGGAGTGGGATGATGCAATGACATATGAGTATTCTTCTTTGATGAAGAATCATACTTGGCATTTGGCATCTCTTCCTAAGGGAATAATGTTGGTTAGGTGTAAGTGGATATATCACACCAAGTATATAGTTGATGGGTCCATTGATAAGTATAAGGCATGTCTTATTAAAAATGGGTTATTTCAAGTCAAAGGTATTAATTACTCTAAGAATTTTGCAATCATTATGAAGATGGATTCTATTCACCTTGTAATTTAACTGGTTGCATCAAAGGGTTGGATAGTGCACCATATAGATGTTAAGAGTGAATTATTACATGGATATTTGTAGGAAATAAATATACATGGAGTAACCTATGGTGTTTGTTCATTATTCTTCTCTTGTTTATCAACATAAGAGGTCTCTTTATGGTCTCAAACAAGCCCCTTAGGCTTGGTATAAGAAGATGGATTATTTTTTTCTCTCTACTAGATTTATTCATTGCCACTCTGAGCCCACAGTATATATCTAACATGTTGGGAAGGATATTGTTATACTGTTCTAGTATGTTGATGATCTTATTCTCACAAGAAACTCCTCTTCTCATATCCAAGCTATTCAATAGGAACTTTTATCATAGTTTGATATGATAGATCTTAATATTTTATAATTAGTCCTTGGTTTATAAATTTCTCAGTTAAATTTATGGATTAATTTGAGTTAGTAGAAGTACACCCTTGATCTCCTTTAGCATTTTAGCATGGCTGATTATAAGCCAAGATCCTCTCCTTTTTAGTCTACTGGAGTCACTCTCACTTCTACCTGCACTACTCTTTATGATCCTACATTGTATAGGTAGATGGTTAAGAGTATTATATACTAAACCATACTTGCCCTAACATTTCATTTGTAGTTGGAATTGTATTTAGGTTTTCACATCCTCTTCATGGCAATCATTGGTAGGCTGCCAAGAGGATTTTATGATATCTACGAGGAACTACCCATTTTGGATTACACTATAACAGGGGTTCTACTAATTTTATTGGGTATACTAATTTAGATTAGGTAGGTTATCTTGATGATAGGAATTACACTTATGGCTACATTTTTTTTATCGTAGTTCTTCTCCAATTGCTTGGGTGTGTAAGAAGCAATAGGCTATTACACTTTTATCTCTAGAGACTGAGTATAGGGAAATAGTTATAATGAATTGGTAGGTTCTTTAAATTTATTAGTTATTAAAAGAGTTTAGCTTCACACAATATTCACCCAATATAATTTGGTATGATAACTAGAGTGTAATTCACATATCTTGTAACCTAGTTGAACACCAACAGACCAAACACATTGAGATACACATGCACTTCATTCATTAACACATTAAGGATAGATTTTTTTGCTTGGATTATATTCTAAATTAGCAACAAGTTTCTAACATTTTCATAAAGCCTTTTGCATCACTTCATTTCCTTGAGTTGTGTGGCATTATTGGGTTTCAAAAGTTGTCCTTGGGAGGTGTGTGTGAGAACATCTTCCTTCTTTATTTCATGGATATATATTGTACACGAGTACCTCATTAGTCCTTATTGTTGGGACTTATACTATGGATATTCCACCTTGTTTTTAGCTATTTTTATCCCCTAGATTCAATTAAAGAGGGTGTTAGAGTATTTTCTCATGTTTACTAGGTTCTAGATAATTTTTTGTCTTTTCCTAGTTTTGTCCTTTTTAAGGATTTATCCCACATTGATTAGTTAGACTTGTTTCTTGTTTTTCCATGCCTATTTATGCAAGGTATTTACATTGTAATTGCATATATATTATTTTGAATATAATATTATTTTCCTTGTCTTTTCATTTCATTTTTTTCAAGCTTATTGTGATGTTCTTCTTGTCAATGCTTCAGACTCCTAACTTGGAATGATATTATTCTCATTAATATTAAAAACTTGATACAATTTATATTATTCAAATATACACTTGTGATAAAACCTTATATATTTAACACTAATTTTCATAGATTTAGAATAAATTTTAGATTTGTGATGCATATTATATAACTCAAGGGTTATATTTTGATAATTACTTTAGCTTGAGACACATTTGAGGTGCATATGCCATGTAAATTCACTAAATTATAAATAATACATCTCTTACATCTTGAATGATAAGAGGCATAATAAAAATCCATTTTATCCTCATTTACACATTAATGCACTAAACTTAATAAGATGTACCAATTTAGCCTTTATCTATTTACAATAGTTGGCTCTATTGAGTAGTGTGATTGAGATTCACTACCCTTAATGGCTTTAACACTACTTCCTTTTGAAAGTGAATATGGTGATATTAGATACATTGGATAGATTGATTGAAATTATGTATTTACACTTGATTTTTGTAGTTGAGATTCAATGCTCTTGATGGACTTGGCACTACTCACCTTATACCAGGTTGGAGGCATAATCACCCCCTAAGTCTCATTAGAGAAGCATCTCTAAGATGAAATACACATGACCATTTGTGGGCTCATTATTTTTCATGGCCATAAAATGGATGAGTTATCAAGTTACCTTTTATCTCTCCATCCTCCATGATGAGGAAAATATTCTAGAGGCATTATTATGTAGAGTATGGTTTCCATGTTCTTTATTTCTAGGGGCTTTTATTCATTGCTCATTTTCAAATTATATATGTTAATTGTACTATAACATGATTTCATTATAGGATAAGAGATATAAAGTCAATTTGTAACCTCTATGAGATCAAGATGTGTTTACATACCCAAATATGAACTTCTTTTAACTATAATAATTTGATTTCATGCACTTACTATATTAAAATGGGGATATTTGGTATGAGTCTTGTTGTATGATGTCTTTTACTTAATTTTGGATGTATAATAAATTTTATATAATATTTAGTACTTAGTGGTGTGATATTTCATGGGACCCTTGGGTTCCATGGATTTTTATTACAATGTATATTCTTTTGTTATTTTCTACTTATTATGTTGCACTTAAGCCACCTTATGGTGGGGATTGTTGAGTTCTATGTTCTAAGTTTATAGACATTAGAATTTACTTTGGGACACTAGCATCAATGCTAGTGTTTGAGGGATGACACTAGTGTCCATCCTTTTTATATTCTATATTTTCATTATTTTCACTTTGTGACCATTGCAAAAGGACCATATGCTTGTTCTATTATTGAATTTCAGGTACCAGTAGGTCTTAATTCAAATTTAAAATAACCCATATATATAAAGCTATGTTATAGTATTTCTTTATCAATCAAGCCTCTCAAATAAAATATACACATTTTTATTCCAAAGTTATTGAATCACACTACATACTAAATTGTTAGATATGAAAGTCTAAAGTATTACAAAATATCAATTTTCACTTACATTGCTTATACCAAAGGTTGTAATAGGAGAAAGAGCAGAAAATTTCACAATCACCATTACAACACAAATAAATAGGAGGGAGAAATACATGAGAGTATGAGTCCCTCTTTTAAGTATATGGATATGCAGGCAACACTTAGCGATTAAATTTTTATTAGGGCTAGCTTAACTCACATTTTTATTGAGTCACATGAAGTCAAAAGGAAAGTAATTAGGGTTTTAAATGTTAAAAATGTTTCACATGTAATCTCATCAATATTTGAATGTGAAACAATATATAGGTATAGGTGCAAGTTCATAAAAATATGAAGTCAGTTACAATGCATATTTAGAGCTAGACATAATCATTAATACCTAGACACAAGCATTTATGCTAGTGTCCCAAGGATAAAAATAGTGTCTAAGTCCAAAATTGTAGTAAAACCTTAAGTGAATGGAACAAAAATTTGAGAAAAAATACTAAGATGAACACTATCCATAGTGATATTCCAAAATAGATTGATAAAAAAGATATGCTCTTTATTAAGCCTTAGTTGCATAGTTGTATAATTGTTTCTATATTTATTGAACATGTTTGAGTGAGTTAGTTTCCATTTATTTTCATATATTACCTAGATTTGAGCTATACATTATTTCATTCAAAGGTCTTATTACCATAAGGTATTTGTGTAAAATCCCATTTTAGAGAAAATAATATGATAATTGAAATTAGGAATGTTAATATTATTAATCCACTAAAAATTCCCTGAATATAAACATGCCCTTAATGGAAGGATTCCCTTGAGTGTAAGCACTATGAAACTGTGAAGTAACTATAAATCCATGATCATATGCAACATGTATATACTACATCTAACTCAAATAATACCATCAAAAGAATGTGTGTAACATGTAGATGTAAACCGATAGAAATAAGTAGATAAGAAATTATATATAACCATGTGTAACTATGTAATAAAAAAAGGGATTATAAATATTTTATTTTTGTAATTTACCATTTTTATAAGGATGAAACTAAGCAAGAAGTAATCCAAGAGGTAAAAACAAAAAAAATCAACCAAAAATAAAGGAAGACAAAAATGCAAGGGAAAAATCAAAATGAAGTAAGAAACAAGCCAAGAGGTGAAATAAAGGGAAAATAAGAAAAAATACAATGGTAAAAATAAATAAGAAGCAAGGAGCAAGCCAATATTTGAAGATAAATAAAAATAAGAAAAAAAATCCAAGAGTAAAAAAAAAGGGGAAGCAAGAAGACAAGGATAAAGCAAAACACAATCCAAGGGGTGAAATCAATAAGAAACATGAAGAGGTAGATTCCAACTAACCTACAACTTCCCTAAAAAATAAATGTGTAATAGGGTGGAAGGACTCAATATATAAGTGTTGTCATCATTTGGAAGTATTCAAAATATTTTGGAATGATAAATAATAATAAAAGGGAAAGGGCTAAAGAAACAAAGCAAATAACATAAAGTAAGGGGATAGAATAATGTCAATTCAAGTCAAAGAATTAAAAAAGTGATACTTAAAGGAGGATAGATATGAAAATATAGAAGGAAAAAAGAACATAAATTTCAAACATATAAGAAAGTTAAATTGATAAGAAACATAGAGGAAGATAGATATGAAAAGTTATAAGGAAGCATGAAGATCCAAAAATTCAAACATAATAATAGGGAAGGAAACATATGAATAGTAGGGTAGATATAATATTCAATAAAAAGAAACTATGTACATTAGATTATGTCATCAATTATCATGAGATAGACTATGAATTCTCACTGATAATATTGTATAAATTTACATCATATGCACAATAGGATTTCCATTCCTCTTAATTATTAAGATATAAGGATCTCACAGTCCATGAAAGTAAGGTGCTAGATGTGTCACCATTTTTTTTTGAAATGTAATCGTGAACTATATGATAATTTGAATCATTATCACTAGTAGTATTTGAAATATATTAAATCATTGTATGCCAATTTGAATCATCATCACTAGTAGAGTTATTGTGGTAATATAATCTAATAATAACTTTATCCTCTTGAAAATAAGTACTTTTTTAGACTATATAGTTGATACCTTACTCGATGTTTTAGATTGAAAACACATGAGAGGTTATGATAATCCTAACTTAGGAGGTCGATGAGTAGGTATAGTAACTATATATGTATTCAATTGAGGTTTTATAATTTATTGTTTATGAATTAAATAAGGTAATACCTCATGTTTTTGTTGTATAGATGATTCACAAGATGTGCCTCAAATAGTTGAAAAAATGTTATCATGCATATACTTAAGACATTTTTGTAATGTGGATGGGATAAATATCATTTTATTAAGCCATGGGAATCCAATTAATATATCACATGCCTCATTATTTGAAAATACATGAAATAATAATAAAAGGGTCTTATGACCTATGGTGATGGGTAATGCAATAGCACCAAGAGGTGTGCATGTGAGACCACCACAACCTTAAGAACCATAGTTGTACTAAGAAATTTTTGTTAACTATGCCCTCTACTAGCAAGAAATGACATTGTATGTATGTTTAAACTTGAACCATTTTCAACCATAATGTCATTTGTAATATCATGATGTGAATCAATAAAATTTTGCATGAATAGTGGACCATTTTTTGAATGATGTTTGAAATCTCAAGATCATAGATTGTAATAGAAGGAACTTAATTTTTAAACACACATATGAAAATATATATGATATGATAATTGGAAACAATTGGTTGGTGTGTAGGTGTTACCATATGAACATTAACTTGCTTTTTAGTATCATGATCTAGAAATGGATTGATAAATAAGTTCAAGTGTTGATTTGTAGAGTAACTAATTCATTTGATGTACTATTGTGTCCTTTCACTTAAATAAAATTGATTTTAATTATATATTTAATCTTATGTCCCAATATAAAGGATGTATTTTTAGTATGAGCCAAAGATCTATGATAACAAAAAATGCATTCACATAATAATGTTTAGGTAAAGGTTGAGATGTGTTCAACTCATGATATGGAGGTAAATATATCATATTGCATTCAAGAAATAATTTAAGCACTTGGTGATGAATATCAACTAATAATGTAAGTTACCCATAATCTTAAGAAGGAAGGAAAAACCTATCATGTGGATATGATACTACATTTAATACTTTTTTGACCTCATTTTTGGCTTGAAAATTAGGAACATCATTAGCCTTAGCCTTGAATGTTGATTTGACTTGATATTTGGAAGCACTAGAGGTAGGGGAATAATACCCATATTTAAGCATGTTAGCCTCTAAAATTTTTATCTCATAGTTGAAATAGATATGAAAAATAAAATCAAAATATGGATATGTGTTAAATGTGACTTTATCTTTAATGGGTTGAAGTAAGTTGTTAGGGAAAATATTTTGTAACTCATTATCACATAGTTGGTGAGACACCATTATGAGAATAGTTTTGAATTTAAGCATGTACCCACTAATTGAATCATTAGGTCATTATTCAAGCTGCATAAGCTATGAAAAAGTGGCATTTTATTGATAGAAAAATAAGCTAAATAAATAAAATAATCATTAAGCCTAATGATGGGGCATAAAATTTTGAGAAATAATCTTTGAGACTTATAAGAAAAATTTTAGTCAATAGTTAATAATTTTTCATAAATTAAAAATGTGAAGCATAAAAATATTGAATATGTTTTGAAGGATCACCCTTTTCATTGAATATTTAAAATTTAGGTACAATTAATTTTGTAGGAAAATGGTAGATAAAGACTTATTGTGTTAATATGTTGTGTAATATCTCATGAGAAGTAACCATGTGACTAGATAATTTAGATCTTTAATAAATTATTGAGTTTTCACTTGCATATTTTGATTTAAAGATATTGCATGAAAAAAAAAACTTGGGATTCACCCTTCTCAGTTGAAACCACATAAATGTCTTAGAACCACCTAGCTCACAAGAAAATAAACTAATTGAGAAAACAATAAATTCAAAGAAATGAAAAAAAGGGGTATAGTCCTTTTATTCTAGCTTATATATATAAATGAACCCAACCCTTATTATAATGGAGAACTAGTATTAAATAGACACTTAGTCTAACGACTCCCAAAGCTTGACTCATAAATAAATGGTTATGACATCTTAATGAGTTTAGTCTAGTTCCATTCTAACCATGATCTAAGTGCCATGGACCATATTGATTGACCTTGGACTGAATTCCAAGAAATGGAATGTCATTGGGATCCTTTTTGGGATCACTAGTGGCCACGTTATGTATAGTTATAGACCATGCCTTACTAAGGTAGAATTTATATTTTATGGTCCACTCTTGATATTAATACACATGTCATTATTTGGTCTAATCCACCACTTAAATTTTTTGGGTTATGCATCCCATAATCCCTTTATTGCCAAAAAACAAATCATAACTTAATCACCTCGATCAGATTAGACCCATGGTTAAATTACTAGGCTATGATAGACTTGACAATATGAAATGACCATCAGATTCAAGCCCAAATTATTTTCATGGACATTCAAGTATCCACCTTGGTAAATTTGTGCCATATGGATGCTTCCCACTACTCAAAGATTCCAACATGTCTTCATGTGATAGAGCCACACTATGTGAAAATTTTTCATAATTTTTATGCTTAGCCTAAGGACCCCACATCCTCTAATTTTCCTTTGGATTTGATGTAATGAGTTATCACCATTTGATATGATCTCATTCACTTAGAGCTCACTTATCCAACCCCAAGGTTTAATATACCCTGATTGCTTTGGAGCCCTGATATTTTGACCCATAGCTTCATCTTAAGCATATAGGGATATTATGTTTATTTGATCTACATGGACTATCTTAGGGCTATGGTAAAGTAAGATGTTTTCATGTAGTGTCATCTCAATTATCTTGGTACTTACAATCTTGGGCCCAAGGATCTAGGTGATCCAATGAAGTGGGGACCCTAGATATCAACAAACATCCATATACCACTCATATGGGGCTTGAAAAACCTAGCACAAAGATTTAAAAGGACCAGAGATGTGAGTTGTGAGATCATGACATGTGTCCTCATCTTTCTCATATAGGGTCCTGAGGACCTAATGGTTTTGATAGGTAAGATAACTATCAAATTCAATCTCAAATACTATAAACTAAGATGTCAACATGTTCTTAATAGGAATTTTCATGCCATGTGGAGGATATCCACTCATCTAGGTTGTGTATAAGCATCAACATGTGTTTTCTACTAGTGAGGTCTTGATGAGATGAAATCATGATAATTATCAAGATATCACTCATCTAGAGCCTTGCCAAAACCTCAAATACCTAAAAACCATCCCCAAGAGTGGGGAAGTAGGATCATTCCACTTGGAAACATCCTAGGCATCCAAGATCTTAGTGATATGCAAGGAGAAGTAACCATTAGAGTTTTCAAAATTTCAAATGTAAATGGTTAAGTCTTAAAGGTGACAATAAAATCTTATCCACTTGAGTCAAATTAAATTAGAAACTGATAAAAATATCCCTTTTGATATTCCTTAGCTAATTTAATCAAATGAACATGAAGTAACTAAGTTTTTAAGGTGAAATAACCCAAAGCATTTAATCAACTCAAGTTAAAAATAAACAAAAAGGACCAAAAAATAAATGATAAAACCTACCCCCTTTGCCAAAACCCAACCAATCTAGTCTAATTGAAATTAAAATGACTAAGTTTCAAATATAGAACAATGCACAAACAATTAATTAAAACAATCCAACAAAACCAAAAAAGACTAAAATAGAGATGAAACACTAAAAAAAGATAAATAATTTACATAAATCTAAGTCTAACAAGGATGCCAGTGCATAACATTTTTAGTAGGGCATGCTATGTTGTAGTTTCCTACTTATCCACTACTCAATTATGGCTTAATACATGTTGAACATTCTTAAATTGAGATGAAATAAGATATTTCCATGTGGCATGGTCTCACTGATCTGAGGCTTGTGGATTTGGTTTGATGTTCAAGGGGGATTGACTTTTGTGAGGTCATTAGATATTAAATGTTTGGTGTGTATAGATCATACCAAAGCCACAAGAAGATATTATTGAACCATGTGGTTACATCATACTAATTTTAGAAGCCATATTATAATATTGAAGTATACCAACCACCCTAGGGCCCTAGAGAAGTGATATCTCACCACGTGGTATAGTATCACTAATTTGGGAGCTCAGGGGCATCATCTCAGGAATCTGGTATATCATGAACCATTATAAATAGATGAAGTCTCAAAATCTCATAGGAAAATGGGAATGTGACAAGTAATTACCTTTCACTCAACCATGACCTATGAGAAATAAAATTGTTTTTATCCCTTTTTGAATTCAAATGCAAATGGATATTTAATATCTAAGATATAAATCAAAGGTATATAGAAACAATGAATAAAAATAACCACTTGTTTAGACTCATAGTTAATTTATCCAAACCTAAATGAAAATAACCAAGTCTAAGAATGAGACCATGAAAACACTTAGTCATTTTCATTCGAAAAGGATTAGAAATGAGATCAAATGGAGATAAACTCAACAAATAAAATAATGTCATTTGCTACAAACTATAGCTAAATTAGTCCATCTATAAGAAAACTAACCAAGACAAACGATAAAATAATGTAAGTACTTATCCAACTAAATTGAAACAAAGTAGAAATGGACCCAAATTAGATCAATTTAATGGATAGGAATAGTAATGCTTACTAAAACCTTATCAAATCTAGTATAAAATCCACATAAATATACCAAGTTTAAAGATGAAATAACACTAAGAACTTAATCAATTCTGAAAGGGAGTACTAAAAGACCAAATAATTTATGGAAAAGATGTAGAAACTTTGAGAAATAGTCAGATAGTTTATATAAATCTAGGGAGAAATGGTCTAAAAGGGAAAATTTAATGCATTTAAAAACATGCTTCAAGATAGACCAAGAATTATTAGATTTAGGAAAATTCAAATAATTATATAAATGAAATCCAAACTACAAATCTTAAGACAAAGTAAATATAATGAATATATTACCTTCAAACCTAGTCAACATAACAAAACATGACTAAAATTTTGACCCACACCCCAAGGAATTTTTAAAATTAGATAAACACATCAAACTATCCCTAGGCATAAACTTTAATGAACCACAAGAGCAAAATTGAAAGTAAAAAGAGGTTCCATGATTTCATGATGAAATTATGGTGTGGTATACAAGCAATAACAAATGGTGAATCTATTAGAAAATACTCTAGAGTGTTTTGGAATAAAAAAATTAGTGAACTCATAATTTTTGGCTAAAATAGTGCATGATATATGAATAAATTCAAGAAAAGAAAAGATGGGAGTAACTAGGTGACAAAATCCAATATCCCTATTTACTTGGTGTGTGAAAGATGATGTAATTTACCATTTCATTAGACATACATGGATTAATTACTATGGTTCCAACCATTAGGCTAGTGAGTCCTACCTTGAAGACTTTTTCTTGGGCACTACTTTACTACCATCAAGACATCCATAGACTTGATGGAGTTGCTTTTGACCCCATTCAAGGCCTTGCTCTACTTCTAGTTAGGCATCCATAACATTGTATAGATTTTTTGAATCACCCATAACTGATTCTATCCAAAATTGATTTCATTTTTGATTTTTCTTTTCTTTCTTTTTTTTTTGTCTCAGTTTAGGGTTGGAGATCAATATGGAAAATGAAAGGAAGAAATATATATTTTTCACCCTAGGTCTTTACCAAAATTGGTTCATCTAAACATGTCTGGAAACCATTTAAGATATGAAATTTGTGATTGGATTTAAAAGGATGCTTTCATTTGTCATGTATTTTTACACAAATTTTCCCAAACAAGAATGTATCCAAAACACATGCAATAAATTAGGCCTTCAAGACTGAATCATAAACAACATCCAATATTACAAGCTACTTAAAGAGTATATTCACACCAAAACATAAACTATGTTACATACATATATACATTTTCACTCATCATTTTCCATTTATCAATGTGTAACCACATGGCAAAAAATATGGTCTGGACCAAAAATAAATAACAATGAATCCAAATTGACAACAAAAAAGCAAGAAAATCAAACAAATAACCTACACTAACAACAAATAAAAAACAAAGAAGGGAAAAAAATAAATTAAAAAGAAATTATTTATAAGATCACCCCAAGCTAATATCAAACTTTTAAGTAGTATTTGAATAATTATCCTTTGATAGGTAATGGAAAATCCCCACTAGTTTTACACCATAGGTGGAAATCATTCTCACCCAAGATTTGAAAACTTTGGAAGGGTCCTAGCTAAATGGTGTCAAAATTTCCTTGTTGACCATTATTTTCATGAGCCTTGTCCCAAAGAAGGACTAAATTAGAGATCTAAAAGGCTTTTATTTTTAGCTCATTTGTCAAACTAGTTTTTGAAAACCCCTTGATGCTTACTAAAGTGTAACAAGGTTGCATCACATTTCTCTTCTAATTGCTTTAGGTTTATAAGGTGAGATTTTTTATTTTCTTAGCTTCCAAATAATACTTCATGAATTGAAAGGAGGGGATCCTTAGATCTATAATAGAGATGGGGTATTGGCCACACACTAGGTGATATGGGAAAGTTATTAGAGAAGAATTAATTCTAGTCCTATCAGGACCACATTGCAAATTTTAAAACATTATGCCAGTCTCTAAGATTCTTCTCCAAGATTATATTAATGACATAAAGAAAAATATTATTTGCCTACTCAACTAACCCATTACCTTGAAGATAATATTTAGATGATAATTTAAGAATTACCTAATTGTCATATGCCCATTTAGTAAATTATAGTAAGGAGAAAATAGGACCATTTTCACATACTAAGATAAATGGAATACCAAACTTGGTGATGCTATGGTCCTCAAGGAAGTTTATCACCACTTCAATCATGTAGTTCTTTAATTCCTTGGCTTTAGTCCAATGGATGCAATAGTTAGTTGTTATGAGGATGGACTTGTGTCCTACTGAAGAATTAGTGTTGATGGCTCTCATAAAGTCTAATCCCCATTATTCTAATGGTTGGACCTGAATGACTAGATATGGTGGCATAGTTGGGGTGCATTATATATGTGCAATAACTTGGCATATATGATAGCTTCTGACATGAGTATGGGTATCTTTGAAAAATTGTGGCTAGTAATAGTCTACTCTGAGTTTTTGGTGAGTTATGGCACTATCATAGCTATGATCAATTCCATACTTCCCATGGATGCCCTTGAATACTCCAAATACCTCATCTTTGTTCAAGCACCTAAGATATATGCCTTCATTATTTCATCTATACAATTGTTTAACCCTAAAATATAGATTAAGGGAATCTAGGGTTAAAGGGGGAAGAGATAGCCTAAGGCACAAGGATGATAGACTATCTCTAAAGTAGGCCAATTATTTATGAAACTTATATATAACATACACTTCATTTATTATACTAATATGATAAAGATAACAAGTAAATATATGATAGATATAATAATGAAAAAAAGATACTTATCTGGTTTTGATGCTAATACAGATTTGAATATAGAATAGGAAGAAAGTAGACTATATCTATATTATGTATGTAGACATATAATTAATATCATTATCACACTAAAATTTTAAGTTTGAATGAATTTTTGTAATAACATAAAAATTGAACCAAAATCACCAAAACACTCTAATTTGGTTGCACACATCATGTGCATGTGCTGATTTATATCCATGTATCCCTATTTGGGGTAATGAATTTTATAAAATCATTATATTTTCATAATTCACTTCAAGTCAAATTATAACTATGAAAAATGATGTTTTAGACCACTAAAATACTTTAATTCATCTGCACATGTCATGTGCATGTATAGATTTGTGTCTAAACTACCCTAATTGAGTTATTACCCTATATGTAATTAATATCTTCCTCTAATTCAACTCTAGTCAAATTATGACTAAGCAAAATGACATTTTCAACCATTTTAATTAAACAAATACTAATTTCTAAATAATTACAAAAAGGCTAAGTAAAATCATTAAGCAAAGGAAATCAGATTAAGAGCTCAAATGAAAAATTCATAGAAATTTATTCAATATCTATTATTAGAAATTCATAAATCAAAATATTTGGGCTATGACATAACCCATGACATCATTATAAGGTCATACACAAGGCATTAATCGATATAAATATCAGGATTAAGGCTATCCATGCCTTATTAATGCTCCATTATTCCAAATATTAATTTCCATATTTATTGATTGTCCCTCAAAGTTTGAATGAATTTGTGGCCCTCCATCTTGATCTTGATATGGAGAGCCACAAATCAGTTTCTTCCTTTTGGAAAACTATAAATCCATGGGCCATGACCATAACCATTAATCTCTTTTTGGTGTACAAAAACTATGCAAAATATATATAGATAGCTTCACTCATCCATTTAAATTGATTAAAGTAAAAACCAAAGCCATTGGTACAAAGAGAGATGTTGGAGATGCTTGTGCTACCACATTGAAAAATACTTAGAGTGCTAAATCTAGGCACAAACATGGTTAATGGACCAATGTTGGAGGAGTGCCACTTGGGGAAAGTATTTCCCATGTTCTCTTGTCTAAGTTTCTTGACTTCATTTATTTATGCCCCTTGAGGGAGTAGGCCTAGCATGCTATTTATTTATGCTCTGTCATTTGTTTTATGTATTATATGTATGAACTAGCATGTTTTCAATCCTAATTTATACCTTGATTTTGGAAATTAGACCTCTGAAGCTATGGTCACTTGAATTGACTTAGGATAGTTGCAACACTACTATCTAACTTGGACACAAGTGCCTAATATAGAATACCTATTGAAATTAGATGCAACTGCCTAGATGATTCTAGGTTTTATGTCAAATTCACTCTGGTGCATTTAGATCTGGGTTATGGATTGTCACTCCCTATGAAATAGTAAAAACCTATTTCTTCATATTCATATTAGCCTTGAAAAAAATGGGTTAGTAGATACATTTTGTTGAGCTATCCAAAATATCCCTCTATTAATGAACACTACCTATGTATCCAATACTCCAAAGAGGGGCTTAAACTTATGTAGTTATCCCCTATGCATTGGCTTGTGTGTGAATCATGTAATGTGTGATAATAAAGTAAAATAGTGACCTAGATTATAAATTAGAAAACATAGCTCTTGGGATGATACTTTAGTGCTTCATACCTATATATGTTTTGTCCCTATAACTGATATAGAAATAGGATAAAATAGGTAAGCTTTGCTCACTTGATTGTTAGGATAAAATAAAACACATATTTATCCCCAAATCACATACACGATAAACTATGAAACAAATAAATCAAACATACATAAAATCATCATAATCATGCATAAAATAGGAGACACCATATTTAATGTGGTTCACCCAATATGGGCTACATCTACCAAACTTGTATAGTTTATTATTTCTAGCAATGCAAGGGAGAAACAAATCCTACAACAAAACCTGTTACACCTCTCTACATTCTCTACCTCCTCTCTGTGTGCAATCATCTTTTATTTTATCTAATACATATCTCAATCCACTTTTAAGTTGGAAAACACCTAAACATAACCTCTACTATTAGATTTGTAAGCCTATAATCAATGGTCCATATTGACTATGAAATTACAATTTTACAAGGAAGTTTTATTAAAATTTTCCCCTTAAAACCCCCATCACCATCATGAATATAAAGAATGGGATCCAAAACACAACTTAAAAAACATAAAAATTTTAACCTCTAATCCTAGAAGATAATCAGGCTCCACACTCAACATTCATTTCTTGATATAATGATTTTAATAAGTTACTTTGATCTCTATAGGTATTTTCTAGGTGAGGAATGAATGATGGTTGATCTTATATTTATACTAATCCCATTTGAAGATATCTTGCATTAAATCACTTGTGGCAACCTTTAGGATATGTTTCATTTATAAATGGATGACTTTAGGGCACTGAACATTTGCATTAGGGTAAGACACATCAACATAATCATTTGATTGAGATGGAAGTGTCTAGGTAGTTGGAAAATAGGTGTAGTTCCATAACTTGTAGAGATGGAAAATAACTAGGGTTATAACATTCTAAGAAAGATACAAGGTTTGAGTCATTAGAAAACATAGGTTGGACTAAGAAAAAATTAATTAGGCACAAATATATAATGTATGTGAGCCCTTTTAGTAGTGGGAAATATATTGAAGCTAAAGGCAAATCCATGATATGTATTTTCCAAGTTTAAAAAATTAGGGTTCTATATAGTTTAAAATTTTTTTGCCTCCCTTTAATCTAATAATGAAATTACTAGTTTAAAGGAGAATAAATGTGTATCTAGGTGTGTATATAACACCTTGCCTTTACTTGAGTCCAAATTGAGTGCTTGGTTGGTGATTGACCTGAAACCAAGAACATGTTATAGTATTTAATCAGTGCATATAATTTAAAAATGAAATCATTGAAATGATTGAAATTGAAAGAGAGAAAGGTTTAGGATTATGCTTGTGTGTTGATGTAATTGTATTACATTTTATCAATTTGATTTGAAAGATATTTCATTATAAATCACTAAAAACTAAGATTATGACAACTATAAATCTATAAAGTTCATATATATAAAGAGATAGATAAATATATTATAGGGCACATGCCCCAAACCTTGGATAAAATATGATTTGCCACTCAAAAATTAAGATTATCTCAACCATGTAACCCAATCATACATATAACTTGGTGAGTGTGAGTGAACCAAGTCAACTCACACTATAAATTTGGTGAGGTTGGATTATGTAATCAAGTCCAATTTATAAGCTTGGTAATATTGAGTGATTTAATCACCTTAATCATACCAAAAAGTGAACCAACTATTACAGTAGATTGGATCAATATAGTCTATAAAAGTCCAACCTGATGGGTGGTGACAGTCCTTGAAAGTGTTTGGAATTAAAAATTGATTTGATTTTAAAATATTATGTGTGGATAATATATTTCCAAAACATGCCCCCACTATATATGGAGAAATATAAAAATTGATATAAGTACCAATATAGAGAACATGTTTCCATAACATGCACCCACTATAATCTAGATCTGAGAACTGATGTAAGTGAGGAGAACATATTTATAAAAAATGTCCCCACTATAATCTGAATATGAGAACCAATGTTAGTATCAATGTGGAGGACATGTTTCCAAGACATGCCCCCACTATAATATGGGTATGTTGCATACTAAATAAGTGTGTAGAAAATATTTCCAAAACATGCCCCCCAATGAATTTGAAATTTTTAAAAAATGTGTAAGTCATGCCTCTATGGCATGCCCCATTGAAATTCCCCCCTTTGAGGTGAGGAAATTATAAACTAGTAGTTACCTTACCTTAAAAGGATAATATAACCATGTAAACTATGAGTGTACCATGTAGCATATAGATGAAACATGTCGAGGTGGATAGATCATTGAATCACTAGGGATGTGAACCCACTAAGTCTTAAGATGCATGATGTAGATCATGAAAATGTCTAGATAGTAATACTATAAGCTCAAAAAAGAATCAAGAACACACACAAGAGTGCTAAAAAATCAAATCAAGAGATAAATGGTCCAAGGAGATCTCAAAAAAGGGGAATATTCAAATGCTACAAAATGAAAAGGACATGGCTTATTCAAATGTCTAAAAATCAAGAAATGACATATTTAAATGTTAGTATACAAAAAATCATGATATATTCAAATGTAAAAGAGGAAAAAAAAGGCACATGGGATAAAAATAATGGAACATGATCAAATGCTTAAACAAGAAAGATAATAACAAGGCAAAACACTCAAGGAAGTGCATAAATGAAAGCATAAGTAACCAACATAAACATATCATACTAGTCCTTAGATATATGTGTTAGAAAAAATATTAAGTACATATCATATCAAGTACAATATGAAAGATATAAGCATGGAAAAAGGCATTTTTAAGTAGATATATGAGCTCAAACATGATAAATTAAAGTGACCATAGAGTGATATAACTTGGATGTATTATGATCATAGAGGTGGATTCCCCCAACATCCTAGTGATGTGAATAGAGTGAAAGCCCAACATCCAAAAATACATATATCATGTATATGTGGATGCTTGATTCACACTCAAAATATGTGTGAAACACGTGTATATAAGAAATATTTATATGTCATCTAACAACATGAAACCAACAAAATATATGCCAAGGAGATAATAGAAAATGTAAATATTGAATTTTTTGTGATGTTTTTGGTATTTTTGGCATATGTGATATGAAAATACTATCCTCTGATCACATGTAAAGGATGGTCATAGATATCTCCCCACTATGAACCTAGGATAATAAAATGGTGACATTATCATGGAACATGTATAAGTGCAATATTTATCACTGTAGTAATTGTGATGCTTTGTGTATGTAAAATATGACTCTATGGTCATAAAGTAGTAGGGGTGCATAGAACCCATCACCGAGTATTATGTGGTTTATTAAAAATAGGAGTAAAAGGAATATGTGTAGGTGATATAGATATCTGAATATGGTCTATTTTAGATGAGATTACATGGAACCACCTACAGATCTCTTATGCAATGGTCTCTCAAGTATTGGTTACTTGGTAAAGGGGATTTCTTGTTGATTACTGTTTTGTGGAAGATTAACCTTAATAGGTTTGATAAATAATTTATTAGGTATAAATATCTCTTTCTCAAGAGGATGTTCATATGGAATTTGAGAAACTATAATTACTCAATTGGCATGAATGTATTTAACACATTGATGCACTATATAAGGTAATACTTGAAGTGTATGTATCTATTATCATCACAATAACATATCAAAAACACATGTGGAAGGTATTAATGAGAAAGTAGTAACCACATGGGCATGAACCACTTATAAAGGTAAATTAATCTCACTAAGAACCTATTATGAGCTCCCATAAAATGTTCTAATTTATATGGTCAAAGGATGTAAATCATGATTTTTATAACCTAAATACATAATTAATGTCATGGTATAATTTTTTTCACCTAATCCATTACAAATCATAACATTATATATACGTTTGTGATCAAGGTATGATCAAATTAATAAGGAATGAATATGTGAGTCACCATCCCTAATATCAATGTCATCAAAATTAATAGATGGTCTCTAAACCATAGGAGGTGAATGACGCATATAGGTACCAATAATCCCATCCAGTGAGTGATCATAATGAGATGGAGGAGAGTGTGCATTATATGCCATTTGCACTTATATATCTTTATTTGAATTCTCTTGTAAAGGATTATTAAATATTTTTTATTGATGGTGGTCACCAAGTTGTGAACCTGATTCCTTTGGAAGATCATCGAGTGTAATCTTTTGGTCATTGATGAGGTCTTGGATCTTATGATTTAGGGTAAAAAATCTATTCATATAATGTCTAAGGCCTTGGTGATGGCAAAAATAAACATTCACATAATACATTTTGGGTAGAGGTATACCCATATAAAGCTCTATAAGATGAGGGAGAGATGTAATATGACACTCTACAAACTGCAATAGTAATGAAATAAAAGACTCAGGTAAGCATGTAAATTGTCATCATGGTGCATTGGATAAGATAATGATTAGGTTTTTGTGACACCAAATTAACCATGATAGTTGTTTCATTTTTATGTTTAGGAGGTTTGACTTTGTAACTTAATTTGATATTAAACTTGGTATTAGATGTAGATTTAGTTGGTATATTTGATACTCATTTAAGTTTTTTCAATGAGATAAGTTAAATTTCATGGTCACAAACAATGTGGCATAATTCATCAAAAGATTTTAACTTTTTGAATACAATGGACTTGTGTAAAGGAGTAAATAAACTTTGATTGAAAATACCTTAAAGCTCTTTATCTTCCATAGGATTGGTAATTTTAGCTAACATTATCTTATATCTCTAGACATATTCATTAATAGGTTAATTGGTTCCTTGTTTGATATTTTCAATTTATACATAGGAAACCTTTTAGGTAATGTCGGTAGAGAAATGTGAAAAAATTGATCCACAAGGGGTTTGAATGTGTTTATTGATTAAATTGGTAAATTATAGAACCGCCTTAAAACATAGTCTTTGAAGCTCCTTGGAAATAATCTGGTCAAAATTTTATCATTAGAACCATAATCAAGGCATGCCACATAAAAAGATAAAAGATGCTATTCAAGATCACCCTTTCCATCATAAAATGTGAACTTAGGTACAATGAAACAAGTTAGCAAGGGGTAAAATATATCTGTAGTGTAAGAGGATTAATCAACACCTCTTGTGAATCAATAACATAAGGTGATTTCATATAAATGTGTTTAATATTTGTAGTAGTATTTTTCAAAAGTTTTATAGTTTGGACAATATTTTTCACCTCTTGGTCTTTTAAGTTATATATTTGAGAATTCACCAAATAAGGTATACCCATAGGTTGGGTAGATATAGGCATTGAAAATGGTATTTGAGTTGAAGGATTTAGGTTTCCCATATAAGATTTGACAATAGTAGTTTTAGGGAACAAAGGTTGAAATACATATCCTATGCCTCCATTATAAGTATGAAGTGGTAATGTGTTCTAGGGGAGAGTTGTTGGTATATGGAGATGACCCATAGCTCAAATAACATGATCAATAGATGAACTTGCTTATGAATCTATGATTTTTTAATTTTTTAGTTTCTAATATGGTTCTTAGGATTTCATCAAGATCTTCAGGGTTTGATGAATATAATCACAAAATAATGCAATTGCCTGCACTTGATCATGATCTATTTGCTCATGTGAATTAGTTTCATTAGACTCATGATTTTCATTATCAGAATATTATTCTATGATAACCTCATTAGTATGATTTTAATTATAAACATTGGTATCATCATGATCCATAGGATTAGGTACCTCATTAGTTTTAGACATCTTAGGTGGTAAAAGGGTAATCTCAATGTTTTTAAGAGGAACACCTCTTGATCTAGGGATATGCCTAGGTTACATGCATAACAATATAAGCAGGAAATGAAAAATTACAACAATCTAAAAACCTAATTGACTAAAAACCCTAAGAACCAAAAAAATTGCATTCATAAAAATTAGGTTACTAAATGTGTAACTGTAAAATCTAGATTAGGGGAATTTATGGTTTAAGGGGGAAGATATAGTCTAGGGCACAAGGATGGTAGACTATATCTAAAGTATGCCAATTATTTATGAAACTTGGATAGAACATATACTAAATTTTTTATACTAAGATGATAAATATAGAAAATATAGTTATGCTAGATTTAATAATGAAAATAATATGGTTAGTTTTGATTTTAATACACATCCAGATTTGGAAAAAGTAGAAATTGGACTAGATCTAAATTCTAGTTTAGTCACCTAAATCTAAAAATTATACCTATGTAGCTATGGACACTTATGTCGACCTGGGATGGTTATATCGATGTTATTATCTAACTTGGACATAGGTGTTTAGTATGGAATTTCCATACTTGTTGAAATTGGATGCAACCACTTGGATGCTTCTATGTTTTTTTTCACCTTCTCTCTAGTGCATTTAGATCTAGGTCATGGATGGTCATTCCTTATCAAATAGTAAAACCCCAATTCTTTGTCTTCATATTGGCTATGGGAAAAATGGGTTAGTGGGCACATGGTGTTGGGTTGCCCTAAAGACCCTTTTGTCAATGAACACTACTTACATATCTAATACTCTATAGAGGGCCTCAAACCTATGTAGTTATATCGTATGTGTTGACTTATGTGTGAATCATGTAATGTGTGATAAGAAAGTACAATACTGACCTATTTTGTAACTTAGTAAATATAATTATTAGGATAATCCATTAGTATTTCAGACCTATGAGTGTGATATCTCTATGATTAATATGGAAATATGAGAAAATAAGGTAGCTTTGCTCACTTGAGTGCTTGATAAAATGATTTTGGTAAGTTTCCTTGGTCTTTATAGGTATTTTTTAGGTGAGGAATGAATGAGGGTTGATATTATATTTATACCGATCCCATTGGAGAATATCTCACATTAAATCACTTAGGCCAACCTTTAGGATATATTTCATTTTCAAACTAGATGATTTTAAGGAACTGGACATTTGTGTTAGGGTAGGACACTTGCGTTAATGCAAGCATCTAATTGAGATGTAAGTGTTTGGGAAATTTGAAAATAGGTGCTATTACAAAACTTGTAGAGATGGAAGATAAGCAAGTTTATAACATTCTGGGAAAAATATCAAGTCTAAGTCATCATAAAACATAGTCCAAAATAAAATATAAATAATTAAGCATAGAGAGATAGTACATATGAGCCATTTTGGTAGTGAGAAAAGTCTATAAGTTTAAGGTACATATATGATATGCATTTTCCAAGTATACAGGGATGAGATGCTATATAATTCATAAATAGTGTCTACAACAATATGTTTTATTTGATCATGAAGTGGTTGCTTTTCAAATGCAATGCTCTTCTCTAAGTGGAGTTTAGATGATTAGGACATTCATTTTTTATAAAATAATAAACAATGTCCTTATTCCAATCATCATTAGTAATGTTTTGTACTATATATTACTAGAGTATATGGACCCACCTAAACCATTATTTTGATGAGTCCTTGGCCTCTGTTAATATTCATTAGGTACAATTCTAGATAAAATTCTTGTAAGATGATCATCCAGTTCCAATGTCACTCACCTAGCTTATTTTGCATCAACATTGCCTTAATAGCTAGCTCAAGCACAATGATAAATACTTTATTGAAAAAAATGTAATGTCTAAAACTATTGACAACTTTGATTAATGAAACAACCTATTTTTCAATGGTTTAGTACTTGACTTCATAATTTCTAAGTGGGGAGGTCATGAATGAGATGGGTCTCTCATCCTTATCTCCTTTTGTTTGAGTTATAACTATAACACTTGAATTCTATGAAGAGGAGTTTATGTAAAATGGTTGCATATTATTTGGACTTATTAGCACTGGTGTGTAGATGATTGATTTCTATATCTTATCTAAATCTACTTGTGCTTCAAGGGTCTATTAAATCATAACATCCTTATTGAGCATGTTTTTTAGTGGCTAGCTATCTCTGCAAAGCTCGAAATGAACTTCCTTATGAATTTGATTTTTCCAAAGAATGCCTTCAGATCCTTCTTGCTTCGAGGTAATGGGATATTTAGAATTATTTTAGCTCTCTCAATGATTATAGAAATACCATGTTTTGAGATGATGTGGCCTATAAATTTTACTTTAGTTAATCTAAATATACATTTCCTTAGGTTCAAGGAGATACTATATTCTCTGCATATTTTTAAGACCATCCTTATGTCTTTCACTTGGTTAGCTTGGTCTTTGGAAAAGACAATCAGGTCATCCATGTAGATGATAATGCCTTTGCCAATTAAGTCCATGATTGGAATGTCTATGGCATGTTGTAAAGTGGCATCTATATTGATTAGGCCAAATGGCATCCTCTTATATGTAAATGTGCCCCACTTCATTGAAAATTTTATTTTGATTCTATATTCATAATTAATCATTACTTGATTATATCCTGAATAGCCATCTAGGAATAACATCATTTGGGAGATGTTTATTATCCATAAGACTTAATATATTGAAGGAATCAAAGAATTATCCTTCTTCAAAGCCTTTTTTATGTTCTTGAAGTCTATGTAAAACTATATCTCTTCATTATTATTTCAAACTAGCACCAAATTCACCATCCAAGTGGAGTGACTGATAAGGTCTATGATCTTTGTTGATAGTAGTTTCTACACTTCCTTGAGTATTATCGGTTTTAGTAATAGATTAACTAGCCTCTATCTTTGGTGAATTATTTGACATCTAATTTCAAAGGAATGGTGTGATTAATGATGGAGGTGTTTAACACTTTAAGATACTCATAGCTTCATGCAATATTATCTCCAAATTCTCTCAAGGTTTGAATGAGTTCTTTCTTCTCTTTCTTAGTACAAGTAGTGCCTAAAATCACATGTTTTGATTCACCTACATTGAATATATTACAATGCTCATGGGGAATACATTTGATAGGGCCTATTTTATATTTCTCACCATGATAATAAATGTTGAACAACCCTTCTATGGATGCCATACCTTTTGGTATGCTTTTGGTTTTTAAGTTGATCACTCCTTCCTCATCTGGCTCAAACTCCTTTCTATCATCCTCATCAATGATCTAAGTTTAAAATATGTTAGTGTTGGTGATGAAGTTGATGATATGTTGGTCATCATTGAATACTTGGAAGTTTTTAACATTGTTTGGAATATAAGGGATAAAGACTAACTCTATTAAAAATATCCTCAATTTAGAATTAACAATGAGTTCTAGGGTACTGGTAGTTGTTTCCAATGCATCTATTATGTAATTCCTTTTTTGTGGAAATGTTTCAATATTTAATACATTAAAATATTCTATCAAGTTACACACTCTATTATGGTATCTAGAAATATTCATGTCATTACAAGCATAATGGTTTTTGATTTGTTTTTACAACAAGCTCTAAATCACCCAACACCTTCAAGTTCTTGACCTTCTTCCTTAGGGTGAACTAGAGGCCATGCACTAATGTTTCATACTCAACCAAATTATTGGTTCATTTAAATTGTAGTCATAAGGTCTTCATATATGACCTCCCCCTTGGGTTGATAAGCTTGATCCTAATACCACATCTTTTCTTTGATTTATATCCATCAAACTGTAGGGTCTATATGTGATCTTTACCTATGCATAGTGGACTTTAAGAGGTGGGTGCTACAATTATGTTCACTTATTTATTATCTTCTTTAGTTTATAAAATGGGAATGATTTTTTATTTATTTGTTAATGATCTTCTTGTTTGATCCTTAGTGGCAGATGTGGGTACTGAATTATTCAGAATGGTAGCATATGCAACTTATAAGCCTTTAGACTCTTTGTTCTCACATGGATAGCCATGTTCCACATTCTCATCTGCTAAAAATAGTAGGGTGAAATGAGAGCATACCAAGTAAATTGAGGATATCTTCCTCATTCAAATGATCTAATCCTTTAAATTTTGGCTCTTCTTCCATAGTTAACATGTTAATGTAAAATTCCCCATAAGAATATGTCTCTTTCTCAAGTGCATAAAATCATAATTAAAACTCACCAAATAATATCTCATTTGTCTTATTGTATTATTTAATCATATGAGCCATATTTAGCTATATTTTAATATTAATCTAATCAGTCATTCCTCACCATGCAATACGCATATGAGATAAATCATTTTCCACATACCCTTTAAGTGTCATGGACCATTCTCAATTGAGAAGCATCTTATATGCCTAAATAATATCAAACACCTAATTATCAATGAATTATTACACTCTAGGGTCAGAAGCTAGTTGCATATGAATGTGGTTGATTTCATCACCAACCCTGACCTTTGACTTGTTTAGCTAGAAAACCATTATATTTTTTGGTAGGTTTTAGTTTTAACTATTATAAAATTTCATAAGGCATTACATTCCCTGAAACACTTGAATCCACCAAAAAAATTTGTAAGTTTTTGCCAAAAACTATAATCATTAGTAGAAAATGAGGGGTTTTAATTTTATATTTATAAACAAAAACATGAACATCAATTTTTTTATTAGCTTATTTCCTCCTAGGAGATAATTCTTTAACAAGTCCTTATGGTTAGACATCTAGACTAGCTCAAATATTCTTTTATTATCTTTAGTTTTCTTTAGGTCCTCCAAAATGTTATATCCTAGTTTATTTTGTTGCAATGGCTTATCAACTTGTGTAAAGGGAGCATTTTTCCCAGGTTAATAGGAGGTAAAGGGTCATTTAGGTGGGAAATGTTTAATACTTGATTTTTCATCAGGTGGGACTTGCATATTTTTCAAAGGAGTAAAGGTAGTCAAAGGACTACACAACTTACTCCTCAAATAATAGTTATTTCCCCTTTGAAATTATTTGAAGGCATGGAATTTCTCAAAGTTATACTAGGGCTCATTTTAAATTTTAAATGGAAACTCATAGGTCTCTAAGACCATAACAGTATGTGGGTTATCTTCACTTGAGCCTAGTTTACTATTTTCATGTATAGTCACTATTTCAATATTATCCATATCCTTTTGGAAGATGTTTGAGGCTAATGTGAACTAAGTACAATATGTCTCAACATGGTTAATTGTGTTGTGTAGTTTGTACCAAGTGGGTAAGGTTAGGTTTACCATGTTTACTACATTAAGGCACTATTACAATTCTGACTAGTGTTTTCAAGGGGACTAGGCACATTTCCATTATTAAGACTCGTATTCCATTGCCTATTAGTATTTTGGAAGTTTTATTTCATGTCATGAGGTAGATTATTTATAGTTTGGTTAGTGTCTTGATGCATCAAAATTCAAAAGTTAACCATATCATTAGGTCAACCTTTAAACCATCTACTGTAAATTAGATAATTTAGGATTCACATTATCACTTTAGTTACTACCAACATGAGGTAGTGGGTTAACCACTAGTGCACTAGTGAATTAGTGTTTAAAAATGAAAGGACAACCTAGTTATTATTGGGAGAAACATAGCCATTTGATATAGGCATGGTAGAAACATTATCATAGGCCACATGAATAATTTGTTGGCTTGTAGGCTGTGACAACACATGGTTTGGAGGAACATAGGGATAGCTATTATGTATGTGACTCAAGGGAATTAGTTTATAGACTAGATTTTGACTTGAATACATAACCCCTAAGATTGGATTTAATAGAGGAGTGTTTTACATAAGGTCTTGGTTGATCATGGGGACCTAGTTATAGGCACTTAGTTTTCCTAATTAGGTCAAGGTGCCTACACCATGTCATTGAGGTACCATTTATTATTCAATACTAATAACTTAGTAAGGATAAATACGTGAGTTTTTTTAGGGATCTAAGAAGCATAGAAGTCATTGGGTCTATATCCCTCAAATAGGTTTATATAACAACAAGATCTATCTATGTATAGGGATCTTTCAATATTTTATGTAGCTTGTGGAACTAAGTATTGAAAATAATCATGGTCTCATTGGGTTCCCTATGTGAAACTACAAATTGATGGTATATTATGGTAGGTTCTATTGGTATTTTGAAATAGTAAATGAACACAATTCAAACTTAGACCAAGATATGATGGACCCATATGGGAGACCTAAATATCACCCATATTTTGATTCATCTAAGGTATAAGGGAAAAATATATAAGAAACATATTCATGTTGAACTTGAGTTTGTATTAAATAATCCTTGAAGGTTTGGATGTGTTTGTCTACTATTTTGAGTCCACCATGAACATATCTTGGGCATAAATTCTTTGTGTTCTTAGGGAGGTCATGATAAATTCATAAAATATTCATAAGACAACTACCTCCTCATAATCATGCATGATTGGCCATTTTTGGGTTCTAAGGGAGAGAAAAAGGGGTGATGAAAGGGACACTAGTAGTAAGATATCTACTAGCTAAATATATTTGTCTGGTATTAGAATTCCCTTTATTAGTCTTAGTTATACTATGTACTGAGAGTTGAAATAAGTCAAATTCACCATAAACTAACTTTGACCTTGTGACAACTCTTTTGTTTCCCATTTTTATAAACCTAAAACATTCCTAGCTAAGTAAAGCCTAAAAAATGTCAAACATAGTGAAACATGAATATCAAATAACACTTCATTTATGCCTTTATTCTAGTGCCATTTATGTTGATGTGAATTTTTTCACACACCAACATGTAAGTGGAAAGAGAGAAGGATAAATCTATGAGGATCCACCCTTCTACCTCTCCTTAAATGAAGTAGGGTTGGTAGTAACTTCCCTAAGGTCTTTTTATACCAAGTCATGGCAAACCATATATCTCAGTTGGATAATGAAAGTTTTTACATACAAGGGATCTATTTAAGATGAAATCTAATACTTATAAAATAAACTTAGACTAGGAAAGACTCATCTTGTTCAGATCTATTAATGAATTCCTCACTGAGTAGCATTTGTCTTCAACAATGCTTAAACAAAGATAAGAGGAAACATGCAATCCAGATGAAAATTATAATCACTAATTTCAAATGATATATTCTAAAGCTAAACTAACTACTTGTAAATAAAGATCAAAATATGAAGGGATAGGATAAATATAAACAATCCTATATTGCAATGTAGATAAATATAGTTAATTTGATTAGACAAATCCCATTAAAATAACTCTTTTATCTAACCAGTATTCACACAATCATGAATAAATATGGTGCTAAGGTTAGAGGAAAATTTTGAATATAAATAAAAAGGAACATAATTACCATATGAATGTATAAATAATTAACATTAGTCTCACATCCTATCAACTTAAAGATATTGCATGAAAAGAACATCTAGGAATCACCCTTCTCATTTAAAACTACATAAATGTCTTAGAACCACCTAAATCATAGGAAAATAAACTAACTAAGAAAGAAATAAATTTGAAGAAATGAAAAATAAAGGGGTTTGGTCATTCTATTCTAGCTTATAAATCTAAATGAACCATCCCTTATTATAATAGATAACTAGTATTAAATAAACACTTAGTCCAATGAGTCCCCAAACTTGACCCATAAATGGATGATTATGAAAAATCAACGAGTTAAATCCACCAAGAAAAATGTAGGTTACATTATAACCATGATCTAAGTGTGAGGGACCATATTGATTGACCTTGGACTGAATTCTAAGCAATTGAATGTTATTGAGATCCTTCTTGGGATCACAAGTTGGCCACATTTTGTGCAGTCAAAGACCATGCCTTGCTAAGGTAGAACTTGTATTTTATGGTCCATTCTTGATCCTAATGCACATGTCATTATTTGATCCAAGCCACCACTTGATTGTCTTGGATTAAACATCCCATGATCCCTATGTTTCCAAAAAACAAACCATAACTTTATCACCCCAATTAGATTAGACCCATAGTCTAATTCTTGGGTTATGATGGCCTTAACTGACTGAGATGACTATTAAATTCAAGCCCAAATTATTTATATGGATGTATAAATATATACCTTAGGAAAGTAATGCCACATGTATGCTTCCCACTACTCAAATATGCCAGTGTGTCTTCATGGGTGAGGGCCACACTACGTGGTGACTTTTTGTTATTTTACTACTTGGCCTAAGGATCCACATCCTATGACTTTCCTTTGGCTTAGGTGTAATACAATGTCACCACATGCCATGATCTTGCTCACCCTAAGATTTCTGGTCTTGGCCTAAGGTTTCATATACCCTAATTTATTTGGAGCCCTAAGATTTTGAAACATGGTTTCATCTAGGGAATCTAAGGCTCTATTGTTTTTTAAATCTACGCAAACTTATTATGGCTATGGTGAAGTGGGATGTTATCACATGGCATCATTTCATTTATTTGGGCACTCTTAGGCCTACACCCAAGGACCTAGGTGATCCAATGAAGTGGGGACCCTAGATATCAATATGTGTCTACATCATACTAATTCAAGGGTCAAAATAATTAGCAAAAATATTAAAAGGTTTTAGGGACATGGGGTAGAAAGATCATGGAATACACCCTCATCTTACTCATCTGGGGGCTTGGGTACCTGATGGATTTGATGGGTAAGACAACCATCAAATTCAATCTCACATTTTACTAATTAATATGCCAACATGTCCTTAGTAGGAATCATCATGTCACATGGAGGCTATCCACTAATCTAAGCTATGTTTGAGCATCAATCCACATTGTCTACTACTAAGGTCTAGATGAGATGAGATTGTGACACTTTTCAAGATATCACTCCTCTAGAGCCTTACCAAAGCTTCAAATACCTAAAAACCATTCTTTAGGAGTGGGGAAGTAGGATCATGCCACCTGGTAGCATCCTAGGTATCTAAGAGCTTGGTGACTTGCAAGGAGAAGTGACCATTAGATGTTTCAAAATTTTAAATGTAAATGGATAAGTATTAAAAGTGAAATGATATAAAATCTTAGCTATTTGATTCAAAGTAAAGTAAAAAGTAATAAAAAATATCCATTTTAATAATTCATTAGGTAAATTAAGTAAATGAAGAAAAAGAAACTAAGTTTTGAAGGTGAAATAACCCAAAGTATTTAGTCAACTCAAGTTAAAAAAATTTAGAAAGGACAATTTTTTGGGATAAAACCTACCTCTTTTACCAAATCCCAACCAATTTGGTCCAATTAAAAATAAAATAACTAAGTTTCAAATATCAAATAATGCATAAACCATTAGTCAAATCAAGTCGATGGAAGCAAAAAGGACCAAATCAGAGAATAAAAATATAGAAGAAACCCTAAAAATAGATAAATAATTTGTAGATATCTAAGTCCATTTTTAGTTTTGATGGTTGAGATGATCATCAAATTTAAGCTCATGATTTTATAAAAAGGATGCCATCATGTATACTTGTTGTTAGGGGTATGCCACATGACAAATCCTTACTTATTTATTGCTTAATTGGGGATTTATACATGTTGATCATTATTTAGTTGAGATGTAATGATATCTTACCACATGGCATGGACTCATGATCTAGAACTCACAGACTTGGTTTTATGGTCAAGGGGGAATAAATTCCATGAGGCTCCAAGATATTTAAAGTTGTCTCCATTTTACTTATCCATGCCCCCCCTAAATTTTTAGTGTGTATAAATCATCCCAGAGCTATGAGGAGATAAGATTGAGCCATGTGGTAACATCTCACTCACCTGTGAGGTTATACTACAATCTTTAAGTGGAACAACTACCTTAGGGCATTATATAAGTGAGATATCAGCATGTGGAATGATCTCACTCACCTAAGATCTTGAGGGTGAAGCCTAATGATCAAGGCCTCTTGATGAAGTGGGGAAACTAGATCAAGATAGGTTGTAGTATCCTAGGCATCTAAAAGATTAGGGACTATCAAATATAGATGAAGTCTCTAAATCTTATAGGGAAACAAGAATGTAATACATGGAAAAATTTAAATCAACCATGGACTATGATAAATAAAATATTTGTTAGCCATTTATGAATTTAAATGTAAACAACTATTGAATATGTACGACAAAAATCAAAGGCAAATAGAAATAATGAATAAAAATAACCACTTGTTAAGAATCACAATCAATTTAGCCCAACCTAAATGAAAATGACCAATTCTAAATATGGGATCATGAAAACACTTATTCATTTTCATTCAAAAAGTATTATAAATGGGACCAAATGGAGTCAAAAGTAAACAAAAATTAAATAAAAAATTATTTGAACTTTTTGGGCATGTTTTTGTTAAGTAATATGAGAAATCATAATTTGGGTTATGTCATGTAGAATTTATTGTTTTCCTTATCTTATCCTTTGAAACACTAGGGTACTCATGATTGATTGTTTCTTATGTATCCAATATTCCAAGGAGGTAAATGAAGCACATGTAGTTCTCCAACCTAAAATGATTGTAAAATTGTGCTCCTTGATAATGTGTATGCATCTAGACATGTGGCATAGATACTTGGAAATTATATTTATTTACTTAATTTTAGATGATATATATATATATATATATATATATATATATGGCTCATGGTTTCTCCTTTGAATGATTTTGAATTTATAAGGAACAGGGTAGCTTTTATTAATGTAAAATGGTGTGAAAGTGTTCAATAGATAGTTTCAAGTGAGGAATAATGAATGGAATTTGATGCGTATTTATAATAGAACCTTTTGATTATTTCCTATAGTTGACATTGTGAAATGTGTGGGAATATCCAAAATAATAATTTAAAATTTGGAAAATATTCATTATTTATCAAAAGACATAACCAATCTAGGTGGACAGGAGTACGACAATAGTCTAATCTTCCTAGTGTAGACTTGTTTATACATATCAAGGATAATTGTCCTAATATGGAGATAGTATAAGGGGGATTTTATTCAATTTTATCCTTTTAATTTGTAACTTATGTTTATTAGTGATGAAAAAAGGGCCAATCTTGCATATATATAAAAGGCTTAGAGGAATGGAAAAGAAGATTCATGTACTTATGTGCAAGTTATGTGGTTTAAGTATTTAGGTGCAAGTTATGTGGTTTAAGATGTGTCAATTATTAACATTGTTAAGTACCTTTGACCATATTTATATCTATACATTTCCTCATTTTATTATACTAATTAAATTTATAGAATAAAGGATAAATAATTTAACCTAAGTGTGTACAACACACTTTGTATTTGAGAGGATACTCTAATTGTGTAGGCGATCAAATTTACCAAACCTTGCAGTAACACATGAAGTAGTCAGTTGTCCACTTTAAATTTTGAAAAAAATTAACTTTTGAAATTAAAAAATTTAAAAAAAATAAGTAATAATTACACCTATATGTAGGTGAAACCAAATTTATTGTAGCCTTTATCTTATGATAAATAACTATGCACCCTTATTGAGGCATTTGGATTATTTGAACTAATGATGAATTGAGAATGATCAAGTCCTAATTTTAAGTAATTGATCAATCTATTGAGTTGGAAAGATTCATATTCCAACTCTCATAAATAGGGAGTAATACTAAATGTATTAATCCAAAAAGATTGAACCATGATGTATTTTATAGAAGTGATGCCAAGGTTGTTGAGTATTACTAGACTCAAACATAAATCACCTACAACAAAATATGGAACTGCACAATGGGTTCACTATAAGTAATTTCAAGGCCATTGAGTGTTACTAAAATTGAATATACATTACTTGTAATGGCTCATATTTCACCATTTAAGATAAATATATATTCTATTTACATGATAAAAAGAGAATGAATAATACTCATGCCCCCATTATGACCACACTTCTCATACATTTGCATTGGAATGAATGTTTTATCTTTGAAACTGTAACTTTTAACTTTGAAAATGTGTGCATGAACAATCATAATGACTTTTGAACCTTAAAATAATAAATTTGAATATTAAATCAACATGGACATGAATATATCATTCCCCCATAATTTTCTTCCAAATGATATATAATTCCATGCACCTATATGCTCAATTATACCTATATTTTCAACATGTAACTTTGATCTTGTGACTATTTTTTTTATGTCCATGCTTATGCATTCAAGTGTGTATGATTTTTTACTTTGAGTATTTAAAAATTGAGTGAATATTCATGTCATATGCCCCCGTAATCTATATAAATGTGCCAATATCCATTGTGTTTGACTTCAAATTTTTGAAAAAACCTATACTATCATAGAATCTAATTTTACATTACTTTGAATCTTTGAAAACATGTACTCTATCATAGAATCTAATTTTAAATTAATTTTAATCTCTTAAAACATGTAATCTATTATAATTGAAGTCTTTACTTTGTCCTAAATATTATTTTTATATGTTAATGGAGGTTTGGATATCTAATACAAGCCTATTGTGGTGCCCCCTTTTTGAAATGAGAGATGTAACTTAGAAGTCACTCATCTAAAAAAAGAGCTAACTTTATCATGTGATAAAGATATAATCATGCAGTAGTTATGTCATCATGTGGATATTATTTAATTATATAAATGTAATTTTCATCGAAGGATGTATGTAACATATTGAATGTGAGGTATACAAGTGTCATATCTAGATAGATTTAATAATGAATCATGCAGTAAAATGACTATATCTGAATTTAGACTACATAGTAAAAGTGCATGATATAAATCATGGAACCAATAATTAAATGTATCAATCAAAAAATCACAAATCACAATGTCACACAATAATTCCAAGGGTTACATATGAAATACATTAAGAATGTCATAAATAAGGAACATGTTCAAATGTCATAAAACTTAGGTCCAAGGGCCACAAGCAATGGACATATTCAAATATTGCATATACAAAACAAAAATCCTATAAAAATGTTCAAGTGATTCACACACAAGGGAAAATATTCACACATAATAAGAAATCAATGACTATCTTGTTATGTAATAAATTAAAAAAAATTGAAGGAGCATAGAACAAGTGAAAACTAGTCCATACTATTCATATTTATCAATGTCATATTATGGCAAAGTAGCATATTCATATATAAAATATTAATAAATGAGTAATTGGTAATACACTTGTAAGATGTGTATCTCGACATGATAGAGAGGTCATATAAATATATAACGTGTTATAATGTAACTTGTATAATTATATGCCTCCAACATAGGCATGGTCACTAGGTAGAAGGAAATCCAACATCTAAGAGTTCATGCAGATATGTATGTCCTAAATAGTAGTTATATACCTCATGAAATGTTTGTTTGTATAGAAAAATAATATGTTATCTAATAAAATATGTGATAAATAAAATATGTAAATAGTTAAATTAGCATCTCATGTCATGCTTAGGTCCTAATTTTTTAAAGAATATTTTGAATGTTTTTGTATTTTTTGAATATTTGATTTTTTATATATTTTTTGACATATTTAAATGTTTTTTTTTATTTTTAAATATATATATTTTTATTTTATATATTATTTAAAGGAACTATCATATGATTCCATCAATGGGAGGACCATAGTGTGTGATTGGATCATCTATGTTGATGGTGACTTTTCATAGATGAAAAGTGCTACATATAGATGAATCAAAATCTGAAATTGCATTAAGTTTTGTAACATAGCTGTCTTGATCATTTATCATAGTGTATATTTCAAGACTTATAACTTGAAAAGATGTGAGACTTGGTATATTCTAGTGTATGATTAGATAAAGTCTCATTACATGTGTTTTTTGTGGACCACATGGAACTATCTGAGGGATTGATTTAGGATGCACTGTAGAAGATTTGGATTTCTTTAAACTTTGAGTAACTCTTTGATATAAATATTTATATTTTAGAGGGTGTACCACTTTTCTTTGAACTAAATATATATAAATATTATATATAGGTGTAATAAATTACTCTATATTATGCTCTTTAATAGGTACCAAAACCAACTGTGGTGGTGGCAGGGGAAGAGGATGAATTCCCATTGACCATAGAGGGTACTCATATTAAATGCCTTTAATTTCAACCAATTGATTACAATGTATTTATTTGAGGCATCTATGTATTTTTATGGTATTACATGGAGTTTCTATTTCCAAGGGCATTCTAATAACATATTAAAGACCCATGTGCTTGGTAAGAGTAGTAATGGAGTATCCACTATTATTGAACCAACTTTAAGAGGTAGCACTATATGCCTAAGAGTATTATTTGTATGTCTAGCAAAGGATTTAACAATTCTTAATGTAGATTTTATATCTTGATCTATATATCCAAGTCTAAAAAAATAAAAAGTGTGCAATATACTATTAATCATTTATAACTACCTTTGGATATTGCATCTACAAATTTATATTTTTAGAATTATTATCACCTATAGTAATTACTTTTGGTACTTTTATTTGATACTGTTAATGCTCTTTTGAGATATTTGAAGTATGTATTACATGTTCATATCTCTAATCTAGTTTTTTTTAGTATCCATGTTTGTGTATTCAAGATATATTGTTATCAGGGACAATGGTGTCCTTTATGTTTTTTATTGATTTGTAATATTAAAAAACTACCTTAAAAAATAAAATGTAAACCAGTATTATCATTTTTCACTATTGCATTCAATTTTTGTAATCAAGGCTATCCCAAAAATGCATTTACCTATGGAATAGTATGGTGTACAATCAATAATGTGCTTATTGTCTTGTATCCCAAAGTGATCATTATAAAAATGTCTTGTATTAGATCCATTTGTATATAGTAAATTTTTATCATTGCTTCCCATATTTTGAAGAAATTATATTGTATATGTATTTTTTTGTTTGTATTAGCACCAAAAATATGTGCTTTATGTGTAGTATTGATGAGTGATTAAATGAGAATTAACTATTTTTATTTTCATAAAGAAATATGTAGGAGTTTATTTTGTTACCCTATTATCTAATTTTGAAAATGCAATGATCCCTTTATCTACAAGTTGTGATATATTTTTACATAATACATAAAAATCATTATCTCTATGTCTATTTATACCATGATAGGTGAAAAGTGGTTTACATTTGTTATATTCCAGATGATGATGAGGATGGTAGTAATTTAGAAAAAGAGTGATTGAATTTTTATCAAACAATATGTGTAAAATATCATGTGGATGATCTCTGAATCTATCAAACTAAAGTGGTTACCTCTTACTAAAAGTATATTTATTCACTTTAGATGGTGCTTTGTGAAATTATTTTTCCTTTTATTGAGTTCCTTAGCTTGTTATTCCTTGATTTGAGCTGATTCCATTGATTCATATATCTCATGAATAAATTTAACTAGATTATTTATTTTAGATGTTAAATATGAATTTATCTGTTTATTGATAACTTTTTAATTTTGTGAAGATGATCCTAACTCATTAGCATTATATATTGAAAATTTGATATCACATGCATATTTGAACATATTCATGTATAATTTATAAAAATAAATATAAATTTTATGAATGGCTCTTTCTTTGAGTGGAGATAATATGCCTTACTAAATATAATTTATTTTTCTAGTTCCAAAGGTTTATGGGTTAGAGAATGAAAAGTAGTTTTGAATCATATAACGTAATCTTAAATAAGCTCATCATGACCCTATTACAAACCTTGTATATATTTCAATGTGAAATTAGGTACCATGTGTTTTTGATAATTTGATAAGAATGTGTCTTCTAACTTATTAGAATTAAGTAAAGAGCCACTACGTAAATTTTAGAACTAACTTGCAGCATCTCTTATGGAAATTCTATGGAAATCTTTTAGTAGAATGCATCCATCATTTCCACATTCACTAAATGAAAGTGTATAATCAGTTAAATAAGTAAAAGGATCTCCACAACCATTGAATAAGAGTAGTGAAGGTGTAAGAAAATATTTTGGATATGGATGTTCATATGCAATTTGTGTAATGGGTTATCCTAAGATAACATTATCTTTTATATTCACATAAAATGATCTAGTTATAAAAGTGATATCAAGTGCTTTATTTTAGATATCTCCAATAACATGTATCATGGATATTGTTTTAACCTTTTAGGGTTTTACTAGTATAAATCCTAAGTTTGATTAAAGGGCTGAGTTGTCTAAATTAGTGAAATAATATGCAATAAATAACCATTGATTTGTTACAAAATTTGAATTGCTTTGACTTTGTAAAAATAGTAATAAATATGTGCAAATAGAGACTTATCTAGAAAAACCTATTGTAAAAGATATGAGTGCTAAAAATTGGGTTACGAATAGGTTTTTCTATCATCAACATGATCCCTAAGTAAGATCTTCCCCTGAATAGTAGCACCCCACTTGGACAGTAGCACCATGTGGATCTAGTGTCCTGAAAATGGTGCTAGTGTCCTCTTTACAAGAATGTTCCTAAATTTTGGATGCACTTGCACTTGTGTTCCTAGGTTGTGTTTTTATGCACAAAAAAAATTAGAACTCTATATTATGCTTGTAATAGATAATTTATGATTCAAAACCTAACCCTCTTTACAAGTATGACATGAGCTAAAAAATGTGTATTCATTAGTAGGATAGGCTAGACATACTCAACACTTCATTGTAAAGAGAGTTACCTACATACCAATACTCTAAGGAGGGATCAAGCCTGATATAGTTCTCCCACCTAGTGCTTGGTGTTAGTGAAAGTGAATGCTAGAATGATAGTGGTCTTGAATGCCTTGAGTGTGATTGAGATTATAAATATTTGAAATCTAGGCTTAAGGCAACTATAGATGGTAGTATATAGAAATATGGTAAAAAGGGATTAATAACCTTGATTTCGCTCAACTTGTTTATTGTTTGAATAGGATATTTGCATTTATTTTCCATCTCATGGATAGAGGTATAATAGTTTTATATTTATAGTGTTTTGTAGCTTATGCAGATATTAAAATGTGCTTAGACTAAACTTAAGAGGGTTACCTATTTGAAAATTTATCTATTCAGGAGAGTTAGGGTAAGGGACACTTGCGCCATGTGGTTCTAGTGTCTATAATGTGGTGCTAATTTTTAGATGGTAGGTTGTTGGAAAAAAAGGGTCAAGAATTGGGAATGGAGGTTTAAGACTATGTTTTTTTTTGACTAGGCAACTCTATGGTCTACATAATGGCTGAAAAAGTGTGATAAAGGATCTAGAATATGACTAGGGATAAGCTAGGAATATGTTATCTCAAGAAACAACCTTAGCATCCAAATACCACTTTTAGGTGATTACATTTCCCCCCCTTTATGATAGAAATGCAACAAAGCAAAATGACTAGTATAAAGTAAAAATAAACATACCTAGACTTACCTAGGAAGTGAAGCCCATGTAGTTGAGTTTGGTTATATGAATCTAGGTATGTGTATGTGAACCATGATCCAAATCATGACCTACAATGAAACATGAATAAATAAATCCTTACTTAAGAGATATTAAAAGAAAAAGACTATTCTAAATAAATTAATTGAGTAAATCTAGGTAAAAAGATATGAAAGAGGAAAGGAACAAATACACCTCATTAGGTACATGATCTAATGCATGAACCTAGTGAAAACCTATGTGTGTGCATGTATATAGTGATGAAATCCTTCAATAGATTGGACTGAGCTGATAGCTTGATCAATCCTCATGTGTGGATGTATCAAAAACTCAATCCAATTTTGAATCCATCATTACCCACCCTTACTTGGTGGATCATAACCTATGAATAGCTTGGATTAGATTGTGTGTATAATCCTCTCATGTGGGTGGCTTAAGAAATCAAGTAGGATATGCATTTATCATTACCTACCTGTGTGTAGTAGAAGCATCTAAAATTAAACTATGCAAAGTTCTATAAATGTCTAACTAGGTATATCTAATTGTGTATGTTTTCTCCACAACCACTTGGGTACATTTGGTGGCTTTGGGCCACTCGAGAATGCCAACCATTGTATATGGATTAAGGCATGAAATTGGTGACAACTTTAAATATGATGTTAAGTGTATAAAATTTAGAGAATGACATGGAATTTTCCATTCTATTTAATCAATTTTGTGTAACTAAGCACATGAAAACTCTGCATTGTGCATATGCTCCCAATTTGATATTTGAGTATACCGATTCTAGATTGAGTTTTAATAATTGTATTTATGTATCTAAATTAAATGTGGGGATGATCATCCTATGCATGATGCCCCACAATATAAGTAAATAATATGAATATGAGTTGAACTAGTGTGAATATGAGTAAAATATGAGCATAACTATCAAACTTGTAGATGTGTATATACAAACTTGTACTATACTTGGTGTATTATTCTATCTAATATGAACTGACCTAAAACTGGGGCTACTAATAGCACCATGTCATGGATAGTAGTTCCATGTGGTGCTAGTGTCCCAATTTTGGCACTAATGTCTATCTAGTTTAAAATCTAAGTGACTAAACTACTTTTTGAGTCCCTATTTTTTCCTGTCTTACATGTGTCTGATTTTCTAAAATTGAGCCTATGTGATAAAAATGATCTATGAATGAAATATAGGAGCTTGATCTCTGTGATAAAACCCTATGAATTCCCCCTCTTTTTAGTGGAGTTTTTGACCTATGTAATAACTCTCCTCAAAATAAAATAGCTCTTTAAAATGTGATAGATAGAGTATAAATGATAACTGTGTGATAATCCAATATAATATGCAAACATAACATAAAAATATAAGAGAATCTAAACATAATTATGTAATGTAAGATGTATGTTGTATTTAACATTATATAATGGTATGAAGATAGATGTAATCAATTTGTATAACAAAAAATCTAAGTATCTACCTAGGGGGATGGGACATGATGTCCATCATGACAACTAAGTAAGAAGATTAGATACATGAGGTCCCTTATGGAATCAAAAATTGGTGTGTGTAACAGGCAAAGATAAGTTTCATTGACATGATGCATACAAAAAGCATACATACAAAACACATGAGGCATGAAAAATAGGCCAAGGGGTCATAATACAAGGGACATGGGAACATGTGATGAAATATAAGAATATAAGACATACAAGGACATGTTCAAATTTTTATATATGCAAGAAACAAGCAAGTTGGCTTAGAGCCACATATAAGGACATGTTCAAATGTCCACATACATAATTATGAAATAAAACAAAAGGGATAGGGTCACATATCTAAGGTATACATGAATAAAAGTGACATAGATCCAAAGAACAATGGCATATTCAAATGCCATCGAATAATAGAAGCATATGAAACACTATCAAGTCTAGACTAGGAAAGTAAAAAATGAAAGTATGTATGAATGTATTAAAAATCTATGTAAATTATAGGATGTACATATTCTGAGTCTAAACTAGTGATAGTCGATAAAAAATATGAGTATGAGTAGGAATGATTAATATCAAGATATATCAATGTGTAAATTGGAATGGATAGAATGTAAGGATATAACTTGGTAATACAAACTATGTATAAGATGCCCCTAAGTGGGATAATGTATAAAATGAATAAACTTTGATTAGTGTATATTCCCCTAGTGGGTAGATGATAACAAGTCTAGATCAATGTAGAGGACCTAAGTCATGTATGTAATTTTTAAGCACTTGATAAGAACAAGTGAAGCATATATGTATGATAAAAATGAATATACTAAGTGTTGATGTTTATATTTTCACCCTTCAAGAGATGCTCAATTCTCTTCATCCAAGAGGCAAAATGGAATCATCTCCATTACTATGGGCGATAATTTTGTTGAGATGAATCTCTAGATTAAGGGATATCTCCCCTTGATGCACCTTTAAATCTCTCTCTAATCTATCAATTGTATATTAAAAGGGTAAGGAAGACAACTAAGAAAACAAATAGTGATGCACTAATATTTGATATCCTCCCAATTGACTGAAACCACTACTTTAAAGACAAAACAAGGTATTTTATTGCATATAACTCATAACTTAGGAACCATTTCTACATAAACATTTGATATGCTATATTATAGAAGGTATATGATTCTTAAAAGTGAATGAATGATCTAAAGAAATATATAGTCATAAATCACTTCTAAGATATCTCTACACTTAGAAAAGAATACTAGCAAAGACCTACAATAATCTCCTTTCTAAAAATTGGTAGACCATCAAGAGTACAAGCTAGAAAAGATAATATTTCACTATATTAGAGGATGCAAAAATGAGCCAAGAGGATGCATATATATATATATATATATATATATATATATATATATATCCTTGAGAGATAGATAAATCAAAGGAATTACAAGGGTCATTGATACATGTGTCATCTTGAAATTATTAGCTAAATTTACATGGGAGAGAAGTAGGTGATCTATGCCATGTCACAACTAAACAAATGCACTAGTTATAATTCATCACAACATTAGTTACATTTGTCACAACTGAACCAAATCCTTAGTTACATTTTTTTACAACTGAAACAAAGCCTCAATTGAATTTTCCACTTATTACCTTTATCTCTACTTTTTATTTCTCACCGAGTCTTTCTTTTTGAAATTCCAACAACTAGTCTCTGCAATCTGAAATTGATGTGTTGCAGGCAATCATTCCCCAAGCATTTCTTTCAGACCTTTTCTTCAAAAAAATTTTCCATGGCTATTTGTTTCTATTTATTTCCTCAAAATTTTTGTTGAGTCTTTTCCTTCAGGCTCATTGCTTATTTATTTCCTTTGGATAAAAAGTTTGAAGGAATTATTTCAAAGTTTCTTCTCTTCATTTCCTTCAGACAAAAAGTTTGAAGGAATTATTTTGGGGTTTCTCTTTAGTCACTTCTCCTCATCCTTTCATGTGGATTTTTGATTGGTCCCTTTGAAGATGTTAAAATGCTCTTTAACTTTTGGAAATGGTCCTTTGGGCTTTTGGAAATGGTCCTTTTTGAAATGAAACATATCCTTCAATTTTTTTGAAATGGTCCACCTTCACGTGAAGCAATCTTTTAGAATTTTTGAAAGCATCCCTTCAGAGAAGTTGAAATGCAATTTGGGAAAATTGAAAGTGTTCACTTAGCTTGAAAATGTCCTTCAGAAGAGTTGTCACCTACCCTTTAGAAAAATTGAAGTGCCTTTCAGAAAAGTTGAAGATGCCCTTTTCTTTTGAGTTGCCCTTTGAAAAAACTATTAAGGACCTTCAGAAAAATTGTTTCAGCTAAAATGCTAGAAATAATTCTTTCCTTCATATTTTTTGAAAAGATCCCTTTGGAAATTCAAGTGTCCTTTAGAATAAATTCAAGTGTCCACTTTCCAGAGAAAATGCCCTTCGAGAAAGTTGAAAATGCACCCTTTACAAGTATTGCAAAGTATCCTTAAAAAAAATGGAAGTAACCTTCAAAGAATTTGCAAAGTACCTTTCAAGAAAGTTAAGTGGACCATTTCTTGTGAGAAAGATACCCTTCAAGAAATTTGAACATACCCTTCAAAAAAAATTGCCTCAGGCAACTTTTTCAAAAGAATTCTGCCAAATGAAAGCCTGAAAGAAATACACTTAAGGAAAAAAGCCTCAGACAAAAAGTCCAAAAGAATTTGGCAAAGGCTTAGAATGAAAACCTAAAAGAGTTAATTTTAAAGGACTTAGCCAAAAGACTAAAGAATAAATATTTAAAAAAGAAAACACTTGTGGTTTTTTATATGTAAAAGACTTTAGCTTTGTATAAGAACACTTCTTCTGAATGAAACCTGCATACTAGACTTGGGAAAAGGTTTAGAATCAGATTTTTTTTTACAAAAAGGGGTGTCCAATTTTGAATTGAAGAGCCAAAATTTGGTCAATAAATTGGTGACTCATAAGAGTAGTATGCTTGATATACTAACCAGACTAGTAGACTTATCTAACTCAGGGCCAATGGAGTCAATGGATTTTTGAAGATGACTAACAAGGATTATTCCAAAATAAAACACAAAGAAACACACCACACAACAACAACAATACCAAGAAAATATAATACAAAAAAAGACTAGGAAAAACCCACCCATGTGCTTAAACACTTAGGAAACACAATAAAAACAGGAAAACTATGTACAAAAGAAAAGATAACTTTAGTAACACTGCTTTAGATATATCCCATTGACTGGGACATGCAGTTCCTCTCCATCCAACTTTGAGAGTTAGAAAGCATTGTGTTATTTGCATTATGTGATCAAATATGTGCCACTCCAAAAAGCATCAAACTTTGTGTTCTTTTTAGGTTTGGCTCTATTTTCAACCCACTTTAAGATAATGTCTCCTCTAAAAATACTTGGCATGTAATTTTTGTAAAAATACTTATTTGTTTGTTGTTGGTGAGTAATCATGGTGTGCATAGCTTGATCTATTGTCTCCTTAAGCTCCATTAACTCACATAATCTAACCTCCATGCTATCATTCTCCATTAATTTTAGCTAATAAATCTAAAGTTGGTAACTCAAGTGAGATAGGAAGTCTAGCTTCCCTTACATACACAAGTGTGTATGGTGAGTTCTCAATTGCTCTCTTTGGAGTAATTCTATCAATCTAAAGGGATATCTTCAACTTAGTATGCCAAGTCATTTGATTATCATTCATTATTATCTTAATGATCTTGATTAGGTTCTTGTTTGTGGACTTAGTTAGTCCATTCCCTTGGGCATAGTAGTTTGAGGAGGTGTTGAGATAGATACCATGCTTCAAATCCTATTCACTTGTTCTTGTTCTTAGGAAAGCCAAGGCATTATCTAAGATAATTATTGAAGGAACTCCAAACCTGGTTACTATACCTTCATAGAAGTCAAATACTGAGTTTTCATTTTCCTCCTTAAGAGCTATAGCCTCCACCCATCTTGTAAAATAATCAGTGGCAATCAACACCCACTTATGACCAACACTAAAAGAAGGATTGATTAGACCTATGAAATCCAAACCCCATTGCATAAAGGGTTGCTCAACCTGGATTGGATGAAGAAGCAAGGCAACTATATTTTTTCCCTCAAAGAGAACACACTTCTAGAATTTCCTTACCCAAGTATGGGTGTATTTAAGTAAGTTAGTCCAAAAGTATCCAGCTCTCATAACCTTAGTAGCTGTAGTTCTTGGAGTAAAATATCCACCAGCTGGCCCATCATGGATCTCATGCAATATTTTGTCAATCTAATCTAAATCAATGCACCTCAAATTCACACCTAAAAATTCCTTTCGAAAAAGTACTCCATCAACAAGTACATAAGGAATGGATTGCAACCTAAAATACCTTCTTCTATCCCTATCAAGACCTTGTGGACACTCACCAATTTGAAGGAAATGAATCATGTATTATGTCAAAATCCTCATGATTAAAGATATATCTATTTTAGGGTCATCATATATTTCCAAAACAACCTCCCTTTGATCTTTCTATTCTGAAGAAAGATGCTCACATAGTCCTTTTCCCTTTACTAACTTGGTTATTTTGATCTCCACATTGTATTTCATCACTTTGGTGATCCAACTTGCCCTTTTCTCATTCAAATATCTGCTCAAAAAAAGTCTTTTACATAAGGATGAGGTATAAAAATGTGAATCTTTTTTCTAGAAAACATATGATTGAACTTATTCAAACTCCTTATGACTGAAAACACTTGTTTCTCAACATATGTGTATCTTACCTCATAACCTTCCAAACCTTGACTAAACAAGGCAATAGGCTATTCAAAAATTTTATCATTAGCTTGAGTAAGCATGATAGAGATTAAATATTCATTCCCAAAAGTGTACAAATTGAAGTCCTTAGAGAATTTTGGACTTGCAAGAGTAGGAGCTTGGGCAATGGCTTGCTTGATCTCTTCAAAAATTTCTTTCCTCCTTCCTATCCAAGTGAATATCTCATTATTACTTAGCATGGAGGTCAAAGGCTTGACCAGGTTAGAAAAAATAGGAATAAACCTCCTAATGAAATGTATCTTATTAAATAAGCTTTTTAGACCCTTCTTATGTTTAGGTAAAGACAATGCCAAGATGGTACTTACCATTTTCAGATCAATGGACAGACCTTTCTTGGAAATAATATGTCTTAATAATTTGACTTCATGGAAAACAAAAACACACTTATTTGTGTTTATAGAGATTTAAAACTCTCCACAACTCTCAAAAATATGCCTTAGGTGCTTCAAATGATCTTTTATTTCCTTGCAGAAAACTGTCACATCATCAAGATATACCAATAAAATATCATTGATTGGTCCTTGGAAACCCATATCCATTGCATGTTGAAAAGTAGCCCTAGTATTTGAAAATAAAAATGGAATATTTATATAGGCATATGCCCCCCATTTGGTAGTGAATGATATTTTGTATTGGTCACTTTATTTTACCAAAATATGATTGTATTTAGAACAACTATCTAGGAGGGAAAATATCTCACTACCTACCACCAATTGTAGAATTTTCTCCATGGAATGGAGGGGATAATGATATCTCAAAGACAATCTCTTCAAGTCCCTAAGATCCACACATAGCTTGATTTCACCATTCTTATTCCTAACAGGGACTAAATTGGCTAACCAAGAGGAATGCTTGATGGGAAAGATGATTTTAGACTCAATTAGTTTGGTGAGTTCTTTCCTCATGAGAGTCTCAATCTTGGGATTAATCAGCATTTTTATTTTCTTTATGGGGTTGGAATTTTCATCTATATCTATGGTGTGTTGATCTAAGCTTGGGTTAAAACCCTTCAAATCACTATACTCCCATCTAAAAATATCACTAAACTCCTTGCATAATTCAATGAAATCATGTTTTTATTGACTAGTACATACCTTCCCAAGTGCAAGTAGATTATATTTAAATATTTTTATCCTTTCATAGTTCTCTTTCTTGGTTGACATGCTTACCTTCTCCTTATTTATCTATTCATATTCATTGAATATGCTTTCAAGCATCAGTAGGCCTTTGGGGAGCTTGTTAGACTTTAGTTGGACAATTTTCCCTCCATATTATTGTGACAATTTAGATTATTTATTATAATAAAACTCAACCTCTTCTTGTAAAAAAAGTTCTATTTGTTGGTCACTATCAAATACCTACCAATTGGTGACATTATCTAGTATGGATGGTCTCACAATCACCTTTAGATGGGGCTAGTTTTTATCTTCCTTTATGCCCTTTGGAATATCAAATTGAGCACCAACAAATGCCAACTTATTAACATGATTATTGTCTTCCCTTGGAATAGATATGATGTTAAAAGCCATGAAATATTCTACAAGGTTCCAAAATCTATGCTTATAGGATTTGAGCAAGGAGTTCTTAGTTAAATTTTGCCCTCTAACTTGATTCACAACAAGCTCACTATCACCAAACACTTGAAATTCCTTGACACCTCTTTTCCTTTCGCATTCAAGACCATGAATGAGGGCCTCATACTCTACCACATTACAGGTGCATGAGAATTGAAATTTTAAGGTTGAAAAATACCTTTCCTTTGAAGGTGAAACCAACATAGCTCCACCACCTGCCCCCATCTTGCTTTTAGACCCATCAAAGAAAATCTGCCACAAGCCATTCATATCATGACTTGGATTCATAAAATTAGGCATGGAACATCCATTCACATGCATATAATAAACTCCAAGACCATATTATTCAATAAAAATGTAAGGATCATGCTCATAGTTGTCATTTCCCCAATCATCTAGAAACAAATCAAAAACTTTTTAAAGGGAAGATGATGGAGATTGGTCAATATGAAGCTCCTCTTCATCAATGATAGCATAGTTAACATTTGTTACCTTAGGTGAATATGGTTCCAAGTGATCTATATGAATAGGTTCTGACTCAATTTTCACCTTAGTGTAATATTTTATCCTAAACACCATGTAGGACCAATTGGCTGCCAAATATCCACCTATCTTGGATGTAAAATCCCTTAACAAGAAAAGAGAAAAATAGGGAGGTAAATATGCTACTACCACATCATGGGGAATTGAAAAATTAGGACAATAATTAGGGGTCAAATTCAAACCTTTCACTACCCCCAAATTCTTGGCTTGTGATCCATCCAATTGCAAAACTCCTTTAGTCATTGGCTCATACTTGAGGCCTAGCTTATCTACTATACATTTTGGCATAACTGATGTGTTTTCTCCACTATCAATGATGAAATTATGAACCAATAAATCACCAATAATTATAGATAGGTAAAAATGAGGAGTATTCTCATCTTTCTTCACTTAACCATCCATATATTGAGTTCCATTTACCAGAATGACATTATCATTTCTACATGGGCCAGCCTGTTTGCCCAGTCCATTGCAATTCCTTTTGGAGTATATATTTATACCTTACTAATGCTATATAATCTCACAATGATATTTTCATATGGATCTTATTCATTTGGTATACCACATTTATAGAAGGATTACTCACGTTGGGGTTCGCTTTATGAACATTTGCACTTTGTGATGTAGCTTGTAGAGGTAGAGTTATAGCAACTATCCTACAATTTGAAATCCTTTGATTTTCTTGTAGTTTAGGAGTGGTGTTAGATCCAATTACCATATGAGATGATTTAGGAGTCACAATAGGTCCTTTATTATCTCCTTAAGCTTCATCAACAACCCTCATTTTGGACATAGTATTGTAGGCAACACTAGTATTCTAATTGTTTGTATTTCTCAAGAAATTAATGGCATAAAACTCACCCTCCAAATGATTTATGAGGGTATCATCAGTGTGAGGTTGTCCATTTTACACCACATCTTGTATGTATCCTTAAAAATTTGAATCTTGGAAAGATTGACTGCCTTGCATTACCATACCTTGATTGTGCATTTCATTTGCATAAACAACTTGTTCTTGACCATGTTCAAAAGATGGATAGTTGGGCTGTTATTGGATCAAATTATTCTGAGTGGGGACAAAGGATTTAGAGGATGAAGGATCACTAGGATTGTAGCTTTGATAAGTCTTGACATGGGTAATTTGGTCTTGTCCTTGATTATTACCTTGAAAAGGAGGTTTGTTTATTTGTCCAAACTAATTGTAGGATTGATATGGCCTATAACCTTGGGCTTGTTACCTTTTGAGAGAAACCAGTTAATTAGTTAAACTTTGGAGTAAGATTTTAACCTCTTGGATTTAATTTGAAGGAGTAATATTTTTATTGACCAGGCAAAGGAGCTAAAGTGGCCAATGCACTTTGACTAAGAGAATGCAAATCAAGGAATAGTGGCATTGGAGGTCTAGGAGATATCTTTCCCACTTGGACAAGAAAATTCTCATCATTTTTAGCTGTTTTATAGAAACAAATCAATTTGTTTCCACCCATGGATTGAATCATCATGGCAATGTCACTATTCAATGCTTTCAAGTAGTATAAAAATGCATAGTTTGTGGTTGGCCTCACAAGAATTGGGATTCTATCCTAAGTTTTTTGGAACCTAGTACTAAAACCTTGCATGAATTCATGTGGTGCCATCTTTATTATGGTTAATTTATTATCTAAAGATAGGTGATCACTCTTTTCCCCAAAATTATCAGTCAATAAAGTCCCCAACTCATCCCATGAGCTAATATAATTTATAGGTAGGGTCCCATACTAGTCCAAAACTTTTCCTTTGAAAGACAAGGCCAATAACCTAATAGCTATATTTTCTTGGGTAATATTATGGATGTTATAAAGATCTTTTATATTCTTGATGTGCTCAATGGTAGTAATTGGACCATCTCCACTAAAATATGAGACACTTTTGAGGGCAAATCCTAGAATTTGATCATACTGAGAAAGATGTAAGGGATATGCCCCAGTGAAAGGCACAAAAGGTTATCTTTTAGCCATTTGTGAATGATCACTATGGATGTTAGGAATGGACTGTAACACAAACTTAGAAGCTTTAAAAATAAAATCTCTTTTATAAATATGAATGCTTACAAATCTATACCTTTTGGTGGAATATGGAGGTAATTCCACAAAATCAAAGGGTACACCTTTAGCAATAGACCTAGTGGTCATATTTGCCATGGAAAATAGGAATTGATCATCAAGCAAAGATTTGAATTCTTTAATGGAGTCGTTGGGTACTGAATGTAGATGTTTCTTTCAATCTTCAAAAATGTCAAGACTAGTACCAATCTTGAACAATCTTCTAGGACTGAGATGTCCCACTGAGCATGCTAAAAATTGTTAACACTTAGATTTGCACCCTTGAAGAGATGCTTAGTTATCTTCATCCAAGTGGAAAAATGGAATCATCTCTCTTGCTATGGGTGATAATTTCATTGAGATGAATCTCTAGATTAAGGGATATCTCCCCTTGATGCACCTTTAAATATCTCTCTAATCTATAAATTGTATATAAAAAGGGTAAGGAAGAAAACTAAGAAAATAAATGATGATGCACCAATATTTGATATCCTCCTAATTGACTGAAACCACTACTTTAAAGACAAAACAAGGTATTTTCTTGCATAAAACTCATAACTTAGGAACCATTGCTACATCAACATTTCATATGCTAGATTCAATAAGGTATATGATTCTTAAAAGTGAATAATTGATCCAAAGAAAGATACAGTCATAAATAACTTCTAATATATCTCTACACTTAAAAAAGAATACTAGCAAAGACCTGTAACAATCTCCCTTCTACAAATTGGTAGACCATCAAGATTATAAGCTAGAAAAGATAATCTTCACTAGATTAGACCAAAAATGATTCAATCATTACTCAATATTATAGCATATGAGAGGCAATCACACTTGTATATCTCTTCAAGAGTTCTTTTAGTATAAATCTTGCTAGAGTTTCCCCAATAACCAATAAAGGAGACAAAAATGAGCCAAGAGGATGGATATATATAGCCTTGAGAGATAGAGAAATCAAAGGAAGTCCAAGGGTCACTGAGACATGTGTCATCTTGAAAGGATGAATTACATTTACATGGGAGAGAAGTAAGTGAGCTATTCCATGTCATAACTAAATAGATGCACTAGTTATAATTCATCACAACATTAGTTACATTTGTCACAACTAAACTAAAGCCTCAGTTACATTTTGTTACAATTGAAAAAAAGCCTTAATTACATTTGCCACTTGTTACCTTTATCTCTACCTTCCAATTCTCACTGAGTCTTTCTTTTTGAAATTCCAACTAGTCTCCACAGTCTAAAATTGATGTGTTGTGGGCCATCATTCCTCTAGCATTTATTTAGACATTTGTTTTCAGGCCTTTTCTTCAGATAGATTGTCTATGGATATTTCTTTCTATTTATTTATTTAGACTTTTTGTCAAGTATTTTCCTTTGGGATCATTGCTTATTTATTTCCTTTAGACAAAAATTCTAAAGGAATTATTTTAGAGTTTATTCTCTTCATTTCCTTCAGATAAAAAGTCTGAAGGAATTCTTTTAGGGTTTCTCTTTAGTTACTTCTCCTCATCCTTTCTTGTAACTTTTTTATTGGTCCCTTCAGAGAAGTTGAAATGCCCTTTGGCTTTTGGAAATGGTCATTTGGGATTTTGGAAATGGTCCTTTTTGAAAGGAAACATACCCTTTAGCTTTTTTGAGATGGTCCATCTTCCCGCAAAACAATCTTTTAGACTTTTTGAAATCATCCCTTCAGAGAAGTTGAAATTCCCTTTGAGAAAATTGAAAGTGTCCATTTAGCCTAAAAAAGTCATTCAAAAAAGTTGTCACCTACCTTTCAAAAAAGTTGAAGTGCCTTTCAAAAAAGTTGAAGATGCGCTTTTCTTTTGAGTTACCTTTCATAAAAACTATTAGGGACCTTCAAAAAAGTTATTTCAAACAAAATGTTTGAAACAATTCTTTCCTTCAATTTTTTTTTAAATATCCCTTTGAAAAGGCAAGTGTCCTTCAAAATAAATGTAAGTGTCCAATTTCCAAAGAAAACACCTTTTGATAAAGTTGCAAATGTACCCTTCAAAAATATTGCAAAATAACCTTAAAAAAATGGAAGTACCCATCGAAGATTTTGCAAAGTACCTTTGAGAAAGTTAAGTGGACCATTTCTTGTGTGAAAGATACCCTTCAGGAAAGTTGAACATACCCTTCAAAAAAAATTGTCTCAGGTAATTTTTTGAAACTAATTCTATCAAATGAAAGCCCAAAATAAATACACTAAAGGAAAAAAGCCTCAGATAAAAAGTCCAAAAGAATTTGGCAAAGGCTTAGAACAAAAACCTGAAAGAATTCATTCCAAAGGACCTAACCAAAAGACTAAAGAACAAAGCTTTCAAAAGGAAAACACTTGGGTTTTTTAATATGTAAAAGACTTCAGATTTGTATAATAATACTTCTTTTGAATGAAACCTACATAATATACTTGGGTAAAGGTATAGACTAAGACATTTTTTTTTGCAAAAAGGGGTATCCAATTTTGGCCTGAAGGGCCAAAATTTGGTCAACACTAAGATAACTAGCATATGTAGTATTTATAAAATAGAATAAATGTAAACATAACAATGTATATAATATATAAATTTTGTGTTTTTTGAGTAATATTTGAATTTTTATATGATTTTTGGAGATAACCTATGTAAAAGTAAATGAAAACAAACTATGTACAAGAAGTAAGAGAGAACAAAGTATGTACAAGAGGGTAGGAACCATACTAATCTATGAGTCTCATGGGAGACACACTATCACCATGACCTATGTCAAATAAAGGAACTATGATAGTGTGTGTTATGTTAATGGACAATTTTTATCCCATAATCTATTATATGGAGTAACCTATGTCTATAACTACCTTTGTAGTGGTGCTATGAATTTGTGGCACTGACTGTGATGCCTTGTTACCTGTAGGGGTATTAAGAACCCATTCAATGGAAGAAGCTATAGGTGACATAGGTGCTCAGGGGTGAAAACCTCAAGAACCTAATTATACTAATCTTGGCATAAATTGAGTGGTGGGATTTCCTCTAGAATCTATGACATATCTATAATGTAGGGGTCTCTCTAATAATGGTCTCTATGGGAGAGTATATGTACATGTTGATACCATAGAAGTAAACCTAACATGCACTTGTGGCTCTATTGAAATCTATAATGTATGTATATAAACTATACTTTGAGATATAATTGATAACTATCCAATATCTTGTAACAATGATGGAACTATAACTTATGACTATGTTAGAATTGCCTATGAGATGGGTAGAGGATACTCATATGGGAGACCGTCAACTTTGACCACTTTATTTGTATGTGTGTAATTTAGGCATCTTTGAACTATATATGGGATGGATCAAAGCTGATATAACCATGACCTACCTAATAACATATCAAACACACCTATACTAGGTAATAATAGAAACCAAGTGGCTATATGTGCTAGTCCAACCTATAATGGAAGCACAATTTCCTTGATGGAGATTTGAACGTGACCACTAAAACTAATGATGACTATGTCCATGGGAAATTTATCCTACTCTAAGTACCCTAAATTATACAAAAGTGTCATAGTGTAAATGCTAATGCTTAACCCATTGTCAACCATAACACTCTAGATATGATGGTGATCCATGTATGCTCATATAAAGAGTTCTTGTAAATCTATGTCATCATTGACAAAATCCTAATTTGAGAATGTGATGAGTGGTCTAGGTAGAACTATAGTATGGTACATACTAATAATGTTATGTAATGGATATGCCTCCTCTATAATAATATGATATGAAGCTAGTGGTGTATGTGCCTGATATGTGTAGTGAACACCTGATATGCCCCTACCTTGTTCATTTTGTGATTTGGAAATGGATCTAAAAATATATTTAGTGACTTATATTATATTTTATTTTCTTTCATTAACTCTATGGGTGTGCCCACATAAATAATATTAGCCTTAATCAGATCATGTATCTTATGCTTTCAGCTTATGCATTTGTTAGTTATATGGACTGATGCCTTGTGATACTTGCAAAATAGATTAGAGTCATAATTATTTGGAAGAGGTCATGTCATATCAACCTCTTTAATGAGAGAGACATATGACATTGAATTCTACGAGTTGTTTTAGAACCCATGCTGGTGACTCTAAAAGGTTGGTGAAGATTTGGCACTAAAGAGTGGATAAAACCAATCTAGGAGATGGATTAGAAGTTACATTGACTATGGCCTTTTTATCACTCTTGTTTTTAGTGGAACATACCTTGTATGGAGGTTTATTTGAAATCTTAATAGTTGATTTTTATCCATTGGTATACTTGAGTTTACCCATTGATAGGAGTTTAACCTCACTTTCTTTAACTATGTGGCATAAATATGTGAATGTAAGAAACTTATAGAACAAGATATATTCATGTAATGTTGGTAAAAGACTTGGTTTAAATATATCTTGAAGCTCCCTATTTCCATGGGGCTAGTCAATTTATCTAATATAGTCTTATATTGTAAGACATAATTTGTGATAGGTTCATTTAACTTTTATTTCAATTGTGTCACTTATGCATATGATATCTTGTTACTGATGTTGATGGAGAAATGTGCTAAAAATATGTTAGAAAAATGATTGAATTTTGTGATAGATTGATTTGGTAAATCATAAAACCATTTTAGGGCACAATCCTTTAAACTACATGGAAACAACTTCATGATAAGCCAATCATTGGACACATAGCCAAAATATGCTACATGAAAATCTCTAAGATGATGCTTTGGGTCACCTTTGCCATCATATAATGTAAGCTTAGGTGCCATGAAATTGGATGGAAAGGGAGTTTTCACTATGTGATGTGCTAAAGGTATACGTAAGATAATATTATAATCCAAGGCATGTGATGGCCTAGTGGATCCTTTCTTGAGATGTAACACCTTAGATTGTAGATTATGAGTCTCTTGTATAAGGGATTGTACATATGGAGTGGAGGTACTAGCCATAAGATGTGTAGCTTTCACTCAAGGTTTTTGAATTAAAATTTTAGGTTGTGTTAGCTGGGTTGGTCCTAATGTAAGTGCAATAATGTTATTAGTTGGGGGAGCTAAAGATTGACTATTGTTCATTTTTTGGAGTTCATCTTGAAGAATAGTGATTAAGTCATATTTTATATCCATATGTTTGAACAAAAAAACTTGTACTTGTTGATTATCAATCTCATCAAATCTTTTGGTAAATTCTTCCATTGTAGTTTGGAAGGTAGGAAAAAAAGTTTTATATATTTTGAACCTTTGGAGAATGTTAATCTAAGAAATATATAAAATAATAAATATGAAAGGAAATCTGATATTTTGAAACTAAAACTTAAGTATAAACAAAAAAGGATACAAACCCTAAGAGTGTCTAGGGTTAGGATTTTTTGAATTAGGGTTGTTATGCAAAAATTTAAATTATATTTAAATAAATGAAACCCTAATGTGGGATTGATTTAATGAGCTAGGTTATGCCAAAAAATTATAAAAATAGAAGTATGTAACCATAATTTGATGCATAAAATTTAGGGAATACAAACTAGGGTTTTGAGAAATATTCAAAGTAAGTTGGGTTCACCAAATATTTTAACCTTTTATGGTTTTACTAATGTAAATCCTAAGTTTGATTAAAGCGCTGAGTTATTTAGATAGGTGAAATAATATGCAATAAATAACCAATAAATTGTTATATTATTTGACTTGATTTGAAATTATAAAAATAGTAATAAATATGTACAAATGGAGACTTATCTAGAAAATACCTGTCATAGAAGATATGAGTGTTGAAAACTAGGTTATGGATAGGTCTGAGTGTCATCAACATGATCCCTAAGTTAGATATTCCATTGGATAGTATCACCCCACTTAGATAATAGTTATATGTAGATATAGTGTCCTAAAAATGGTGCTAGTGTCCTATTTGTATGATTGTTCCTAAACTCTAGGTGCACCTATGCCTATGTTCCTAGGTTCTATTTCTACATGCATGAAATCTAGAAATCTGTATTGTGCCTATAATAGTTGATTTATGATGAAAACACTAATCCTCATTATAAGTATGGTATGAGATGAAAAATTATGTTTGTTAATAAGATAATATAGACATCCTCAACACCCATTGAGAAGAGAGTTTCCTACATACCAATACTCTAAGGAGGGATCAAGCCTGATGTAGCTCTCCCACTTAGTGCTTGGTGCAAATGCAAGTGAATGCTAGAATGATAGTGGTATTGAATGCCTTGAGTGTTCTTGAGTTTGGAAATATAGGCTTAGGGAAATTGTAGATGATAATATGTATAAGTAGGGAAAAATATGGATTAATAACCTTGATTTTTCTCAACTTATATGTTTTTTGAATAGGCTTTTTACATCTATTTTCCATCTCCTAGATAGAGGTCTAATAGTCTTTTATTTATAGTGTTATGTAGTTTGTGTGGATAATAAAATGTGCTTAGGCTAACCTTAGGAGGGTTACACATTTAAACATATATCCATTTAGGAGAGTTAGGGAAAGGGACACTAATGCCATGTGGTTCTAGTGTCCATAATGTGGTGCTAGTGTCTAGTTTTCAAGTTGCTAGGAACGAAGGGTTATGATCTAGGAATGGAGGTCTAAGACTGTGTTTTTGACAATTAGGGACATCGATGGTCTGTATAATGGATAGAAAAGAGTGATAGAGGATCTAGGATAGGTGTATGTCTAAGTTAGGAATAGGTTATCTCAAGCAACAATGTTAGAATCAAAATACCACTTTTAGGTGATTATAGATATAATATGACTATTAGGAATGGTAGTAGATTGAAAAGGCTCATTCATGGGTCATAAATGATCATCTATTTTAAGCATTAGTAGTAAAGGATCATGAAAAATGTCATTACATGGCTTAATTTTTCATTCTATGAAAAAATCAATAAAAACTTGAGAATCATTACCTAACTTATCCCTTTGATATTTTATGGGAGTATAAATGTCACATTGATCTTTATTGGATTCATTTGATTTAATAGAGGGAAGAGTCATCACAATTATTTTTATTATGAGACTTGAATTAAATGGATATAGGAATATTATCTTAAAAATCTTTGAAACATATACCTTGATCATCACATTATAAATTTAAATCAAGAGTGTCAATTTTTATTGCATTTTACATTCATTTGAATCCTTTTATATTTCAAGAGAAAGGGTATAATTATCATGGGTTGTTATAACATTATTTGTAACTTTCATGGGAGTAGAAAGATTACAACAATATTGTATATTATTAACCATGTCTAAATGAAAGTTTGGGCTATCACATGCATTTAAATCATCTACCTTTTCAAAGAGTATGATGGAATAATGCACTTATTTATATTATGTACCATTTCTATGCAAGGTCTATGCTTTTGTAGTTTCTATTGATTAATGTGATGCAGTTATTATCAAACATAAAAGGTAAATAGGGTGAAATAATTAGTGATTCTTCACTGTTTTATCCTTGTGAGAGTGTGAGAGAAAGGAGATATTCATTATTTTGTTCAGCTTTATGAAAAGAGAAATACATGTGAGGAATAAAAGAAATTGATATTTTTACTTTTAAATTAGTGTGCTCACTTTATTCTTGGATATATTCAACACTATTTTACTAATAATATTGATTTCATAATCATGGTCATATCTAACACAATCATATTATTCATTAACATAAGAAGTATTGAAAATAATACAAGTGTCATCATTAGTTTGTTCATTATCATAATCATAAGGTTTAGCATTGTTAGAGAAGATTAAGTATAAAAGATGAATACCATTGGGAATTTCATATTTAGAATCCACTTGATATTCATTAACTCATAATATATAAAATATGACTAACACCAAGCTTATTTCTATCAAAAAACTGATCATACTAAAAAATAAAGGATGTCAAAAAGGTGCAACTATGCAAGGTGGATTTTTATTTTAGGATCTCCAATATATTGATCCCAATCATAAATAGTGAACATATCATAAAAAGGCACTAAATACATAAGATTAAACCATTTAATGAATGCACTATCCTATCTCTATGGTATGCTAAAGTAACTTCTTGAGGCTAACTAATTATCGATGTACTAAAATAACAAATGGTCAAAGGGTTCTTATGGATAAAAAATAAAACCTAAGAATTTATAATATAATGTGAGGTAAGTGGAAACTAAAATTCATATATAGATTTGTATAATGGCTTAAGTATTAGATCATTACTCCTCACACCATGGCTCAGGTAAAACTAAAGACTAGTTTGACTAAAACAACAACTTATATGAGTTTTAAAACTTCTAAAACATAATTTATAGCAAGAAAGAAAGAAAGAAATTTAAAACTAATGACACTAAAAGATTTTTGTGTAAGGAAAACAAGAATTTTGAAGCCTCAAGGTCAAATTAAATTTATCTTTAGTATCTATAAATCAAAACTTCAGCTGAAACTCTAGAATAAAAATTTATAAAAGAAAATAATGCTCGAAACAAACATACAAATTCACAATATTTTTTAACCTATTTTTTATTTTAAAAAATATTTTGATTTGATGTTAATATGTGTAAAATAGATGGATATAAGAATGCTAAATATGTATAATAATAAAAAATTCTAATTTTGATAATTGTTAAATGTGGAAATCTATTATTTTGGGAAAATTTAATGAAAAATATACGTAGGTCAAATATAGATTCATGTTTATTTGTTTTATATGTCTCATAGTGGAAATCAATAAAAGAGGTGACTGTGTATGCTCAAGTTTAAGAAAAATATTTTAGATTTTTTCTAGGTATGGATGTTATAGGTGGACAAGTATGCAAGCTACTCAAGACTATTAACTATGGACTTTTCCTGGTTGATTGTGCTTAATGAATGATAATAAATGATAGAAAGAAATAGATCTCTAATGATGATAAATTATAATAAATATTATAGGTTATTTGTGGGTATGACCATTATAAGTGGATAATATTATAGGTGGCTCGATTCCATTGACAATGGACTTGTATAAAATCGATAATAGACTTGTCTTAGTTGACTGTGATGAAAATTTAGTTGTTTTATTCATGTGTATATTGATTAATATAAGTTATCATAATTTGGGTTATGTCATGCATAAGTCATTATTTTCCTTCTCTTTTCCTTTAAAACCCTAGGGGTACTTATGATAACTAGAATCCTAAAAATAAGAGGGGAGTGTAATGGGTTGAGCTGACCTCAATCAACCCCTTGATGAATGGTTATTGCCTATGCATCTAACTCTCCAAGGAGGTAAATCAAGCCCATGGTATTCTCCCACCTAGAATGATGGTGAAATTATGCTCCTTGACTATGTGTATGTATCTATAAATGTGGCATAAATTATTGATAATGATAGTTCTTGAATTGATTTGAGATTCTCCAAAATTCGCTCATGGCTGATCCTTGTGAATTATTTTAAATTTGAAAGAAATATGGAATATTTTATTAATCTGTAATACTTTGAAATTTCTCAATAGATAGTGCCAAGGTAGGAATAGTGAATTAACTTTGATGTTTATATATACATGAACTTTTTGAAAAAAAATTTAGCCTACGTTATGAAATGTGTGGGAAGACCCAAAATAATAATTTTAAATTTGGAAACTAGTCATTATTTGGCATGAGACATGGTCAATCTAGGTGGATAAGAGTGTGGCAATGCTCTAGTCCACCTAGTGTAGACTTGTCGTGAAGATCAAGGATATTGTCCTAATATAGAGACATTTTGAGGGTGATTTTAAAAAAATTGATCATTTTAATTTTAAATGTATATATAGTAGTAACATAAAATAAAGGGTCAAGTTTGCATATTGATAAAAGTCTTAGAGGGATGGTGAATAAAAGTCATATATTTGGGTTCAAGTCATGTGGTCTATGATGTGTAAAGAATCAGCATTATCAAGCACGTATGACCAGATTTATGTGTCTACATTAGTATATATTATATGATCAAGACATGTGATGAATAAATATTATTCTTAAGTTGTCAAGAATAAATTTACATGCTCAATTATAACAATCCTCAACAAGTGTTAAAAAGAACTAGCATGTTGTGTGCATACATATATTAGGTATAAAAAACATAAATGGATAAGCCTTACAAAGTATGAAATAAATTTAAATAATGTGAACTACATTAACTAAAAAAAATTATGGGCATTGAATACACCAGCGTTCTTTTCTACAAAATATATATATATATTTTTTTTAATAATTTGTGCCTCGGGACCCAAAACATGTCATATGATGTATAGAAAAATAAAATTTAACTACCTTAGATGGAAAAAATTAGAATAAAATACTTAACCAACTTGGGTTGGGAGATCATGGAGAGTTAGTTGGGTGCTAAGTTCTAAAACAATGTCTCTTAAATACAGTTGGTATCCTTTAGCTTATAAAATATGACATATCAAAGATAGTTGGAAGTTACAATGTTAAAATGGGGTTTGGTTATTTAAATATACTTAGAATGCACTAGATTTAATAAAAAAATTAGATTCTCAAAGAGAGTTAGTGAACACTAGATTCAATCAAACTTTGGTTTCTCAATGAGAGTTAGTAGTGGTTAGTTTAAAATAGGTTTTGGTTGTTCAAAGATAGTTAACATGTGGATAATGAAAGATATTTAGTGGCTGATATATTAAATAAAAACGTGTCTAATCAAAGAGAGTTAGAAGCCACTAGCTTCAACATAATCCAAATATCAAAAATAGTTAGCAAAAAATAGCTTAAATAGACTTTGGATATCAAACATAGTGAGTGCTAAGTTCAACAAACCTAGGTTTTTAAAGATAGATAGTGATCCTTAGTTTTTAAAAAATTGCCAAATGATCTTGAATTAATTTTCATTAGTGAATGATAACTTCAAAAAAACTTGGGTTTCCAAAGATAGATAATGATCCTTAGTTTTCAAAAAATTACCAAATAATCTTGAATTAATTTTCATAGAGCTATATAGGTGGTGTTTAAAAAAAATATCAAAACTATAAAAGTGCTATCTAGAATTAGTGGTCACTAGTTTTAGAGAACTAGGTAGATCCACAAAAAGTGAAGAGGACTAAAATCCAATAAAAATAGCTTGAGGAACTCATATATAAGGCAACCTACATAAGATATCAAATGAATGTGTAATTAGCAGTGACTCAAAATTATAAAAAAATAGGGCTCCTTAGATATGGAACCTAAGGTTATTGAGGTTGTGACTAGAAAGATGTAGGTTCCATGTAAACTTTCATGTATGTTCATGTAGTTATGTTCTAGAGCCTATTACAGAAATACAAACTAAAACTACAAAAATAAATAGGAAAATTTAACCTTTTTTTCTAAAAAAATGGTGATACCTATTTAAAAAATGCATGCAAAAAAAGGAAATTTCAAACCTCCATTAATTAAACATTATATCTCAATTTATGATGAAAATAAATTCAAAAATAGCTTTATCAAATGTTTCAAATGTAATGGAATGTCAAAAAATTTCCAAGGAGTTATAAAAGTGGTGAAATTAGCAAGGTCTCTCTAATGCAAATATTTAGAAACCCTGATGAGTACCTTCACACATGAAACAACAACCAGATCAAATGAAAAAGAAAGGGAAAAATTGGGTTATGGGATAATACAATCATGTGAAGTAGAACCCCTGTTGTCTTAGATACTGCCTACACTGACCCTAATGATACATGTCTTAGATCACATGTAGTTATCCCTTAGGTAATGTATATAATCAATAAACATAGTATGTTATAATGAATTTTGCTTAGGCCCTTCTTCGATCAATCATGCAATGGTTAAATGTAATAGCTGAGTAGTACGTACAGTATTGAGCTATACTATTGACTAATTTTATGTGATTATGTGCCAAAATAGTAAGTGATAGATGTAAAATGCCTCATGAGGCTTGTTATATAGAATTAAATTAAATTTGAATGTAAGACCTTGTTCACTCGTCGACACATCACAAAAGAGGGATACAAACATAAAAGAAGGCTCAAGGTAGGGTTAGGACCCAAAATACCAAAAAAACTAACTATTGGACACTATATCCATAATTAAACACTAGAAACACATGGTGATACTATCATGATAATGGCACTAGGGTTTTAAAGCCTAAAAATAGGGTTAAGACTAGGTTGGATAGGCTAGGGTCCCTTGTGACTAGGAGGAAGTGACTCAGGACCATTAGGGGTACAAAAAATAGGGAAAACAAGAGATAAGAAAGATCAAAAGACCCAAAATAACCATGCCAACAAGGGTTATATTCATCACTAATAACTTCATGTGAAAGAGAAACAAAATACATAGTAATTGTAGTTGCTTGAATAAATTAAGGTGTATACATTTCCCCCCTTTTATTCTAGTAGTGCCATGAAATGAAAGTACTAGAGTAAAATAAAAAGAACACATACCTATGTTTACATGTGTAGATGTGTTTCGGACCTGACTCACTTATTGGCTAGATAAGTGGATAGGACTTGGAGTGAAATGTGTGAAGAGGAAATCCATAATATGGGTTTCCTCTTTACTAAATCTGAATAGTAAACTAAATTATGAGTAACAAAACCCTATTTTCCCCCCCACCCTAATATCTAGACTGAATCTTAGTATGTAAATTGGATGTGTGGAGAAACAAGCCCTACTTTTTCCCACTATGATATGTATACTAAATATAATTATGTAAACTAAATATGTGGAGAAACAAGGCCTACTTGCCCCCACTTTGATATATGTACTAAATTTGAGTATGTAAATTGAGTCTAGTGGAAGGTCACAGATCAACCATAGTTATGGTCATATAATCCAAATTGGTGAAACCTTAGTAGCATCATAGTAACATCCTAGTGATGATCTAAGTGTAAAATAACAATCTAAAAATAGAGATCAAGGATGTGTATTCTATGTCATACCCCTAATCTTGATATTTGAGTAATGTAGTTATGTGTTTGAACACTTGTATATCTGATTTGATATATATATCTATGTAAAACTATATATTAGCATCAAACTATATATCTATGTAAACATGTATATCGATGTGAAACTATATATCTACATAAACCTATGTATCTAGGCCAAACTATATATCTAAGCCAAACCTATATATTTGATTCAAACTGCATATGTACATAAACTTGTATATTAGCATCAAATTGTATATTTGCATAACCTTGTGTCTGAGCTAAAATATATATCTAAACCAAACCTATATATCTAAGTCAAACTATATATGTCTAATCCAAATTGTATATCTAAGATAAACCTTTATGTGTGAGTCAAATTGTATATTTGCGTAAACCTATGTGTCTAAATATCTGTATCTGAATAGACTTGTGTGTCTAGATATTTATATCTGAGTAGACATGTGTGTCTAAATATATGTATTTGAACGGACCTATGTGTATTTGACCCCCCTTTTAGTGATATAGCTAAGACTGAGGTGAGGGTGTCTAACTAAAAGTGGTAATGACTGAATGTGATGGCAATAGTTAACTGGGGTGATGTTGTTTTAAGTTTGAATATTTTGTTGATTATGATAGAGTTAATTATTAAAATTGGTAATGGGATAAACATTTGGTCTATATTGATTTTATTATATGAATATTAGTTTGGTTATTTTTCAGAGTTAAAAGTGATCAAGATATTGGTTTAACCAATATAAGGTGAGGTATATTGAGGTCAAGTCCTATAAAGATAAACCTATATGTTTGAGTCAAATTGTATATTTGTGTAAACCTATGTGTCTAAATATCTATATCTGAATAGACTTATGTGTCTGAATATTTATATCTAAGTAGACATGTGTGTCTAAATATATGTATTTGAATGAACCTATGTGTATTTGACCCCCCTTTTGGTGATATAGCTAAGACTGATTTAAGGGTGCCTAACTAAAAATGGTAATGACTGAATGTGATGGCAATAGTTAACTGGGGTGATGTTGTTTTAAGTTTGAATATTTTGTTGATTATGATAGAGTCAATTATTAAAATGGGTAATGGGATAAACATTTGGTCTATATTGAGTTTATTATATGAATATTAGTTTTGTTATTTTTTAGAGTTAAAAGTGTTCAAGATATCAGTTTAACCAATATAGGGTGAGGTATATTAAGGTCAAGTCCTATATGCAAGAAATGACTCACAAATTGGAGTTATAATTCTCTAGATATCATGTTTGCAATAAATTGGTATTAGTTGGTAAAATTGGCATGCAAAGTCAACCTTAATAAGGTGGCCTTTTATAAATGTAACTTAAGTAGGTTAATTTATTTGTTTGAAAATTCATTTGAATCATCTGAGTTGATATTTATTATTTATTCTGATCTAGAGATTATGTAAAGGAAATGAGGAATAACTTTGACTTGATAAGAGGAGGTGGAAGAACTTATCCTAGTAAGAAGCCTATAATTTACCCTAGTAAGGAGCCTATAATTTTTCCTATTTTTTGTTATTTGTAGTACATTTATAACTATTTTTATTATAACTTTGGTAGTTTAGAGTAATTTTTGGAAATGTGGTGTTATTGTCCTGATATTGGTGCTAGTGTCTATTGGGTGAATATTTTGTCACTAGCTAATTGATGAGCAAAATAGGTGATTTCAACCATAGCATAAGGAGATTGGTTAACCAAATGTGCAAGTTTACCACATTAGAAGGGGACAAATCTCTCCTCTCATCAAGGGGAGGTTCCTTATAAAATATGAGGGGATATATACTATATATATATGCAGAAAATAACACTTAGGGGTAGGACAACACCATCCATCTCTTTTTTTTCAGAGATGATGTTCAAAAACAAAGGAGAAATCTAGGTGAAAATACTGAAGGCACTTCTCTTCTTTTAGAAGTGGTCTTATAGCAAATAATAAGAGTTCTTTCTGATAAGTAACAAGTAACTGGTAATAGGGGGCGTAGTAACCAGTAGAAAAAGGTGTAGCACAAAGTCTCCACCTCGATTGCCCAAGAGTGAAATACAAAGGATAATGGGGGCACAAAGTCATCCCAAGATCCTTTACATAGAAACAAATATAAAACACACTAAAGACAATGGTGAAATCACAAAGTCTTCCCACAGTTGGCTTCAGGACACCTTCTTGATTACTTCCACTAGTTCTGCTTATTTCATTCAATGGACAAGAACATCTTTAAGAAACAGACATTAGAACAATTTCCTAAATGGCACAAGATATTATAGCACAAAGTCTAAAATTAACTTGCTTTCTCATTTAAATAAATAAATATGATTAATAATTTGAGCTCAAAGTCTCGGTGATCGCCTCACAATTTTGGTAGAGTTTTGTTTCTATAACCAAAAAGATCTCCCCTGGTGTAAAATAGGAGATTACAATATATAGCGGCCAAGAAAGACTTGGCACTTTACTTCATGGAATAGCCCATGCTAAATTTAATGCCTTGAATGCATTTCCAGTTCATTCAAAGAGGCCATGCTAGAATAAGGCATCTACCTTAACTATGACATGTCAATTCATCTCAAAATATCTCTTCCTCTGCATGGGTCATCTGATCTTTCTCCCAATAGGTATGCAATTATCCCCTTGCTTTCCTATCAATGAAGAAAAATAGGCTGCACCTTTTAATGCTTGTGAGATTAGCTGTATACTTGGTGGAATATTCCACCTACTAGAAATAACTCTTGTACAGATATTTCTAGTCTTTCCCTCTTTCCTGTTGTAATTTGAGCTCTCAAGTTATCTTTCCAACTCTACTGGCTCCTTGTGCTCTTCTCTCAACAGTTCTTCATTTTGGCCTTAGGGCCTTTGAATGCATTTAGGTCCATGCTCAAGCCTTTAAAGATCAATAATTATTTCATTGCCATAAAGTTGACGTTCACATGCCTGTCACCATTTGAAAGCCAATGGCTAGTTTATTGCCCTAAATTTGATGGCTTTGAGGATGTCACTAGACATCTAGATTCTAACGACTAGTTCATGGTGCCCAACTTTGACATCTATGGGCCTATCACCCCTTGGTCAATTCCTTTTACTTTATTTCCTTTGGATTTCCTTTGATTGAGCTTAGTCTTCAAATCCTTTCGAAGGGAAGGTGTCCTTTCAAGACTTGGGGGAGGTCCTTTTCCTGGTCACTGAGAGCCCCCTGCAAGGGTACCTACCCTTTAGGGTCCTTTAGGCAGCATTCTTCCTCAAATACTTTAGACAAAATGTTTGAAGGAAATATTTCCTTTGCCTTAGCTACTTTTTGTTAGGCCTTTGATCATTCCTTTAGACAAAATGTCTGAAGGAATTCCTTCGGACATTTTGTCTAAAGGATTTCCCTTGTAAAATTAGTCATGGAAAATATTTCTGAAGGATATATTTTTTGTTCCCTTTTTTTCACTACCATCTACAAGGGTTGTTTGGTATCCAAAATTTCCTTTTAAAAAAGTCACAAAGGTCCTTTTGGCACCTAAGTGCCCTCTGCAAGGGCACTTATCCTTCGGGCTTTTGGAAGACTCCTTTGAACTTCCTATTTGAACAATTTCTTAAACCATCCCTTTGAACCAAATGTTGAACCAAACATTGATCCAACCCTAAAATTTCCTAAGTGTTTGGAACTTGTTTCTTTCCTATAGATTATATAGAAACAAGCCTACAAAGTTCATAGAAATCAGCTTGCAGAGTTCATAGAAATCAGCCTGCAGAGTCCATAGAAACAAGCCTGCAGAGTCCATAGAAATCAGCTTGCAGAGTCCATAGAAATTATCCTACAGAGTCCATAAAAACAATCCTATAGAGTCCATAGAAATCAGCATATGGAGTCCATAGAAATTAACTTGTAGAGTCCATAGAAACAAGCCTGTAGAGTCCGTAGAAATTAGCCTGTGGAGTATGTAGAAACAAGCCTACAGAGTCCATAGAAATCAGCCTGCAGAGTCCATAAAAATTATCTTGCAGAGTCTATTAGCTAAAAAATCTTGAAAAATGGATAATTTAAATACTCAAAACAATTTTTTGAAAATGGAAAAGAGAATTTTGGTTTTCAGGATCAAAATTGTTCATATGTTATCCCAAAAATGAGTGACAACTTTTGGGAACAATAGTTGGCTCCAATTGGGGAACTTCCTTCAATTAAAATTTGGAACAACTGAGGGGAGTAGAAACCAAAATATCTAGTGCCTTTAAGTATTCCATTGGGCTATGGAGTCATGCTAACCAAAAAAGAAAGGCACCAAAAATGAAAACAAAAATCACAAAATAGAACTAAAGACTATACAAATATACATATGTACATATGATCTTATTTGATGCTTCAAGAATTAAAGTGCTTTAGATGCTACCCATTGTGAGGTAGAGAAAAGGGTGTGCCATCTTGATAATTCAATAGGAAAATATTTTCACCATTGAGTTGATGGATAGTAAATGGGCCTCTCCATAGAGAATCAAATTTCCCATGCATTCCCTTTGGATCTCTCCTTTTGTCCCATAACAGAACTTGATCTCCAATCTATAAATCATGGGTTTTTGTTTTATCATTAAAGAGATTTTTCACCAAAATTTGATGCAAAATAATTTAGTCTACCATCATAGTTTTCTACTCATCCAGCTCAGTTAAGTACATGATCCTTTTTTCAAAGGAGCTTTCATATGTCTGATCTTCAACTACCTTTGCCAATTTTAGTGCTGGCAATTCTAGGGTGATTGGTATCTCTGCATTGAGACCATAAAAAATTTGGAATGGTGACATACCTATTGCCCTTTTGGGTGTAATTTTGTCTACCCACAAAGCATCAACCAATACTTTATGCCATGTTCATTGGTTGTCATCCACCAGCTTCCTGATGATGGTCCCCAAGTTCTTGTTGCTTGATTCAGCTTAGCCATTCCCTTATGAAAAATAATCAGAAGACTGGAAAAGGGTAATCCCATAGTAAAAATAGAATTGAGTGATCTCATGATAAGATAAATAGGCTACATTATCTATCATAATCTTGGTTGGGACCCCAAACCTGGAAATGATGTTTTCCTTGAGGAAATCACATACCACTTCTAAAGTAGCATGCTTGGTTAGAATTGCTTCCACCCATTTGGTGAAGTAATCTATGGCTGTGAGGACATAATCATGTCTAGCACTTGAATATAGGTTTACAACACTAATGAAATTGATCCCCCATTGCTGAAATGGCTCTTCTATTACCACTAGCTTGAGAGGCAGAGTAGCTAACTTGGGTCTTCCAATGAATTATTGGCATAGTTCAAATCTTCATACCCATTTGTATGCATCCTAAAATAGATTAGGCCAGTAATACTTGGCTCACAAAATTTGATGGGTAATTACAAGAGCAAAAAATGTCCTCCATAGGCCAAATTATGGAAAAACTTTAAAGTTGGTTATGCTGCTCTTTATCCATGCAGTGAAGAAACACTCCATCAAGGCTCCTTTTATATAGGCCATTGTCCCATAGGATAAAATTGGAAACTTTCAATTTAACAGTCCTCCTTTCTTTATGAGGTAGGTGAGTAGAGCACTCACCATAAGTAAGGAAATGAGTAATACTTGAATACCACTCATTCATGGTGGAGACAAAGATGACTATTGGCATGTCTTCCACTTTTATTTCTTTATGCCCTACTTCTTCAGGTCTATTGTTAGCAATCAATTGGTAGAGGCCCCTTCCTCATACAAGCTTCATTGGTTTGATAATGAGATCAAAATCCTAGATTTTGGAAATCCAATTGTCCCTTTTGGTTCCAAAATCCTACTGAGTTAATATGGATTTGACTGTGGTATCAAGAATCAGGGCAGTAGTGTGTGAATTTAGGATGTAAAAATGGAAGTGCTTTATTACCTTTACCATTGCATAAGCAAGATTCTCCATGTTTGAATACTTCAGTTCATGAGATTTGAGAGGATAGCTCATGAAGGATATGGGAGATTCCACACCTTCTTCATTTTGTTGAACTAGAATTGCTGAAAGTGTGTGCTTAGAAGCATAACTATACACTGTGAAATCCTTGGTATAATCTAGATAAACTAGAATTGGGGCATGGGCAATAATTGTCTTGATATCTTGAAATGCCAATTTTCCATCTTCAGTCCAGATAAAAGTGTCTTTTCCCTTCATCATGTTCACAATGTGGTGAGTCTTCTCTGTGAACTCGGGGATAAACCTTCGTAAAAAATTCACCTTTCCAAAGAAAGAGTGAACTGCAATCTTACTGGTGGGTAGAGTAAGCTCCCAAATGGATTTGAATCTTTCTAAGTCAATCTTTATACCTTCTTAGGATATAATGTGTCCAAGAACTTTCCCCTCTATTAATCCAAAAATAGACTTCTTTGGATTTAGAGAAATGTCATTCTAGTGGCAGCATTCCAACACTTGTTGTAAATGACACACATGATCAGGGCAATGCTTAGAAAAGATGATCAAGTCATCAAGGTATACCAGAATGAACTTATCCATTTCATCTTTGAAAGCAAGGTCCATTGCTCTCTAGAAAGGGGTTCCAGCATTTATCAAGCCAAATGGCATTATTTGATATGCAAAGGTACCCCAAGGTGTGGTGAATGTAGTCTTGTGCTGGTCTGCTTCAATGACTTCTACTTGATTGTATCTAGAAAAGCCATCTAACATTGATAACATCTTTAAACCGGTCACTTTTTGAAGAACTTGGTCCATGATGGGCAGAGGATTTTATCCTTTAAGGATGACTGATTCAAATTTTTGAAGTCCACATAGAGGTAAATTTCACTATTCTTCTTCCTCACAGGAACTATGTTTACAATCTATGTGGAATGATGGATTGAGAAAATTATCTTAGCATTCGACATTTTTTGTATTTCAGATAGAATAGTACCTGATATCTTTGGATTGTATTTCCAAGATTTCTACTTGTAAGGCATTGAATCACTCTTGAGAGGAATTTCATAGTGAATTTATTTAGGCCTGAGTGACTTCAAATCATCATAGGAGTATGCCAAAACATCTATGTACTGGTAGAGCAGAGAAGTGAGCTTGAACTTTTCTTCCTGAGTGTAGCACTTCCCAATATTCACCATCTTGAGATTTTCCTTGGTACCCAGGTTTATTTGATCAAACTCTTAGGAGGAGCTTGAATCCTTTTGTTGCTATTTGATGAACCTGTCATGCTTGTCAAATAGTTTTTTAGGGAAACTAGGCCTTTGGGGATTTTATTCCCTTTGAGTTGCAAGAATTCCTCACTTGCGTCTAAACTTGATTCAAGGGCTAGTTCACTGCCTTCAAAGTGGAGCTATTTGAAGCTACCTTTTTATTCTAAGAAGGTAATGATTTAGTTGTCACCATTGAATACTTGCCAATGATTAGCATTATTAGGCACACTTAGTCAAAAGACCAGTTTGATGGTGTATTAGTCTCCTTTAAAAACTAGGTGAGGAATCAAGAGAGTGGCTAAAACAACCAAAGCATCAGCCTAATCATTGAATTCCCTGGGAATTATAGAGATGATGAAATCATCAAAGCTTTCAATTTGATCCAAACCAGATTGTGGTAGTGGTGCAATCTCTCATTTTTGGTTTGGTACAGGTTCCTCACCTAACAAACCACCAGCTCAGCATATCTTTTGGCATGAAGGAATTTGATGCCCTTGTCTTGGGTGGCCTTCAATCTAAGCAACAAAGATTCATACTCAGTAGTGTTGTTAGTATTGTTGGATTGTAACTTGTATGAAAAAGGAAAAATATCTCCTTGAGGAGATATCAACACAATCCTAGCTCCTGAACCGGTAGAGGAACAACTGCCATCAAATTCTAGTATCCATACATCATCAAAAGCTGACTTTACCTTAGATTTTCCTTCATTTAGAGGGGAGAATTCCTTTGGGCTTGCACTATGTCCTGTTAACTTTTCTGCTATTTTATTTGACCTAATTTTTAGATTGTCATCTTCATGAGCTTCATCAGACACCTCATGAACTTACTCTGTGGATAAGAAATAATTACCCATGCTTGAAGACTCAAATAGAATTTGAGCTTTAAGCATTGATGTTTGAGTGACCACATATTTTGCTTCCTTCTTAGGGAGCAATCTCTACATGATGACTTAGACTAGGATCCTTACTTCATATAGGTTCATGCTCAACTCACCACCAACATCCTTGCAGAAATTTCTCCCAAAAATGATGCTATATGAGGCTAGGATGTCAGCCACCAAAACTATCATCTTGATTCTCTTGTCTGGGAGTGTTGCAAATGCAAATTGGGTGTCCTTGATTTGTCCCAGTAGTGGCACTTGTTTATTCTCCATGGAGAATCATCTCCCAAATGTCTTGGTCAGTGTGAGTCCAAGAGATTCTACCACTTTGGTAGGCATGACATTGTCAGATGCACCTAAGCCTATGATGTAATTGTTCAGCTGGTGTCCATTTATCAATAGGGAAACATAAAATGGCTCAGTCCTTCTAGGAGTAGTAGGAGGAGCAATGACAAGGTTATTTTGGGTGGATGTGGGAGTCACCTTTGGAATAGTTGGTCTTATAGGGATAGTTTTATTCCTCACACATTCCACTAACTTATCCAACTACTTAGGGTTGGATTGTAGGAATTCAAATTCAGACATTTGAATTTTAGTTTTCTTGACATGGTCAACTATGTCAAATGTCAAAAATGAATTATGAACATGGGAAGGGGGTTCATCCTTCTAGTTTTTAGGAGGGGGAGGACTGATCTACGAAATTGAAGTTAAAGGTGCAAAAAAGTTTGGGGTACTTGCTTTTTTAGCAATCACCAGGTCCTTTGGCTGGAAAGGTAGAAAAATTCCTCGTTTGGTAATTGAAATTATAAGCTGAGCTCGCTTCTCTATTTTTTCCTTATCAGCTTGCTAGGCTGACTGATTCTTGGACTGGGTGAACACAATGTATGATCCCTCAACTACTTTACCTTCACTTCTGGGTTCATCCTAGTAATTCAAGAAACTAATGTTAGAGTTACAGCTAATTCTTCTTTTCCCTCTATGAAGAGATTAGCGTCATCTTCTGGGTTCAACTCAGGCTAGAAGGAGAAATCTGATTTTGCTTCAAGATATCCAACTACTAAATTGGTTGAAGGTGCTTCAATGGCTAATTTCCCCTAAGGGGGAGGAAGACGATTTGGCTGACCTTGATTCTTGGCAACATTGCCTTGGTATGACTGATTAGGGAATGTCCTCCTTGGTATATCTCTGTATGAAGGGGTAAATGACATCCCTTGCACCATTTTATTTCTAAGAGCATGTAACTCATTTTCTAGCTTCTATACCATTAGATCAATGGTGCCTATAGATGGATATTTAGAAGATGAAGAAGATTTACCTCTATTAAGATCTCTCCTTATCTTTCCTACCAAGATAAGGTCATCTTCCACCTCAGTGGCCAAATCCTAAGTAGCAGCAAGGTCTATGTGGCTAGCACGTCTCAATAGAAAACTCACTTTAGGTAGCTATGAGTTGATGAAGAAACATTTAAGGTTCTCAGGTGTTGGCTAAGCAATTATAGGAATCCTATTCCTTAGCTTGTCAAATTTGGAAATGAAGTCCCTCATAGGTTCATGAGGTTCTTTCTTCATCTATGTGAGTTGGGCTAGTAGGGCATGCACATCTTCTATAGGATTGAACCTAGCTTCAAAATTGGCTTTAAGAGTGTTCCAGTCAGTCATAGTTTGGGCCTGTAGATGATAGAACTAGTCTGTAGTAGCACATTGCAATGTTTCCACAAATAACCTGACTGTTATGTCCTCATACTCCATGCCTATCACACTACAGGCTATGCTGAAAGCTGCAATGTGTTCATCAGGATGAACTATTTCATCACTAAAGAATTTGGGGAAATTCTTCCTTGAATAGTGTGGTAGCCCATGTAGAGGTGGAATTAAATTGAGTGGGCCAAAAGAGTTACCCCATGGGCCTTAAACTGCCATGATTTGATTATGAAAAGGGGGGATAACAAATCTAAGTGGAGTATGTTAAAGGTGCATCTTATGAAGGTTGATGTCAAATATGATTAAGGATAGTTGGCAGTGTGTAATGTGACAAGGTGCACAAAAGAGTGTTGTCATGAGAGAGTGTTGTTATGAGAGAAAGATAAAGAGATAATTTGAAGACAACTAATGTCTTATGTCTACATAGAAGGTATAGGTCATTGAAGGTCATTGATGTCAAAGTAAATAAGAAGCCTAGTCATGACATGAAGAGGTATGTACATTAAAAAATGAATGAACATAGGCATGTGAATGTTTTATGGACTTTTTGAGCATGTAATGTATCAAAACAATCATTAGATTCTCAAGGTGATCCTATAAGGATAAAACCTTCAGTATATGTCTACATCTAAACCTCTCTTAGACCCTACATAGCCTAATGACATATGAAAATCATATTTCAAGGCAAGTATGCACATAAACGCATGGAAAAATCTGAGATAATTTGTTTTAGGCATGATCACAAAGTTTAAGGTCAAGATTTGAAATAAAAGTGCATGAATCACTATTTTAGGCCTTTTCAAGATCATAAAATGAGGTATCAAACTTGAAAAACACTTTCAGACATTCATTGGAACATTTAACCTCTACATGGGAGTTTGGGATGTTAATTATAGATAGGGAAGGGTCCTAGATAAGATCTCCAGGCATTAGTTTTAGATTCAAGTGGTAGATCTTTATAAACAATCATTAACACCAAAACTTATGTTAAAACTCCCTAAAACCCTAATACAGACCTAATATGAAAGATTTTATTCAAAATAGATCAAGATAGATTAAAATTCCTATATAATATATTGGATAATGTATTAAACTCTCTTATGTACCTCTAGGTGGTGGTGGTTAGTCAGATGAGAGAGAAAATACATAGATACATGCTTATTTGTCAAGAAATTACTGTAGCTATCAAAATTTATATTAGTAAAGAAGATAAAATGGATGGGAGAATAATTTAGAGAATTATTTTATATGTCCATGGTGATTTATTGATAGGTTATATCCTTAAAGTATTCTAATTTGGTCATCCAAGTTAGCTAGTCATAGATAAACCTAATGGTGTGAATAGTGTAAAACCCAAGCAGAGATGAAGAAATAGATTTGAGGGTTTATGTATGATATATTGATGCCATAAATTGACTCAAAAAGTTATTTATGACTTTTATTTCATGATCATACTTTGGATAAGCTTTAGAGGTCAGTGTATATGGTGAAAAACTTGCTCACAAAATGACCAGTCTAGTTTAGATAGGACTGTGAGATATAAGGTCAAGAAATTGGTCTATAAGACCAATATTTGACATTATACCATATGAATTTTCTATCTAAGTATGTTATAGAGATATCATAGGACCATTTTTATGCATTAGGATTCATGAAAAGTGTCTACATAGGCATTGGAGGTTTAATTCACCATGACTAATTTTTGAGGTGAATTGATAGTTCGAAGTAAGTGAGTTCTAGAGATGTTATTGAGCCTTTATATCCTAAGTGAAGGTATTATAAGAATTTGGTGATTAAATTGAGGTCATTTATAATCTATAAACATGTTTCATTTGTCATATTTTAGTAGCTCAATAGTGTTTAAGCTTCATTATTTCAAGGTAGATTTTGAGGTATGCATGCCTAATAGGGCAGTTTGTCCTCAAGAAGCTTTCAAGATATGAATGAAGGATGTAATTATAATAAATAATGGAGGAGGTTAGAAGAGTTCATTTTATAAGTGTTTTAATGGTTTTTTATTGCTGGAAATATCCATTTGGGCCCAAAAATATCAAGTTTTAGTGTTAAAAGGACAAACCTAATGCAATTAGGTCTCTATGTGACCTTAAGGAGGAATAAGGCCTAACTGAGTCATTACAAAACAAAATGGGTTGAAATTACATTTGAATCATGTTCATAAGATTTTATAAGACCTATTATATGGTTAAACTAAGAATTTGAAAATGTGTGGTTGACTAAGTGATGTGTGACCATGTGTCTAGTATATATACAAGGCAATTTAGGTCTATCTAAATATATGTAAAACAAGTGAATAAAATATTGCATAGTTGTGCAGAAGGAGGTCTTGAAATGAGACCATAAAAAAAGAATAGAGGTTTTGTGATCAAAATTCATGAGGTGGATGAGTTGGTGCTAAGTCACTTAGGGATTTGGTGCTTCTTTGCAAGTAAGTGCTTGCTAAAGCCTAGTCAAGTGGGTGCTTAACTTTATTGGGGTTGGTGCTCCAAGTTGAGTTAGTGCTCAAATAATTTTTTATCTTTTTTTTAATAGGACTATAGTCCACTTTTAGAGATCATAGTGTGTTTTCTTCCCCTTGAGAATTTCCCATTCATATATGTGTTATATTATTTTCATGTTCATTTGAATGGTTATTTATGCTTTTGTAGATCACTATGTTTATTTCATAGTTCATGAATGACTGGGTATAATTGAAATAAATTTTTTAAATATTGATTCACCCCCCTTCTCAATAATTATGCTTCTAACAATGTAAACTATGAACATAATAATAAGTGTGTGTGAGTTTATTAACATGTCACCTAACATTTATTTGAACATGAGAAATAGGTGAAGTGGGAGGAGAACTAGAAGGTGTAGACTCCATGTGTTCTTCAACATAATCATAGTAATCATCATTATTGCAAGGTTTTTCAAAATCAAATTTTAATTCACTTGTATAAATAAGAGTAGAATAAGTATCATTCACATGCTCACTAAGAGAGAGAGAGAGTAAGAAAATATTTTAAATTTTTACTACTATGTGATATATCATCATGTGTGGGTGTAATGCAATGCATTTTTTCACTAGTTATGTGTGTATTGCATGAATGATTATTATTTTCAATCTTGGAGTCAAGGGTACAAGGAGTATCAATCATGTTTTCATTTATCATATTATAACATGTAGGATAAGAGTTAGAGGCATTTAAATTATCAATATGTTGTAAAGAATAATTACATTGAACTTGAAATGTAAAAGAAGGTGATAAAGTAATTTCATCTACTTAGTTTTTTCCTTGGTAAAAGATAAATTATCATTAGTACATGTTTTTTGAATTTAAATGAAAAGAGTAAAGAAGATGCATTGCTCTTTTATATGTTACTTGAATCATGCAAAAGTTGATTTTGTGTATTGCACTTATATTGATTTAATTTGAATAAGGAGGTAGAGAAAGTAGTTGAAAATCTCAGATTACCTTGGAACAAAAAACTACCAACAAGAGGTTGTTTTGGAATTATATTGTTAGTTTGATTTTGAGGTATAATAGAAGAGGGAGAGGAAAGAGAAGAAGATGTATCTAGTATATCATGATCTACATTTTCATTTTCATTCCCATAGTGCTCATCATATCCATTATTACAATAATAGTCATCATCATCATTGAAGGCGACACCAAAGTCAAGCTAGAAAAGTTGTAGACCCATCGAAGGTAGTTTAAAAGTTTGAAAATGAAAACATTGCATCTTATCTATAAGATTAAATGAAGTGGTAAATTTCATCATAGGTATAGGAGATAAGTTAGAAGAATCAATAGTAGTTTAAAAGGTATTAAGATCCTTGAAATCGAAGTTTGATTCAAAATTATTTACTATGGAGGAAATCAAAGATCTTAACATACTACAGGTGGATGAGCTTCATGGAACCTTGACTACTTATGAAATGAGAACAAGTGATGGAAGACCTTCCAAGAAAGAAGATACATTCAAAATTTAGAAAATTTTACAAGGTAAAAAGGTCAAGGATGATGTTGATATAGATATTGATGATGACAAGATAGAGGCCATTTTTGTTAGAAAACTAAGGAAAATATCAAGTATAAAGGCAAGTTACCATTTAAATGATTTAACTATGGTAAGATTGGTCACTTTACATCCAAGTGTCATAATAAGGATAAGAATGATCATGATGGAGAGCATGATGAACATCATGGAGATGATAAGAATTTCTATAAGTTTAACAAAAGTAAAAAGAGTTTCAGGAAGTATGAAGGCAAGAAAGGGTCATTTAAGAACAAAATAAGTTTATATAACAAAGAAGACATTAGCTCGTCTAATATAACTAACACAAGTATATCTAAGAGTGATGATGATAATAATGAACATGAGAGAAATGAAACTTTATTCATGGCCATAAAAATAGACAATGAAGGTTGTTCAAAAGGTAAAAATATTATGGAAGATAAAGAATTAGATGAAAAAGAGGCCGAAGTGAACCTTGAGGTAGAATTGGTGAGTTCTCTAGAGGATTTATATTTCAAAAGAAGGAAGAATAAAAAAATGAGATCATTGGTTAAGAGTTATGAGGAATAGATCAATCTCTTTGAAAAGAGACTAAGTAACCACAACAATGAACATGATGATATCATTAAACAATTGGAAAATCAGATTGAGATTATCATTGTAAGTATTAAGATCAATACATAAATTTTGGAGAGATGTCAATGATGTCTCTAAGGTGGCCAAGGATGTTGGTGAGGTGTCATGTGTGATATAATGACAATGACAAAGTGTGCTTCAATATGTTTCAGTGTTCATGCATGTTTTTTCAGTGTTTGACTTAGTGAGGCAAGTAATGGATGTTATTGATAGTGTGGATATGTTATAAATATCATATGAGGTGATATGAGTGATTAGAATGCTTATGGAAGTGAACACAATTTGTCAAAAAAATCATATGAAGGTCTAGGTTCAAGTAGTCATCTTGGCAGATAAGGTTGAGTAAGTAGTTTGATGATGTCATATTTAACACGTGTGAAGGTTTCAAGATTAGATTTATATATGGATGGATTTACATATGAGAGGTGATCATTAGGTTCAAATTTTAGGTCTGGACATGATGTATATCAAAATTTATGGTAGTGCAAAGTTGGCTTCCCAGGCAGATTCTACAAGTTTCCATACTTAGCCAATTTGGCAATATCAAATATCTATGGTGAGCATTCAAAATATCTAATGGAAAGCATATAATATGATATAAAAAGATCCAATGGTGAGAATATAATCAAGATTAAGATCTAATAGTTTGCATTAAATTATGTAGATATAGATTAATAACATTGATCAAAGTTAAATGGTCAATGATTGCACATGGGACTACCAAATGGTGCAAACACATTACCTAAATGGAGTAGGGTGCTTAGAAGGAATGTGAGGGTGCCAAGTATCTTAATCATGGATGCTTATATCAAAGATCAATTTTCATAGATTAAAGATTTAAAGATAGGAAGCTTTCAACAAGATCAATGGAGCGTATTAGATAAATATTTCAAGGAGAATGAGATTAAGACATGTGTCTAAACCTTTCTGATTTACATAGTGACCATTGGAATTTGAATATTCAAATTTGTGAAAGAAAAATAGTGATGAGTTTTTGATTTATATCGTGATCATATGTAATAATTTGATGGTGGTGTAAAAAGCAAACTTGTAGATAATTTCAAGGGTTATCTGTTTGACTACATGTATAGATGCATTTATTGCAAACAAAAGCTAACTATTTATTCATTTATGGTGTTATTTTGTACAAAATATTGTTTAAGTAATTTATGCTTGAACAAAAGAGTTTTTTGGTAGGAATAATCAACTGAATATGTCATAAGGGTCATGTGGAGTGGACCCATGTATTTAAAAGTGATCTTATGTTCTTATTTTGCTTGATGAAGTGCTAAAGGGGTAATAGGTCTCCATGTGACCTATAAGGTCTACTAAGGACTAATTGAAAGGGGTAGCTACTTAAGAGTGACCCATGGATGCTATGACCAAATTGTGAGGATGGTATTAAGCTATGTGCTATCATGATAAAAGTCTTAAGGGTTAAGGAAAGTATTATGGCTGACTTAGAAGTTGATATTCATAAAGACTCTATAAAGAGTGAAGATAAGGGTAATGGTTTCTAGACTTGGATGTGGATGTGTTAAGATATAAAAAGATAGAGATCAAAGGGAGTGTGCTTATTGGATAGACTAAAGTATAGATCAGATTGAGGATGAGTGAATAATCCTAGAGTGATCCAAAATGGGTGTTTGGATACATTGCTTGCATGAGAAAGTTTGAGGGTGTGTGATGAGTTGAAAGAGAGAGTAGAGTTGAGAAAGTGTGGAATTGAGTTAAGGAGAGAAAATTTGGAAGATAATGTATAGGTCATTGAGTACCATCAGAGTGTGATAAAGATCAGACATGTTTATCTGATCAAGATGATGAAGATAAACACATAGGTCATTAGACCTAATAATCCTACTAGAGGATGATTGAGTGAGTAAGCCCTAGAGGCTTTTTGAGAGAGATATAAGGGTGAAGAAGAGTGAAATAAAGAGAAGTACATCATTAGATGTAGAATATATCACATCAAATTTGGAGATTAGATCAAGGTAGCTAAGTGGGTGATTAGTTTTCTATGGGGTTGGTTCTTTGTGGGATGGGTGTCTCACTAAATTAAGGGATGAGTGTTCCTTAACTAGTTGGTGTTGGCATAAATTTTTATCTTGTTATTATAGGATTGTAGTTCATTTTTTAGGTTCCAATGGGTCTTATTCCCCAAAAGGGTTTCCCATATAGATCTTGTGTTATGTGTGTGATCTTGATTATCTTTATTTTTATTACGATAAATGATGTGTATGATTCATGAATGATAATATTATTTAGTTAAGGGTTTAAAAGGATTGGAATTGATGTTTGGATTATCTAGAATCACTGATTCAACCCCCCTCAATGATTGTACCTCTAAAAAATACTATCATAACAAGGCCTTTGTTTCAAGTTTAACCACTTAAAGGTGATCCAAGGTATAATATAACAAGACAACATATACAAATTTTCTATACAAAGTAATCACCAATGTTCAATGGGTCTAGTTATGTTTTTTGGAGTGCAAGGATGAAGAACTACGTCATGTAAAAAGATTTTAACATTTGAAAATCTATTGTGGATGGATATTTATCCCCCATAACCCCTCCAACTAGTGCAATTGATAAGAAGTTATGTGAGCAATTCTAAGGTAATTAATTCCATCACCTATGGTATTTTATAAATTGAGTAAACTGAGGTAATTCATTGTAAATATACCAAATAGATATGGGAGAAAAATTAATTGATTTATGAAGGAGACTCAAAGTTCAATTTGGCAAGTTGTAGACTCATTGAAGATAATTTGAGAGTTTTAAGATGAAGGAAGAAGATTATGTGGCATCCTTTTTGTAGAGAGTTGATGATATTGTGAATAGTATCAGAGGTCTTGGAGAGAATCTTGAATTACCTAATATAATAAAAATGGTATTAAGGTATATCTCCCTCAAGTTTGATTCTAAAGTGTCTTCTATAAAATAAATTCATGATCTTACTCAAATAAAGATGGATGAATTTGATGGCATCCTTACTGCCTATGAGATGAGATTCAATGATGATAAACTACCAAAGGAGGAAATAACATTCAAGACAAAAATGAAGTAAAATAATAAAAGAAATCAAGGTAAGGAAGTCAAGTATGATGAGATATCTGATGATGAACTAATAGCTTTTTTTACAAGGAAATTGAAAATAAGTTTAGGGAAGTATAAGGGTAAGCTACCCTTCAAATGTTTCAATTGTGGAGAAGTAGGACACTTTGCTAACAAGTGCCCCCATAAGCATAAGAAGAATAATGATGAAGATCATGGTAAAATCCAAGATGAAGGAAAGAAGACATTCAAGTCTGATAAGAGGAAGAAAAGATTTAGAAATTTTGACAATAACAAGAAGTCCTTCAAGAACAAGAAGAGTCTCTACACCAATAAAGACTGTAACTCATCAGATGAGAGTTTGATAGTGATTTTGAGTTTGATAGTGAAAATGAAGTCCTATACATAGATGAGGAAGGAAGTTTCTCATATAAAAAAGAGTCTACTTGGAGTGATATAGATAATGAAGAAGACAAGGAGGATTATGAGACTGAATTGAGGAATGCTCTTGAATAACTAAAGATTGAGAAGAAGATTAACAAGAAGATGAAGTCTCAAATCAAGGAATATGAAGATAAATTTAGGGTTTTTGAGGCAAGAATGAATGAAAACACAAAGGAGCATGAAAATATAGTCAAGCATCTCAGATTTAAATTAGCAATCCTATTTACAAACCTAAAAGCTAAAGAAGATAAGTATTCAAGGTATGTGATTGAAAATGAGTCATTAAAAGCTAAGTTAGAAAAAACATATAGTAATATGAAGTAATTTGTGATGTTTAAAAAAATTTAAAGTGATATAAACAATATTATGAATAGTCAACAACTTGATAGTGATATAAATGTACTTGGTTACAAAGAAGAACAAAAGAATGTACGTCAAGATAAGGTGAAGACTAATGTAAAAAAATACAATCAAACCTTGAGGATCAATAATCAGTCATGGAATGAAGATGCTAGTAGAATGAATATAAATAAAATTAAACAAATAAATTCTATGAGGTATGCCAAATTCAAAGGTTATTGTTACACTTGTAATCAATTTGGTCATAGGGCTAAAGAGTGTAGAAAACTTGATAAGAATGAGAGAAATTAGTAGTCAAGTTGTGTAAGTAAGGGTGAATGCTTCAACTATCATGATGTGGGACACTTTGAAAAATGTTATCCAAATAAATTAAGGAAAGTTGAGTTTCCTTTAAAAAGAGTGGTTTGATACAACTATGAGAAGATTGGTCACATTGATAGGTTCTTCAAGCAAAGGTTATCAAGTCAAAACAAGTTTAATCAGCTCTTAGAATGCAAGGAAGAAGGCTAGTTAACTCATGAAAACCAAAAGTGGAAAGTGTGAGTCATGATGAGTTTCCAGGTCTAAGTGGTTTATTTTATATGGTGGAGAATACTAAAAAGGTTGAAGAATTACAAGATCTCTCATTGTATGCTCATGTTGTTAATGAAGAGAAAAAACTCAAGGAGAAGACCAAGATACTAGTTGAGGCTAGTCCTGAGGTGTGTATAATTCTAAGTGAACATCCTGATATTATTGAACAAGTTTCATGTGAAGAATATTAGTTGTCAATGTCTAATGATGAGGTATGTCATGAATATTTTTTACCTCCATGTATTGTCAATTCAAGCTTAGAAGAGAAGGAGAATGTTATATCAGATGAGCAAGTTGCTTCTCTTAAGCCCAAGAAGAAAAAAGACAATCAATTCTATAGCTATAAAATGTCTAAGAAAGAGAAGGAATATGAGGAGTTTTGGGTAACTCCTAGTTTCCCATTTTTATAGGATATTATGGGTTAGGGTCTCCATACATATGCTTCTTAGGAGACATCTTTCTTGTGGAGAACCAAGTACATGTGTTCAAGGTGTATTTAGGGCTTTTGGTCTTAAAGGTCTACAAGTAGAGTATAAAGGTTTCCATGTGTCAAAACAAAATTGGTTAAGAATACCTATTGAAGATATAATTTTTTAGATAGATCATGGAGTTAGGGGGAACTAACTCAGTTAGTTTGAAAGGATTGAAGAGTTGTGCATGATGTGAGGGGGAACATATGTGTGATGTTCCAGTCATGGTGGAGATATGAAGAAGTCTACCATAGATGTGAACTCAAGAATGTTGATATGATGACTTGATCAAACCAAGTTAGGTGATTTGATAATATATTTAATCTTCATGCATAAAAAAGGGGGATCTTTATAAATGGTTAGGTCATAGGATCGAAGGACTGTGTAGTTAAATTTAAAAGAGAAGGTATGGAGTCTAGTTTGCTATTTTTTCTTGGTTGGAGATGGTCTAAAGGTGATTAAAGGGTGATTAATCTTAGGTGACTTAGGGGGAGTCACTCTTAATGTTTTCAAGGTCATCAAGATTAGAGGATGATCCCACTTTATCATTATGTCAAAAGGGGGAAAAGTGCTTGAAGGGAGATATAGAGTCTAAGCATAAGCTTTGTATTGGTGTTGACATAAATGACAAAGGGGGATATTGTTAGAGAGTTTTCAATGATGTATTCAAGGTGGCCAAGGATGTTGATGAGGTGTCATATGTGTTAGAATGACAATGACAAAGTGTATTTCAATATGTTTCAATGTTCTCACATGTTTCTTTAGTGTTTGACTTAGTGAGGCAATTAATTGATGTTATTAATAGTGTGGAAATGTTATAGAGACCCTATAAGGTGATATGAGTGCTTAGAATTCTTATGTAAGTGAATGGAATTCATAATAATAGTCATATGAAGGTTCAAGTAGTCATCTTGGTAGATAAGGTTGAGTAAGCAGTTTGATAGCATCGTATTTCACACGTGTGAAAGTTTTAAGAGTATCTTGATATATGGATGGATTCCCTTATGAGAGGTGATAATGAGGCTCAAATTTCAGGTCTAGACATGATGCATAACATAAGTAATGGTAGTGTAAAGTTGGATTCCTAAGTAGATACTACAAGTTTCCATACTTAGACAATTTGACAATATCAAAGATCTATGGTGAGCATTCAAAATATCTAACGATGACCATATAATATGATAGATGAAGATCCAATGATGAACATATAATATAGATTAATGATATAGTTTAAAGTTAAATAGTCAATGATTTCATGAGAGACTACCAAGTAGGCACAAGCGCATTAACTAAATAGATCATGGTGCTTAGAAGGCACGTGAAGGTGCCAAGTGTCTTAATCATAGATGCTTGTGTTAAAGATCAATGGTTAGTGATTAAAGAGTTAAAGATAAGAATCTCACAAGGAGATCAATAGAACATATTAGATAAAGCTTTCAGGGAGCACAAGATGAAGACATGTGTTTAAAGCTTTCTGCTTTACATAGTGACCGTTGGAATTTTAATATTCAAATTTGTGAAAGAAAACAAGTGATGGGTTTTTGATCTATATCTTGAGAATATGGAAGAATTTGATGGTGGTATAAAAAGAAAAGTTATAGATAATTTCAAGATATATCTAAAAAATTGGTTTGAAGGTTTGACTATCCATAAAAATGCATTTATTATAGTTGAAAGTTGGCTATTTATTTGTTCATGGTGTTCTTATGTACATAATATTGTTTAAGTAATTTGTGCTTTATCAGAAGAGTGGTTTGGTAAGATTAATCACTTGAAGATGTTATAAGGGTCATGTGGATGGACCCATGTATTTTTAAGTGATCATATGTTCTTAATTTTCTTGATGAAGTGCTAAAGGGGTAATAGGTCACCATGTGACCTATAAGGGATAATAAGGTCTAATTGAAAGGTGTAGCTACTTAAGTATGACCCATGGATGCTATAGATGACCTATTATGATGGTATTGAGTTGTGTTAGCATGATATAAGTCTTAAGGGTTAAGGAAACTATTATGTATGACCTAGAATTTGATTTTCAAGAAGACTCTATAAAGAGTGAAGACCAAGGCAATGGTTTCTAGACATGGATGTGGATGTGTTGAGAGAGTAGAAGATAGAGATCATAGGGAGTGTGCTCAGTGGATGGATTGAAGTATAGAGTAGAGTGAAGATGAGCTAAGAAGCCTAAATTGATCCAAAATGGGTGTTTGGATGCATTGCTTATATGATCAAGTTTGAGGTTATGTGATGAGTTGAAAAGAGAGTAGAGTTGAGAAAGTGTGGAATTGAGTGAAGGAGAAAACATTTGGAAGAGAAGATATAGGTCAATTAGGACCATTAGAGTGTGACAAAGATCATGCATGTTTATTTGATCAAGTTGATAAAGATGAACACATAGGTCTTTAGACTTAATAAGCCTAGAAGAGGTTGATTAAGTGAGTAAGCCCTAGAGGCTATTTGAGAGAGATAGAAGGGTGAAGAAGATTACAAGCAAGATAATTCCATAATTAGGTGTATAATATATCAGATCATAAGGGGAGATCAGATCAAGGTATCTGAGTGGGTGATTATTTATCTAAGGGGTTGGTTCCTCCTTATAGGATGGGTGTCTCACTAAATTAAGGGATGGATGTTCCTTGATCAGTTGGTGTTGCTCTAAATTTAGATCTTGTTATCATATAAATGTAATCCATTTTCTAGGTTCTAATGGATTTTATTCCCCAAGAGGGTTTACCACATAGATATTATGTTATGTGTTTGATCTTGCTTATCTTTCTTGTTCATTACTATAAATGATGTGTATGCTTCATGAATGATAGTGTTATTTTGTTAAGGGTTTGAAAGGATTGGAATTGAAGTTTGGATTATTTAGCATCATTGATTCACCTCCCCCTATCAGTGATTGTACCTCTAATGGGAATAATAAACTAAATTTAGAATAGAAATAGAGTCATTAAAGATATAATTTGATCACATAACAATCAAACTGAAGACACATTATAAATTTGAAAAGATAACTAAAGTCCTTGGTGATATTTTGAATAGTCAGAGCTTTCCACATGACAAGACAGGTCTTGGGTTCAAAGAAGACCAAAAGGAAAACAAGGAGAGGAAAACCTAAAAGGACAATGGAATATCAAGAAGTGATGGTACTAATAAAGTAAAGACCTACACAAAAAATCTCAAATCTAAGACTCAAATTGATTATCAACAAGTCAAGAAGAATGTGACTCTTTCAAGAAACAACAAAGGTAGAGGTGCATCATTTAACATCAGATAGACAAAGTATATGAATCCTTTCGATGGTTACTATTTATCATGTAATCAATATGGACATAGAGATATGGATTTTAGACATGATGTTATAATCAATTCCTCATGGAGGAATAGGATGACTTATGTGAGGCTCATGGGATAAGGAGATAGTTCTCAAAAACTAGGACACCTCAATAGAATGGGGTAGTGAAAAGAAAGAATAGGATAGTTCAAGAAATGGCAAAGACTATGCTAAATGACTCAAGAATATCTTATGGATACTAGAGAGAGGAAGTAAACACTAAAATATACATTTTGAATAGAGTATAGATAAGTATTATAGGTAACAAAACTCCCTATGAACTATGGAAAGGTAGACCTACTAATGTGTAACACTTTAGAATGTTTGAAAGTAAATGTTTCATCAAAAGAGGTGAGGAAGACTAAGGTAATTTTGATTTTAGGTTTGATGAAGGAGTATTATTAGGATACTCATAAGTAAACTTAGCCTATAAATGATATAATAAGAGGTTGTATAAGATAGTGAAAATCACCAATTTGAAGGTTGATGAGACAAGTTCTAAGAAGTCACTCTCATATTCAAAGGATACATCAGAGATTTTGGACTTTAGGAATGAAGAAGAAATAATAGAGATAGATTAATAAGAATAAGAAGTTGAGGAAAGATAATATTCAAAAGGTCCTTCAAGACAGATTCAAAGAGACCATCTTAAATCACAATTCATTGGCAACAAGGATGTAGGAATGTAAACAAGGATAATTCTAGTAAGTAACCTAACTTAAGAGAATATTTATTTATTATCTAAGATTAAACCTAAGAACCTTGTAGAATCAAGAAAAGACAAGTTTTGTATAGGTTTTATGAATGAGGAGTTAGACCAAATAGAAAAGAATGAGACTTGGGAAATAGTTCCTAGGCCTAAAGATAAGAATGTCATTGGCACAAAATGGGTGTTTAGGAATAAGTTGAATGAAGATGGAGAAGTCACTAGGAACAAGACTTGATTGGTATTTAAGGGGTATACACAATTATAAGGGGTAGATTTTGAGGAGATCTTTACTCTAGTAGAAATATTGGAGGCTATTAGATTATTTATAGCATATGAAAGATTCAAAGGGTTTAAGGTGTATCAGATGGATGTCAAGTCAGATTTTTTAAATGGGAACTTGGAATAGGAAGTATACATAGATCAACCTAAGGATTTCACATTATTAGGTAACAAGGACTATGTATGTAGATTGAAAAAGGCTCTTTATGGTGTAAATCAAGCTCTTAGAGCTTGGTATGCTAGATTGGACAAGTACCTATTAGACCAAGGATTCAAGAGAGGAGTTGTAGATAGTAATATATACATAAAGATAAAAAATGACCACTAATTGATAGTGGTTTTTTATGTAGATGACATCATATTTGGTGGTAATAGTGAGAGTATGACTAAGGCTTTTTTAGATGTAATGAATAAGGAGTTTGAGATGTCTATTTTGAGAGAATTATCATTCTCCTTTGGGTTATAAATAATTCAATAAGAAAAATGTATATTCATTTCACAAGCGAAGTACATAAGAGAGATGTTGAAGAAATTTGACATGGAATATTTCAAGGTAGTTAGCACACCTATGATCATAGGGTGTAATTTAAGAAAAGAATATGAATCTCCAAAGGTCAATCAGACATCATAAAAGTCAATGATTGGAATTTTTATATACACTAATGCCTCTACACCTAACATCATATAAATAGTAGGTCTTGTGGGAAGATTTCAAGTAGACCCAAAGGAAAATAATTTTCAAGGAGTCAAAAGAATACTTAGGTATCTCAAGGGGACTATGGAGTTTGGGTTATGGTATCCAAGGAGCAAGGAGTTAACTTAATAGCCTATACAAATGTAGACTAGGTAGGAAGTCAAAATGATAGGAAGAGCACCAGTAAAGGAGTTTTATTCTTAAGAAAATGCCTAGTATCATGGATAAGCAAGAAGCAACCATCAATGCCATTATCTACCACTGAGGTTGAATACATTATAGCAGCTTCATGTTGTAATCAAGTCCTATGGATGATAGAGACCTTAAAAGACTCCAAGGTAGAATATGATAATCATATCACTATCTATTATGATAATACAAGTGCCATAAGAATCTCAAATAATCCTATCACACACTCAAAAACTAATCATATTCCAATAAAGTATCATTTCCTAAGAGAGTAGGTAAGTGAAAAAGTTCTAAAATTGAATATGTTTCTACAAAAGATTAGATTGTAGACAATTTAACCAAACCACTTCCAAAGGCAACATTTGAGCATCTAAGACAATAATTTGGAGTAGTTCCTACCCCTACTAGCCATTGAGCAAGTCAAGGGTAATGGGAGCTAATTAGGTAGTTCATTATCTCTAAGAAAAAGTGAGTAGTTCCAAGAAGGTGTGCATGGAGATTGTGGAACATGTTTTTATAATGTATCATAAACTCATAATCTCATGTGTTGAGTGTTTTGATTACAAGAGGTGTAATCCAAGAAGTTGCAAGCATCTCTTTTTCATTTATGTCAAAGGGGGAAAAATTTATAAATGAGGGATAAATTTCCTATTGAGAGAAGTTTCTAAGGGTGGTTTCTATTAATGACAAAGGGGGAGATTATTGAGTATTGTAATTGATGTCAAAGGTGCATCTTATGAAGGTTGATGTTAAGGATGATTAAGGATAGTTGGTAGTGTGTAATATGACAAGGTGCATGGAAGAGTGTTGTCATGAGAGAAAGATAAAGACAGAATTTGAAGGAAACTAGTGTCTTATGTCTACATAGAAGGTACATGTCATTGAAGGTCATTAATGTCAAATTGCATAAGAAGCCTAGTCATGACATGAAGAGGTATGTGAATTGAAAAATGAATGAACATACAAAATGTGAATATTTTATGGAAATATTTTAGCATGTAATTAAGGTATATAATAAATCATGAGAGTGTCAAGGTGAGCCTATATGGATAGGACATTCAATTTATGTTTTCACCTAGACCTCTCTTAGACCTTGCCTAGCATAATGAGGTATGCAGATCATATTTAAAGGAAATAATGCACATGTGAACATGGATATAGGTGAGATAATTTTTTTTAGGCATGATCACAAAGTTTTAGGTCGAGGTTTGAAATAAAAGTGCATGAATCACTATATTAGGCCTTCTCAAGCTCACAAAATGAGGTCTCAAAAATGAAAATAACTTTTAGACATTTTTAGCACACGTAAAATCTTCATGGGAGTTTTAGATATAAAATTGATATGGGAAGGGTCATATCTTAGATATATAGGAATTAGTTTTAGATTCAAGTGGCAGTTCTTTATGAACAATTGTTAACACCAAAACCTATGTTAAACCTCCTTAAAACCCTAATAAGGACCATACATGAAAGATTTTGTTCAAAATAGATTAGGATGGATTAAAATTTCTAGATAATCTATAATATCATGTAGTCAAATATCCCAAGTACCTCTAGGTGGTGGTGGTTAGTTAGATGAGAGAGAAAATGCATAGATATAGGCTTATTTGTTATTAAATTATTGTAGCTCTCAAAAGCTATATTAGTCAAGAAGAGAAAATGGATGGGAGAAGAATTTAGAGACTCATTTTATATGTCCATGATGATTTATGTATATTTTATATACTTAAAGTATTGTAATTCGGTCATCCAAGTTAGCCAGTCATAGACAGACCTAATGGTATGAATAGTGTAAAACCCAAGCATAGATAAAGAGATAGATTTAAGGGTTTGGGCATGATATATTGATGAAATAACGTACATGAGGAATTTATTTATGAATTTTATTTCATGATCATGATTTTTAGAAACTTTTAAAGTCAATGTATATGGTGAAAAAGTTTCTCACAAAATGGCCTGCCTAGTTCATATAGGACTATGAGATATAAGGTCAATAAATTGGTCTATAAGACCAATATTTTCCATTATACCATATTAATTTTATATTTTAAGATATTTTTATATATTTCATAGGACTATTTTTATGTATTAAGAGTCATTATAAGTGTTTACATAGGCATTTGATGTCTAATTCATCATGTCTATTTTTTAGATAAATTGATAGTTCTAAGTAAGTGAGTTACAGAGATGTTCTTGAGCATTTATCTCTTGAGTGAAGGTGTTAAAAGTATTTGGTGATGACCATAAGGTCATGTATAATATATATTCATGTTTCATTTGTCATATTTAAGTATTTTAAGATGGTTTAATCTTCATTATTGCAAGATAGACTTTTGAGGTACATAAGCCTAATAGGGTTGTTTGTCCTAAAGAATATTTCATGATATGAACGAAGGATGCATCCCTAATAAATCATGGATGAGATAAAAATATTTAATTTTATAAGTGTTTGAATGGTTTTTTATTATTTTGAGAGATCTATCTAGGCCCAAGAATATCAAGTTTTGGCATTAAGAGAACAAACCTAATGTAATTAGGTCTCCATATGACCTAAAGGAGGAATAAGGCCTAATTGAGTTTTTATAGACCAAAAAGGGTTAAAATTACATTTTATTCATGTTAATAATATGTTATAATACATATTATATGGCTTAAATAAGATCTTGAGTGTGTGTAGCTGACCAAGTGATGTGTGGACCATGTGTCTAGTATATATACAAGGTAGTTTAGGGCCTATTTGAATATATGCAAAAAAAGTAAATAAAATATTACATTTATGAGTAGAAAGGAGGTCTTAAAATGAGACCATAATATAATATTAGAGGTTTATTTATAAAAATTCATGAGGTGGATAAATTTTTTGCTAAGTCATTTAGGGAGTTGGTGCTTCCTTGCAAGTAGGTGCTTGCTAAAGCCTAGTCAAGTGGGTGCTTGACTTTATTGGGGCTGGTGCTCCAAGTTGAGTTGGTGATCAACTACATTTTTATATTTTGTTTTATAATAATTTATTCCATTTAAATATATCATACTGGTTTTTTTCTTCCTTTGAGTGTAACCCACTCATGTGTGTTATCTTGTTTTTCATGTTTCATCTGAATGGTTCTTTATGCTTTGCTAGATCACTATGTTGCTTTCATAGTTAATTAATGGTTGAGTATAACCAAAAATAAAGTTTTTAAAAACCTAATTAATTCCCCCCCTCTTATTAATTATTATTCCAAAAATTTAAACTACGAACATAATAATAAGTGCATGTGTGTTTCTTAACATATGACCTAGAATTTATGTGAAATAGGTGAAGTAGGAGGAGAACTAGAAGGTGTAAACTCCATGTCTTCTTCACCATAATAATATTAATCATTATTATTCCAATGTTCATAAAAAATCAGATTTTAATTCACTCGTATAATTAAGAGTAGAAGAAGTATCATTCACATGCTCACTGAGAGAGAGAGAGAGAGGAGAGAGAGAGAGAGAGAAGAGAGAGAGAGAGAGAGAGAGAGAGAGAGAGAGAGAGAGAGAGAGAGAGAGAGAGAGAGAGAGAGAGAGAGAGAGAGAGAGAGAGAGAGAGAGAGAGAGAGAGAGAGAGAGAGAATATTTTAAATTTTTACTACTATGTAATATGCCATCATGTGTGGGTGTAATGCAATGCATTTATTCACTAGATATGTGTGGAGTTTATGAATTATTATTAATTTCAATCTTGGAGTCAAGGGTATAATAAGTATCAATAATGTTTTCATTTGGCATATTATGACATGTAGGAGAAGAGTTAGAGGCATTTGAATTATTAATACGCTGTAAAAGAATAATTGCATTGGGCTTGGAATGTAAAAGAAATGTGATAAAGTAATTTCTTATACTTTAGTTTTTGCATTGGTAAAATCTAAAATATATTAGTACATGTTTTTTTTTGAATTAAATTGATAAGAGTAAAGAAGATGCATTGCTTTTTTTCTATGTTACTTGAATCATGGAAAAGTTGATTTAGTGTATTTCACTTATATTGATTTAATTTGAATAAGGATGTAGTGAAATTAGTTGAAAATCTATGATCACATTGGAAGAAAACACTACCAATAAGAGGTTTTTTTGGAATTATATTGTTAGTTTGATTTTTAGGTGTAAAAGAAGAGGAAGAGG